>BLSH010279131.1:355675-376342 GCA_018402905.1 Glandirana rugosa
CAACTCCAGTCCTGAGACACGTCCGGTCAGTTCAAGGAGGTGGGGTTTGAGCGAGTAGGTACAGAAATACCTGGAACGAAACACGTCACCACGCGTACTTGACTGGCCTGCACAGAGTCCTGACCTCAACCTGATAGAACACCTTTGGGATGAATTAGAGCGGAGACTGCGAGCCAGGCCTTCTCATCCAATATCAGTGCCTGACCTCACAAATGCTCTTCTGGAAGAATGGACTATTATTCCCATAGACACTCCTAAACCTTGTGGGCAGCCTTCCCAGAAGAGTTGAAGCTGTTAAAGCTGCAATATTGAACCCTATGGACTAAGACTGGGATGTCATTAAAGTTCATGTGCGTGTAAAGGCAGGCGTCCCAATACTTTTGCAAATATAGTGTATATAAAGACTAGTGCACAATTGAGACTCCTAATGAGGTCTGACAGCCAGGTATGAGGTGGACCTAGGAATAAAAGCTTTATCCCACTCAAAGCTTAACAAAAGCCTCAAGGCTTCAGGACCCAGAACAGAACTTATCAAGATCTAAAAAAAAAAAAACACACACAAAAAAGACACCTATAAACCGTCCACAACCCTGCCAGCCAATGTCGATTAAAATATATTTATAATTTTCCTTTTTTTCCTTTTTTTTTTTTTTATATATTCATCATGTTAAAGTGGTAGTTCAGGGTGGTCAGGGTACAGATTGATCTTTTGCCGTCTTTTTCTCTTCCCCCCTAAACAGGGGGAAAGGCAGAGATGGAGGTGTCTTTGTAACCCCCAGAGAGACGTGCTCTTTTAAACAAAAAAATATTAAGTAGAAAAGTGTCCTTCAGCATTTTGTGCTGCGCACATCACAAAAGTGACGAGAGCTGCAGCTGCGTTTTGTTGGGAATTATTGATCGTTACTGCCCTCTCTTGGCCAATACACATATATCTTCACGGGGAGAATATTCTGAAGTTCTCCTGAGTCAGCAGATGTGTTCAAGTTTTCCATCAACCTAATGGATCAATTCAGTCGACTCCAAGACACGTCTGTTTAAGCTGCAGAATAGAAGCTGCAGCACATTTCTCAGGGAGATATCCTCCGTACCCCCTTTGCCGTTTTAGTGTTTGTCGAGAACTGGGGGGGGGGAGGCGGGGGCTTTGTGCCATTTAAAGTGCCGCAGTCTATTCGCAGAGTGCTGTAGAGTGGAATTATCGGTTTAAATCTCAGCTAATGAATGGTAATTTTAATTGATGGATGTACGTCTAGATCATTTGAGTTCAGCAAAGTTTTTTTTTTTTCCTGTCCTGCAGGGAAGGCGCTGGTGCTTCTCCTGAACGCCCTTGACACGGGCTGCGTCAGGGGTGTAAATTTTCTAGCCTCCCCTCAGAATGACATTGCCGCAGAGGAGAACGCAAAGGAGACAAGCTAATAATGCATAATTTGCACGCGAGACTCCTCTGCAGTTAACAATGAGTAGAATAATCGTCTGGTTTATCTAACTAAATAGAAATGCATGAAGTGCAATGGCCATAGTAACTGACTGGAGGTTGTATTTTAGTGAGCTGGGCACTGGTTGCTCTAGGTGCACATTGTGGGATGTCATTATTTTTCGGGTTGCTTTATTAAAGTAAACCAATAAGGGTTATGAAAGTACAATATATGGTCAAAAGCAGTGGCGACTGGTGCTCAATATTTTGCAAACAAACCCCTGACCCCCTCACTCACACCAGCAACCCCCCCATCCCCGCCCGGACAGGAAGGCGGCCATCCATGTCCTTGCCTTAGGAGGTGGTGCGGGCTCCTGGAAGCTGCCCCTAGCCCCCTCATACGCACTAGCAAACCCGCCCGGGAAGGTGGCCATCCACGTCCTTACCTTAGGAGGTGGTGCTGTATCCAGGGTAGGGCTCCTGGAAGCTGCCCCTCCACCTGCTGTAGTTTTCCAAGGAAGACCTGGCCCGTTGCTTCTCTTCCCAGCCAACCAGGAAGCAGGTCCTGAGACCCAATTTGGCGGGGAATCCCAAAGCCTCGTACACACGGGACGACGATCGTATACAACAGGTCGTACTAACGACCGTTGTATGCGATATCAATCGTTCGTATGCGCGATTAGAACTATCGAATATACGACGGTCGTACAAGGGAGTTGTATGAGCAGGCTACAAAACTTGGTCGTACCAACAAGCGCTCATACGACCGTTGTATCGTGTGTACAGAGCAGTTGGTACAACAAGTTGTATTGTGCAGAACACAAATGCTCCGAAGTCAGGAATGGCCGGATGCTAATTACATGCATCTGAACGTTCTTCTGTGGTCGTACGATTGTGTAGTGCAGTCTGTATGCAAGTTACATTATGCAACATACGATTTGCGACGATCGTACGTACGATCATTGTCCCGTGTGTACGAGGCTTTAGGCTTCCTGGCCAATGGGGTCTCAGGACCTGCTTCCTGGTTGGAGAAGCAGGAAAACATTAGCGAATATTAATTTGCTAATGTCCCACAAATTGGTGGGCTCGGGGAGCAGCGCTCTGCACCCCGAGCCCACCCTTTTTTAAGCAAATTAGAGCTTCGGACTCTAATCATGTGCTTCAAAAAAAAAAACTCACATTGAAATTCATGCGTTCGGCGCCCTGCATGTAGATTAGGGGCCGGACGCATGGATTAGGGGCCTGCGCCCCTAATGGAGCAGGCGCCACTGGTCAAAAGTGTGCAGGCACCTGACCATCACACCTACACAATATAGCAGAAAGGAAGGGGGACATTCCTCCAATTTGTGTGCAGGTATTTCCAGTGAAGGGCGGTGTTGATGCTACAACATGCAAAGACATTTTATACGATTGTGCACTTCCAGCCATGTGCAAAGAGTTTGGGAAAGACCCTTCCTTCTCTTTCCAGCATGACTGTACCCCTGTATACAATGCCAGATCCATGAAGACACGGCTTCAGGAGTTTGGTGTGGAGGAACTCGAGTTGTCTGCTCAGAACCCTGACCTCAACCCTACTGAACATCTTTGAAATAAATTGTAACGCCAGGTCTTCTCATCCATATATTCTTTTGGCTAAATAAGTACAAATTCCACCAGAAATATTCCAAAATATTGTGGAAAGCCTTCAGAGAAGAGTGGGGGATGTTACAGCCACAAAGGGGTGCCAACTCCATAATAATGCCAGTGGTTTTTGATTGGGATGTCCAAAAAGCACATAAAGCACATAAAAGTGTGACGTATCCACATGTTTGAGCATTTAGTCTGTTTTGTTGTTAAACCTTAGAAACCTAACCCAGCTTTGCTATCTCTTCAAATTGTTTGGGCCCAGGTGGCCAAAAAAAATATTTTCTTTACTAATAAAGTGGCCGTTGTCAGGAGTGCTTAAACTATAGCGTCGGCTACATACAGTAAACTGTGCTGTGTTCCAGCAGTGGTAAGGGGACTTTCTGTTCCATTCCTGGAACAAAATCGAGTTGGCTGAGTGCTGCTCAGCCATTCACATGGTGCCTTGTATTTTATCAACAAATATAAAACTTCCTCTGAATGGCTGAAGTGGAAGTCTTGTATTCGTTGATAAATGGAGGAACTATGAAAGTGATCATAAAGGATACAATTTTTTTTTTTTAAATAACCCACTTACCTGCTCCATACACATAGGCGTGCGCATGGGGTATCGTGCATGGGGAATCACCCCGTGAGGTGCAGATTGCCCCTGCTGCCCCCCACCTTCCCTAGCAGCGCTGCCTGCTTTCCTCTCCTCTCTGGCTGCTGCGGGGGATGTTTCAGGATGGAGAATTGTCAAAAGTGAGAAGTGTATGTATGTATTTTGGGATGCACACCCAAAGCAGCCCCAATCCTCCTCTTCTTGGGTCCCCCGCCGACACTCTTGGCTCCTTCCCCTTGCTGAATGTCCCCATAGCAAGCCTAAGGGGGGGACTCGTGCGTCTTCGCTGGCCCTGTGTGTCCATAGACATACAGAGTGCGGCTCAGCCCCGCCCCCTTCTCACTGGCTGTGATTGACAGCAGTAGAAACCAATGGCTCCTGTTGCTGTATCTGAACCTATGAGGAGGGAGAGACCCAGGAGAGCTGCTGCCCTCATGCACATCATTGGATCGTGGTCAAGCTCAGGTAAGTATTGGGGGCGCTGAGGTGCACACAGAAGGTTTAGAAACACTTTTTTTTTTTTAAATCAAGCAAGGTTTTATTGAAAGAGGTTTTGGTACAGTAATTCCAAAATATCCTCTCAAACATAGCAGATACCATCTAACTTGTGCGAGATTAGATTTACATAGTAGTACAGACACTGCACACCTCAATCAGACGTAGGGGTGATTTACTAAAGGCAATTCCGCTGTGCATTACAAGTGCACTTTGAAGTGTAGTCGCGGTAGATCTGAGGGGATGTCCTTGCATCTATACCCCCCAGATCTACAGCGACTGCACTTCCAAGTGCACTCATAGTGCACAGTGGATTTGCTTTTAGTAAATAACCCCTATATATTTTACAACTACACAATTGACATTCAGCTTATTTACAGCCATGACATCTGACCCAAGCAAGTACTAAGGTCCACAACCAAGGGAATACACCTTAACCAATGAGGAGCCTGTCTATGACCAGGTCAAGCCTGGCGTGTCCAACTATGGGCCTCAAAGATTTTCATATTTATGGGGGCATCCCTTATGCTGATAGATGTAGTTCTCCAACCTGAGAGTTTCACCCATACACTGTACCCACTCCTTATGGGAAGGAATATCAGTGGACTTCCAATACCGTAGTATAACTCTCCGAGCTTGAAAAAGGGCTCTAGCCACCGCTTCTCTAGGAAGAGCCGGTAATTGGAAACCATCTAGAACGCCCAAAAGGCATAGTTTAGGGTCAAGCGGGACAGAAATTTGAAACACAGCATTCAGAGTGTTCATTACCCCTACCCAGTATATATATCATTTGGGACATCACCAAATTGAAAGGATCAAGTCCCTGTGGTGCCTGCAACCCCTACTACAAGTATGGGTATCTAATATGCCCATTTTGTATAGCTTGGCTGGGGTAATTTGAACCCCCCTCTTTATTTATTTTTCAAAAAGAAGGGAAATACAAAATGTCAAGTGTAACATGTCACCCCATCCCACAGACATACAAGATATTGTACAATGACCAGAGCATATCATAAACGAGTTGTCAGGTGTATATATATATATATATATATATATATATATATATATATATATATATATATATATATATATATTCCACATTGGTTCGTTAACCACATTTAAAAATCAATCTCTCTGGATCCATGCATGGTTATGCTGGAAGTGTACATTAGATACCACTGGGTCGGGGGGGTTCTCACTGACCACTCCAAAACTTGTGTCTGGGTGCTCGGCCCTGAACTCTAGGTGAGTAGCTATTCGTCTGGGAGGGGATGGGATGAGGGGGAAAGAGAAAGTGGGGTGGGGAAGGAGGGATTTGGAAGAAAAAAGGGGGGGGTGGTTACAAACTACCAGTGTCAAAGGAATATTGCCTGTGGAGTGGTCCACTTTACAGTTATACTAGGGCTATGCCTCACTGTACCTCTAGTTGTTTGCTGAAACCTCTGTACCAATGATTCGTGTGGCAAAGAAACTTACTTATTGATCTGGGAGACCCCCGGTGACCTCACTGTTAAGGAAGATTTATAATGGAGCCGTGTAGCCCAGATCCCCTGAAACCTCTTATATCGATCTTTGCACTTCGCCACCCACTCCTACGAGGCCATAATAGAATCGACTAGGCAAATCAAATCTGCCCGTGTAGGGACTCGGGTTGGTTTCCAGTATATTGGTATCAGGCGCCGCGCCGCATTTAAAAGATGCGGCAAGACTGATTTGCGGTAGTGGCCAAGAGGGATGGGTGGGACATGCAGGAGAAACCTCATCGGTGAGTCTTCAATTTCAATATCTAGTATTTGTTTTATCTGGGCCTTAACGTCGAGCCAGAAGGGTCGCAACACCGGGCACTCCCACCAAACATGCAGGTAAGTACCACGCTGTCCACAGCCCCTCCAACAAGCGTCAGAGGTCATAGGGTACATTCTCTTTAAGGTCACCGGGACTCTGTACCACCTGGACAGCACTTTAAAGCTATTTTCTTGCATCTTTGTGTCCATCGTACTCTTGTGGGTGAGACGGTACATTTGGTCTAGCTGAGCCGTAGTGAACTCGTGCCGCAGGTCCCTCTCCCACTCACGTATGAAAGCAGGTTTATTCGAACCCCTTTTAATGTATTCCTTCTTTTATCTTTACTTTGTCTGAGGGGCTTAGGGAGCTGCAAGGTCCTTGAGGTCTAATAGGTTCTGTCTTCACCTATTTGACAAAATGTTGAAAACACATGCTGTCTCCTGGCTTCTGATTATGTATAGCAGTGCCAAGTGTCAGTGCTCTGTAGTTTTTCTTATTGGTTCTAAGATTTTGCTATTGTTGCATATACTGTATATATTACTGAGCAAATGGTGTGTGTTTTCGTTGTTCAGTCGATAAGAGAGCAACTGTGAGATCTTAGTGGGTTTTTGTCCGCACTTTGACAGCAGACTCTAGAATCTATGGGACTTGTGTCCATTTATTTGGACCGAATCAGAGGTAGGCGGATGTAAATGAACACAAATCCATTTACATCCGCCTTCCCATAGACTTGCATGGAGCTTCTGATCAGGTCCACCTGATAAACTGACATGCGGACATCATGTTTGGCCAACAACCTAATTTTCTGAATAACTCAGATACACATAATTTACATAGTCCGTAAAAATGCAAAGCAAACCTTTCCAATTTCTGAGCTGGCATGGCTTAAGCTAAATAGTGGGCATAGCTTAAAAGGGCATGGCTCAAAGGGGGTGTGGTTCGAGTCTGAGATGAATGAGGGATGGAGGAAGAAAGAAAGGAAGAGATAGGGAGGGAAGGAGAGAGAAGGAAGGAAAGAAAGAGGGATGGAGAGACTGCAGGCCCAGATACTACACCACAATAGCAATATGTGTATTCCAGAAAGTTTAACAATCAGCAAATAAAGATACTCCATATACCTGGTGTTAGCGATTCAATCATCCCGGCAGCATGGTTGGTGTCAGGATGATTGAAGCACATTATTTCTATTATTACATTGTAACATGAAATCATTCAACTCACCACAATGGAGAATCAGTGGGAGCCCTGAGCGTGTCACTTGCCACGTCCCCTGCCACCAGATGCCATCAGGTGGCCCCCCTTCCATCAGGTGTCCCCAGCGGAGTCCCCCCTTCCATCAGGTGTCCCCAGCGGAGTCCCCCCTTCCATCAGATGTCCCCCTCTTTACCCAAGTGCAGGCTGCCCCGCGCTGGGATTTGATCTCTGCGCCATTTACAGAGGACCACCAGCTCGTGGAGGCCGAAGGAAGGGATGAACCAAGAGGCGAAGCCTGGGTGGCAATGAAAAGTGGCTGCCAATAGAATGGAGCTCCATTTCTATTGGCAGCCGCTTTCATTGCCACCCGTGCTCCGCCTCTTGTTTCTAACTCACGAGCTGGTCTTCTGTAAAATGGCACCGGAGACAGAACCAGCAGTTCCGTTGACCTCTAGTGGCAGCGGTCGCGGCGGCGGAAGAGCGGGAAAATGCAAATTTCTCTGGTTATGTCCCGGGATTCGGTAAGACCGGAACAAAGGTCTAAGTCCTGGAAAATTCATGACTGTTGGCAAGTATGGGTTAGGGGGTTCTGCATTTAAATGGGCTGAGCTGCTAACTGCTTAAAGTGTGTATCTAAAGGTTCACCAGAAACCAAGAGTCAATAATTACTGGTAGCAAAGATGAGGACAGCAGCAGATATGCAAAGGAGCAAGATATCAGCTGAAGAGGGCACAGTTATCTGGCAAATAGGAAGTTCAGAGAAATGGCTTAAATAGGAAGTGTATGGGAGGAGTAAAGGGTACAAGGTTCACCAGAAACAATACCAGTGGTGGCTGGTGAAATTTTAGGATGGGGGCGCCAGACCCTACCCTTCCTTTTTGACCCATCTCTCTTCTTATAAGCCCCACCCTTTATAGATTCCACTCATTGTGTCAGGAGTATACAACCCATCATCACCAGATACGGTATATACAGCATCGCCAGATACGGTATATACAGCATCGCCAGATAGGGGTATACAGCATCGCCAGATAGGGGTATACAGCATCGCCAGATAGGGGTATACAGCATCGCCAGATAGGGGGTATACCGCATCGCCAGATAGGGGTATACCGCATTGCCAGATAGGGGTATACCGCATTGCCAGATAGGGGTATGCCGCATTGCCAGATAGGGGTATGCCGCATTGCCAGATAGGGGTATACCGCATTGCCAGATAGGGGTATACCGCATTGCCAGATAGGGGTATACCGCATTGCCAGATAGGGGTATACCGCATTGCCAGATAGGGGTATACCGCATCGCCAGATAGGGGTATACCGCATCAGCAGATAGAGTATACAGCTCAGTGCCATGAGTATACATACTGGTGGCACTGACAGTAGATTCCCCCAGGGTAGTCGGGACATCAAAGTCACGCACTTACCCCATCTAGGAAGTGGGCCGGGCGGGCAGCGAGTGGTGTCTGGCGAGCAGGAGCTAAACCCCCTCCTCCTCTGAGAAAGGCGTCCAAAAGGATCGCCTAACCATTTAGCCAATCAGGAAACCGGTAACATACCTGCGCTTCCCGAATGACTGTGAGGTGATTCAGTTTTAGAAAAGCAAATATTAATTTGCTTTTGTAACACACGAGTGGGCTCGGAGCGCCATGCTCTGCGCCATGAGCCACTCTATTTTGAAGCCTGTTAGAGCCTATGGCTCTAATCAGGTGCTTCAAAAAACACTGACGTTTCTGTAAATTCATGCGGCTGGCGTTCTGAAGGGGCCGGCCGCATGAATAGGGGGTGGCGGTGACGGCCATGCTATGCATGAATCTATCCATTGGCATAAGGGAGGTGGCGAGGACAGAGGGGGCGGCCGCCCCTAAACAACTCACAAAGTAAAGTTGTTGAATGAACCCGGCAGGGAGCTGTGCATCATCGAGTTAGTCAGACACCACATGGGTCCCAGGTTCAGATCCGGTTTCTGACAAGCAGCCTGTCTTGTGACTCTCAAGCCACAGGAAGCAGCCAGGAGTCACAAGTAGGGTAGCATCCCTCGCCGATACATAATACCGATACCTTCCGGTTTGCTTGACTACACACATTGTGTGAGCAAAATGCCCCCGTCCACCACCCTGTCAACTGTGCTGGAGAGTCCCAAGACCTGCTGCTGCTCTGTGATAGCCCAGCAGGTGAGAACGTTGGTGGAGCACTTCTTACAAATTCATGAGTCTTGTTTGTTTAATCATGCATACAAACATGTTGTACTTACCTGCTCTGTGTAATGGTTTAGCATAGAGCAGCCCCGATCCTCCACTTCTGGGGTCCTCAGCTGGCGCTCCTGCTTTCTGAATGCTGCAATTGCAAGCTGCTTGCTATGGGGGCATTCGTGTTGGCTGGATCTCAAGCCACACTGCATATATCTATTGACACACACAGGGCGGCTCAGCTCCTCCCTTCGCTATCTCCGCTCACAGGAGTTGATTGACAATAGCAAGAGCCAATGACTCCCACTGCTGCTGAGTGTTCTGTAAAAGAGGGGAGAGAAGAGCAGCACTGCTACAGACATACATAGTGCTGAATTGAGATCGGGCTCAGGTAAGTATGTTAGAGGGGAGCTGAACATGGAAAGTTTTTTGCTCTGACAATACATTAAAGCGGTTGTCTACCCAAGGGGAAAAAAAAATAAAAAATAACCCGCAAGGCAAAGGCATAATGAGCTAGTATGCACCGCATACTAGCCCATTATGAAATACTCACCTTAGACCAAAGCTCCCGCAGGGCTTCCTGGTCCCTGCAGAGGGAGCGGACATCTTCACTGTGTGACTTTTTCTGGGTTCGTAGTTCCGGCGCTGTGAATGACCGGAGCCGCGAGACGTCACTCCCGCGCATGCGCGCTAGAGCTCGTCTTTCCGGCGGACTTTCCGGCAGGGTTCGGAGCTATCCCCCGGGCCTTCGCCGGGCTATCACTGCGCATGCGCCATGAAGTCAGCGGCTGCATTGTAAGTGCAATATCTCCTAAACTGTACAGGTTTAGGAGATATTAATTTCACCTACAGGTAAGCCTTATTATAGGCCTTATTATAGGCTTACCTGTAGGTAAAAAAAACATTTTTTTGGGTAGACAATTGCTTTAGTGGTAAAACACCTTTACAACCATTTTAAGATGATATGCAGTATTTCAGCTCTCAGATTTCTGGAAAAAAATCTTTCTTTTTTTTTGCACTAAAATGCTTTCAGTAGTACATTTAACAGAGCCAAAGGGAGCAAATCGGAAACGTTTAGTAAGCATGTAGGCCAGGTATCTAGCATTTTCAGGAGGATAGGGCAGCAATTACGACCCAAATTTTACAGACTGCTACAGTTTACCTGAGCACTTTGTTGATGATGGTGGGGAAAAATCAACCAAAGATTTGTCTGAAATTCAATCATTCACTTAATCAATCAGCCAATCATTCAATCAAGGGTTATGCCGTGTATAATTTTGTTATAGATTCCTTTTTTCATCTTGCTTGAGCTTCAAGATTGAAAAAAAAAAATTGCATTAGAGCTTTTTAATAATCTTTGTATCTCTTAATTTGCCATTTTTATTTATAAATCTACCTCTCAATCAGTTTCTTGTAACAAATCCTGTACATTGCCAATCCGATGGATGAAGGGCGCAGGCTGTGTGTAAGAAGCTGCCACTTTGGTCTGTCTCACTGTCTGGTTTTTGGCTCCATCTTCAGGATCCTTTAGATCCAACACGGACGGTGATCGTGGTTCAGTCTCTGGTCGCAGGTGGCGTGGCAGAGGAAAGCGGCCAGATACTGCCAGGCGACCGCCTGCTCTTTGTAAATGACAGTTTTATGGACAATGCCTCACTGGATGATGCTGTGCAAATACTAACATCTGTCCCGCCGGGGAAGGTCCGCATTGGCCTTTGCAAGCCGTTGGTGGTAAGATCTGAAAAGCAGCCCCTTTCATTAAAAAGATCTATTTTAGTATTTTTTTAATTTAAGAAATAATAAAGAAAACATAAGACTTAAAGGGTAACTACACTTTCGTGGGGGAAGAAAATAGCAAATAAAGAAAAAATAATATAGCGTATACAATTGTGACACAAGTCATTAAAAATGACCTTTCCTTTGCAATCTGCAGCTGCTATAATTTTCTGAAAATGCAATGCAATATGGCAACCTTTTAGGTCTTCTGTATACAGAATGTGTACACAACGCCCCCAGAAGCATCATTTCCTACTTGTGTGATTGGCTCACCGATTTTCTCAGAAGTCTGCACTAAGATACAAGTCAGATTTCAGGATTCCCCTACAACAAAAATGCCAATAGGAAATCACATCTAATGCTGGCCATACACTAGAAGAAAAATCGTTCGAAAATCTGTCATTTGGACAGTTCATTCGTTTATTGTCCAGTTAATGTGAACACATCGAAAATTGGTTGTGCCATTTTTGAGCCAATAAATCTAAGGAATGGTTTGGAAAATTTCAGCCGAACGGACAATAATCTTGAAAGGTTAATGTGTTCCTCGCCCGCACAGTTTGCACTGGGCTTATGTGACAAAACGATGGAAAAACCTGATTCATTTGTGTCAGTTGAACGATTTATCGATCAAATTTCATTCATTACATGATAGCAAAATCGTTTGCTCTCACAGCCGTGTGTTCATTTTTCGAAAACTCGTTCGGCCGATTTTTTGTATAGTGTATGGCCAGCATAAGGCCGGCCATACATGGGTCGGATTTGGAAAGAATTTTCTTTAGAAAATCTTAACTAAAAATTTTCGTTCGTATTTCGCACCATTGGTGAGCTGCAGCGGCAGCCAATTTTTCATGCGGCAATGAAATGAGTAAGCGGAAATTTTTTGAAAAACAAACGATTTTCTAATCAATGATGGGAGAATTGTGTGAGAAATGTAATAGAAAAAGGAATGCGCATGAATGCAAGTAAAGAAAATTCCCACAAAGAAAAGAAGATTCCCGATCACGAGAATTATTTTCTGTAGCAACACGAGGTGAAATTGGTCGAATTTCGAAAACCCATGGTGGCACAGTCGGATCACAAAACGCATGAAATTTCTGAATTTGAAAAGAAAATTTGTTCAGAATTTGACCGTGTGTGGCCTGCCTAATGCTGTCCATACACTATCCGAAAAATCTGCCGCAAGAGTTTTCGAAAAGCGACCACACAGTCCTCCAGAGCAAACGATTTTGCCATTATGTAATGACTGAAATTTGATCGATCGTTCAACTGATCTAAATTAATCAGTTTTTCGTTAATTTTGTGCAAACTGGTCAGGTGAAAAACACATTAACCTTTGAATTTATCGTCTGTTCGGCCAAAGTTTTCCAAACATTTCCTTCCATTTATCAGCTCAAAAACGTCACAACCAATTTTCGATCTGTGCCCATTAACTGGGCGATAAACAGATCCACTGTCCAAATGACAGATTTTCAAACGATTTTTCGTCTAGTGTATGGCCAGCATTAAGGGATGCAGGCCCAGCAGCTTTCCTAATTAGAGCCCTGCAGGTGCAGCAGCTGATTGATAATTACGAAACCACTCCCATTAGACTCGCTTTCCCACATAGATATAGATAAACACAGCGATTTCTTCAGAATAACAAAAGGTAGGCATCAACAAAGTAGGCATGCAACACAGTTTGTTAAAATCCCTGCAATGTACATAGATCACCCAGATGGGAATGTTTTTTTTTTTTCCCTCAACAAAAGTGGAGTTACTCTTAAATTCAAGTATAAGAATCTATAAAGAATCTGAAGCAGAAACCTGCTTCATTTGGTGTATAAACACGATTACATTTATGTGAATAAATTTGGTGATAAGTTATCAGCCAAATAGCGAAGTGCTAGAGTGCTACAATTAGGTTATTTGATTTCTGATCACTTAGTGCAGGGGACTCCAAACTGCAGTCAGCCCCCTGAGGCTCCATTTACAGGGCACGCTATTTCAATCTCCTTTTGAATGATTTTTTTTTTTGACTGCTAGAAGCCGACATCTAAAACAGCCTTTTGCTTCGTTGTTTAGTGGCGTTTTGCCGCGTTCGCGTCTAGGAGCGTTTTTAAAAAAAAAGGATGTAAACGAAACGGTCCTAGACGCGAGTTACCACGTTTAGGCGCTTTAGTGGCGTTTACAAGCTGTTTGGTTGTTTGGCGTTTCAAATGCCTCTGAACTGGCGTCTGAACCCATTTTTTTGCGTTCCAAAAAAAGCCTTTCAACACAACTGCCTGGAAAAGACCTTACACGACCCTGTGTAAATGTACTGATAAGATAACATAGAGGAAAGTTCAGGGGCAGCTGAAAAAAAAACGCTCAAATGCCTCTAAACGTCCGTTTACCAGCAGCAGTGTAAATGAGGCCTAAGGCTGGATTCACACCTATGCACTTTTTAGTGCTTTTTGCATTTTGCAGATTTGCACTGCAGGATGTGTTCCATATGAAACCATGTTACATGGACTGCAGTGCAA
This sequence comes from Glandirana rugosa, assembly GCA_018402905.1. Lineage (NCBI taxonomy): Eukaryota > Metazoa > Chordata > Amphibia > Anura > Ranidae > Glandirana > Glandirana rugosa. The sequence goes on from BLSH010279131.1 coordinate 369,250, forward strand.
ATCTGCAATATGCAAAAAGCACTAAAAATGCATAGGTGTGAATCCAGCCTTAAAGTCTGAAGGACAGTAAACTGGCCCTTTTTGTTTAGAAAGTTTGGAGGCCCCTGACTTAGAGGCTCTGTACTGTGGAAGCCCAAAAAGAAAGCAAAGAACAAAGGACTCGTCACCAGTGTTCCCGGTGGATTCCCTGTAGCCGATATTTTCCCTTCTACTGATTTATCATACCTGGTTCTTTGTGGAGAAAGCCATTTTGATAAAGGAACTAGGCTTTGCTTCCTCGTACCAGAGCTGCCTCCCTGATGACTGGTGGGAAGAATGATCAAAAAGCAGCATGGGAGATACAGAAAACTAATGGTGGAAGCAGAAGCGGAGAGATTCTTGCATGCAGGTTCTTAGATACAGCTTCCACTCCAGGAAGGAGAACAGTAAGCAGCACAGTAGTGACATCAACAAATCTCACTCCATATCTAGTGAGACTAGCAGTCTGAGGCATCAATGCCTTAGATCAGGGATCTCCAAACTATGGCCCTCCAGTTGTTCAGAAACTACAATTCCCATAATCTCTGTGAATGTCAGAATTTTACAATGCCTCATGGGAAGTGTAGTTCCGCAACAGCTGGAGGGCCGTAGTTTGGAGATGCCTGCCTTAGATCATGGGTGCTCAACCTGTGGCCCTCCAACTGTTCGGAACTACTCCTCCCATAAGGCATTGTAAAATTCTGACATTCGCAGACATGATGGGAAATGTGGTTTCTGAACAACTAGAGGGCCATAGTTTGGACTACAAGTCCCATCATTCCCCTGCCTGGGAGTCCTGCTTCTAACTTTCAGCCTAGCAATGCCTTTATGGGACTTGTAGTTACGCAACAGCTGGAGGGCCATAGGTTGATCACCCATGCCTTAGATGATCTCACACTGCAAATATACAGCTGTGAGGCTTAAGTCACAAAAGTTCCCTATTTTTTGAGGAGGAAACAAAAAGTAAATTGTTCAGGCTGCTGTTAAGGCACAAATAAACATTTTTGGATGTTCCCTATAATGCATCAAATCTTCACTTTTTGAGTTTTTCCACTTTAAAGAAGAATTTAACTCCACTTGACTTTTCCTCCAGCAATGCATGCTCCCTCACCACCACTAACATCTTTGCACGATCTTCTTCTGGGTTCAGCGCCTTGGACCATATTGATTGGCTGACCTGCGATGATGTAACTTCCTCACATGGGCACAGGAGTAAATTCACCCCAACACTAAAGAAAGATATGAATGTATGCTGAGCTTCGCATGCACAGCTCAGTGTACATTTAGAAGAAATATTGCTGGCAGGTAGGTAAGGTAAGTCTCTTCTCCATTAAATGCCTACTTGCCAGCAATGTTTCTTTAAAAGGTTATAGTTCTACTGTCGCAATAATCGGACTCACAGCATAGCACCTCACATGCAGCAGGAAGGTAACAGTCTGCTTGCAGCATTCATTCACTTGCTGGCATGTTTATTGCAGTTTCTTGCACAAACTAATACTTTACCATACTGACACTGAAAATAACTCCTACCTGTATACACATTAAATTGTCTGTTATCAATATGAAATTCACCTGTACAAATTTACTATATTTTCTGTCTTCTGCCTTTAGAACGATATGAAAGATGACACTTTGTATATTCCACATAGAGGAGAATCGGAAGATAATGTGGATGTCGTAATGGAAGACACATCACTACGTTCTAATCTTTACCACGTAATTTTAGTATATTCATGCTTATTTATTTTACGTTTTCACAAAAGTAAAAAATTGTGGAAAATAACAGATGGAGGCCAGTTTGCAGGGCTGTATTAAGACGTTACGGCACACCTAAATAATGACATCACTTTATCAAGGTCCTATTGTATTATGTTATCCTGTTTACAAAAGGTATTGTAAAAAGTGGATGCCTGGAGGTGAGGAGAACTAGCTCCACACTCCTTCTTACCACCGGGGTCATCACCAGTGGCGGCTGGTGCTCCATTTTTTGGGGGGCCGCAAGCAAACCCCTTCCTCTCGCCGCCAGGTCCGCACTTACCCCATCCATGATTGCTTCCCTTCCTTCACGACAGAAGTAGTAGGAGAGCAGCCAGGTGGACAGAGGCAGGCTGCGGTACTCTCCTGACAGAAATTGCCATCTTTCTGATCGCGGCTTCAAGTCTGCCTCTGCATGTCACCACACCGGAGACTGCACACACATTGGCTGCTGCCAGCTCCCCCCCCCCCCGCCTCCTCCTCCACTCCTCTACTCCTCCTCTCCAATCCAACCTCCGCCGCACACATCACACAAGTGGGTGGGCTCAGGGCACAGTGCTCTTCACCCCGAGCCCACGCTTTTTTGAAGCCAGTTAGAGCACCAGGCTCTAATCACATGCCTCAAAAAAAAACCCCATAGAAATCCATGCGTCTGGCGCCCTGCATGTAGATTAGGGGTCGGGTGCATGGATTGGGGGCAGCACTCCTGTGCCCCTAATGAGTGTTCGTCACTGGTTATCACAGAATGGCAGTGTCACAGGCTGGGATGAGGTTCAGAGGCCAGTAGAGAAGTTCATGCAGTAGTCGATTGGATAAATACACAAGCAGATCCTCCTAGCACATAACGCCAGTTCACCCGAGGCACAAAGGCTAAGTACTAGCTGATCTTTAGCAAAGCTCCTGATGGTGGAGATGGGTTTTTCTGTATGCTAATGCCAGTTTGCAGCCCTCTGGATTGCCCCAGCAGGATGCGAGCATGCATGGGTCAGGTAGCAGATGAAGCAGGTGCGGTACAAACAGAAGTCCATGAACAAGCCAAAAGGTCACTAACAAATACCTGGGTGGGATCAGGCAGAAGCGTGGTCGATGAACAAGCCAAGAGCCGATAACGAGTGCTAGTTAAGATGAGGACAGCAGCATATATGCAAAGGAGAAGGCTCCTCAGCTGGAGAGAGCACAATAATCTGGCAAATAGTGCAGAGACCTGGCTTGAAAATAGGAAGTTCATGGGAGGAGCAAATGGTTCAAGGTTCACCAGAAACAAGACACAAAGCAAGGTTGTCCAAAGATTTGGACAGGGAGCTGTCCAGCATCTCAGGTGGCACAGCTAGAAAAACCACAGCCAAACACCACAGGGGTCCTGGATTTGGATCCTGATTTTGGCGGCCAGCCTGTCCTGTGACTCTCAAGCCCCTGGTAGCAGCCATGAGTGACAAGTGTTCAATGTCGCCATGTCCTATACACCTGTGTCCATCAAAATGTCAGCTGACAGCACTATCAACAACGCATGACTGCATAGGCATTGTGTGAGCAGAATGCCTCAGTCTACCACCCTGCTGGTGGAGAGTCACAAGACTTGCCACTGTTGTGCAATTGCCCAGCAGGTGAGAAGGATGGCGGAGCACTTCTTACCAGTTTAGGAGTCACTATTGTATAATCGTGTTTTCAATCATGTTATACTTGCCTGCTCTGTGAAATGGTTTTGCACAGAGCAGCCTGGATCCTCCTCTTTTGGGGTCCTCTGCCATCGCTTCTGGCTTTTGTTTAATAATGCATACAACTGGTACAAGCATTTTATTTATTTTTAATGAAAATGTAAGAAGATGAGACATGTACTCTAAGGGGTTGATTTACTAAAGCTTGAAAGTGCAAAATTTGGTGCAGTTCCACACAGAAACCAACCGGCATCCAGGTTTTATTGCCAAAGCTTGATTGAACAAGCTGAGGTTAAAAGCTGATTGGCTAGCATGCACAGCTGCACAGTTTTTTGCATTCTCCAGCTTTAGTAAATCAACCCCTAAGTGAATATGCTATGGGGCCTTGGATCAAGGGGAACCCCTTTTAAGGAAAGCTAAACTGAAATTTCCAGTCTCATGATTGTGGCCAGTCACCGATCTCCCTCAGTAAAGAAGTATTTGTTTAACTGTCTTTGCATTGTAGATTTATTGTCCTCTGAACTTGGGATACTAAAATTAACCCTGTCTACCAAATGCTGTCAGAAATCCTGGAATTTAGAGGGGCTGTAAAGGCTGAAGGTTTTTTTTTTTATCTTAAAGGGGTTGTAAAGTCTCATAGTTTTTCACCTTAAAGCGGAGTTCCACCCAAAAGTGAAACTTCCGCTTTAAGGGAAGGTGACCCCCTGACATGCCACAATTGGCATGTCATTTTTTGGGGGGGCAGCGGGGACCCAGCTGCACTTCCTCTCCTGGCTCCGCGGCACAGGAAGGAAGTTCACCTTTCCCCCCTCCCTCTCGGCTATCTTCTGGGAGACATCACGGGTCCCAGAAGATACACCAGTCATTCACAAAGTGCAGCTCGCGCCTGGCTTTGAGGCAAAAGTCGGGCGCCCACACTTGTGTTGCCGGCACCGCACGGAGGAGGGGGAGGAAAGCGAAGCGCCGGGCGGCTGCATTGCTGGAGCCTGGGGCAGGTGTCTGATTATTAAAAGTCAGCAGCTATTCTTCTTGTAGCTGCTGACTGTTAATAGGGTGGAACTCCTCTTTAATGCATTCTATGCATTAAGGTGAAAGACCTTCTTTGCTACAGCTGCCCCTAGATCTCATTCCCCCCCCCCTCCTTTTCTTACCTGAATCCATCCGTTCCACGACGTGCACAAGCCCAGCAGCTCCCGCTGCTGTCTCTTTCCTCATTGGATAGTTTGATAGCAGTGAGAGCCATTGGCTCCCACTGCTGTCAAACAAATCCAGCGACACAAGAGCGAGTAGCGGGGCCGAGTCCTTCTGTCTGTCAATGGATGCAGCAGCGGGACTCCGAAGCGCACCCGCACGGGTGCCCCCATGGTAAGCAGCTCTCCATGGGGGCACCCAATGAAGAGGAGGAGCCAGGAGCACCACTGGGGGACCCCAGAAGAAAGCGGTTCGGGCCGCTCTGCAAAACCCTTTCACAGAGCAGGTAAATACAACCACTTTAATACATACTATGCATTAGGGTGGAAAACCTCCTGCATGCAGCTCCCCTCCCAGATACCCCCCCTATGCTTGCCAGAGGCTGATCTTGAACCAGCAATGTGCACGGAAAAGAGACTTTTTTGTCTTTCTCACGGTATCGGGGGGGGGGGGGGGGGGCGGAGAGTCACGCTGTGTGTGTCTGTGGCCCCGGCTCGGGAGCGGGGGCACTTGGCGGGGAGGAGGAGCCAGAAGCTCTGGTGGGGACCTGAGAAGAGGAGGATTGGGGCTGCTCTGTGCAAAACCTTTACACAGAGCAGGTAAGTATAACATGTTTGTTATTTTTAAAGAATACATTTTATGCCTTTACAATCACTTTAAAGAAGTTTACATTAAGGTTATTGAGTAATTGTGTGCAGGACATACATGTTTTTCTCATAATATAAAGTATTATTAGACAACTACAACTTCTATCCGCAGTACTACTCCCTGCTAGTGTATGGACTATGCCGACATCTCTCCAACTACCTGTCCTTTATTTAAGCATACTTCGTCAACCAACACTTTAGCCCGTACATACTTGTGCAAGCCAATGTGGTGCATTAACACAGTGGTTCTCAACCTCAGTCCTCAAGTACCTCCAAAGGGCCACATTTTGGGGACTTCCCTTAGTTGAAATAGCTTTTATCAATACCATGTCATTGATATTGATTTAAAGCAGCTGTGCAAAGGAAAACATGGCCCATTGGGGGCACTTGAGGACTGAGGTTGCATTAACCCATGCTATTTACCTTGTAGTACCCTAAGACAGCCCCTTCATTTGAATGGGTTGCCGAAGCACCACAACGGACCTCAAATTGCATCTGCACAATTTTTACTTCACCACGACGCACCATGATCAGAATCTTTTTTACTCTAAAGCCCAACAGGGTTCTAACCCTTTCCCACCAAACTTACAAGACAACTTTGACTGGACGTACTGCTCTTGTTAATTCTCACCAATATACTGTATAAGCCTTGTGCTCATTCTCTATCATTCTTTTTCTCATTCAATGTTGTGTGTGCTGTAGGTAGAATACAAAGAGGAGCCATTCTTGGTGGAGGAACAAGAGGAGTTGGTTGATGAGCCATCATTTACAATGGTGCCAGCCTTCAATTTACAAGACGATAAAACAAAGGCTGTGCAAGAGTCGTGGGAAATGCATGAATTGGGGGGCTTTGCCGAGGAAAGGGAGATGTTGGTGGATGAGGAGTATACGGAACAGGACAAGGCTCATCCCTACGCCAATCAGTTTAGTCTGGATTATAATGGAATCCCCTCCGAACAGAACCCCTCGTACAGCCAGTCCTGGCTAGACAAGACAGACGTATGTACAACAATAAGCACAAATCATCATTTACAAAGGTGGAATTTAACTGCTTATGAGATTGTCTGGCTCAGATAATGCTGTCTTTTTTTTCTCCCTGACTGATTTATCACTCCACACCCCTGTCTGATCCTTTTCTCCTTTAATTCCAGATTAGTTCTTTAAGTCTAGCCCAGTAAAATAAAAATGGCCACAAAGTTATTCATTGACTCATGAAATTGCAAGCTTGTGACTGTTTCAAAGCGTCTGCAAATTGCCATTTGATTGAACACTGAAAAAAAAAAAAAGTTATTTTGCAGACAGTCCGTGAATATTTATGAGCGGCCTGTCATGGTTTAAATGTAGGTATTGATCACGCATTACGTCTGGAGCGCGCTTTATTGACCTGGGCTTCTTTAATTCAGAAGTTCTAGAATTATGTTTGTCAGTTCTGAAGTTTTGGGGGAGCTTTTTTTTTTTTTTTTTAAGGGAACTTGTAGAATGGTGGAAATGGAGCTGAATCGTCATTGGGACTGAAGCTTTAAAGAGAGCCTGTCTTGTTCAGTCTAAAAATGTGTGAACCTCTATTGTGTTGCATGTTATGGCCAAAATACAAAGTTTAAAGTGTATGTCCGCTTCAAAAAGAACATATGCAATACATCTCTGCAATACAGTGCTTTAAAAAAATCGAATATCTAAATATCATTAAAATATATATATATGTGTGTGTATGTGTGTGTATGTATGTATGTGTATATATATATATATATATATATATATATATATATATATATATATATATATATATATATATATATATATATATAATATACATATCCCTTGAACTTT
>BLSH010279131.1:419858-433551 GCA_018402905.1 Glandirana rugosa
GGACGATAATTACGCCCACCTGCAGTATACTACAGGAGGGAAATTCGGCCCTAACGCACGCTAGCCTGCGCGCGTAGGGCCGAGACAGTCACACCGCACAGGGGTCCTGTGCGACGGAGTGGCTGTCCCCACTTGTCGGTAACCAATACCGACAAGTGGTGCACTAGCCGGCACTGCTTCAGTGTCGACTAGTGTTTACCGTGCGGGCGGCAAGCGAGCAATCTAACCCTCACGCGACGCGCAGCCACCGTCGCACAAGGACCCCTTGTGACGGACAGTGGCTGTGATCATAGTCGGCGGCCGGTCGCCGACTATGACACTGGATGTGATCGGCTGTGAAGTAGATCACAGCCGATCACAAGGTATCAGCCGCTGGCCGGCGGCTGATACTAGTGTCGGTGACAGGCAGTGTTCCCCAGGAACACGCTGCCACCGACGCGCAGCGCACTCCCAATCTAACGAGCGAACGGCGGGCGTGCCATTTGTGATCAGCTGTGACTTCGTCACGGCCGATCACGTGGTGAACAGCCATAACCAATGGCTGTTCACCCCTGTCGGTGAGGCAGCGTGTCCTGGGGACACGCCACACTGACAGAGCCGGGATGCGCGCGTCCGATCGCACGCAATCCCGGCTTAAAGGGAGGACATCATATGACGTCCACCCGCATTAATAGCAGGTCCGCTCCGCCGTCATTTGACGGTGGGCAGTCCTGATGTGGTTAATAATTAACTTATTAAATACCACCAAAAAATGCTCTGTCTAATTAAAAGGATACAAATGTAATTTGGGTGCAGCGGTGCATGACCACACATTTGTCATTCAAAGTCACTGAAAATTGGCCTGGGCAGGAGGAGGGTGAAGGTGCCCAGTATTGAAGTTGTTAAAGCTTGATTCTAGCCAAATGTTTTTGTATAGTTTTGGATAGAGGAGGGGAGGAGAAGAATCTTTTGTGTAGTCTGTATTGCCATTCATTAACCATATTCCTATTGTAGAAATTAAAGGCTAAGTTCACCTTTTTTTTCTAAATTCCAGCTCCCCTATATACTATTATATGATTCATGTACTTCTTTTGCAAAAATACCAATGCTTTCCATTAAATCTACAGACACTTACCTTACTGTCCTACATCCATGTTTCCAGATGTATCTATTACTTTTTCCTGATCAGACTATAGGTCATGACACAGGAAGGAGTTGACCAGTTGACCTCATTAGCACCCAGCCTGCATTATCCACCCTCCTACCTACCGCCCATCTCCACCTGCACGTTTTTTAAATGAGATGCAATCAATCAGTGATCGCCATTTTCACTAAATCAGTGTTTCTCAATTCCAGTCCTCAAGAGGCACCATTGGGTCATGTTTTCAGGATTTCCTTCAAATGAAGCAGCTGTGGTAATTACCTAGGCAGTGAAACTGATCAAATCACCTGCGCAAAATAATGGAGAGCCTGAAAACATGACTCTGTTGGTACGCCTTGAGGACTGGAATTGAGAAACACTGCAATAAATACACAATATACAATCTGATTGCCTAGTAGTGTATGGCATCTTTATACAAGTACATAGGAGGGAGTGAACATAAGTACTCAGCTGTCAAGCCCCGTTCACATCTCTGCATAGCAGGAATTCGCATTCCAACATGTGTTTTTTTGTTTTTAGCGAGGGGGGGAGGGAGGCATTTTGGAGCATTTTCACTTATCACACATAGGGCAGCCCATCCACCTGAATGGACCACCCTACACGTAGCAATCGCCCCAAAGAAGCTTCAGAGCTTTTTTTTAGAGCGGAGCTTGGTGCGTTTTTTACTGCGATTTTAAATGGAGCGCATATCTGAAATGCAAGGCAACGCACAGATATGAATGGAGCCTCATTGTTCTTGTGTTACTGCACCAATTTCACTTTTTGGCCCCATTCACATCTAGCATAGAGAGAGTGCACATTTTGTGGCTCGTTTTTCCTGTGACATGCATAGGGCAGCCGTAAGTGGCCATACACTATACAATTTGATTTCACAATCTCCTTTAGATTTACCAAATTTATAATAGGAGGAAACGCCTATCTAGCCAAGCACTCTATATCCAATCAGGCAGGCCCTTGTACTACATAACTGATGGCAGATCTAAAGGAGATTGTACAATCAGATTGTATAGTGTATGGCCACTTTTATACACCTAAAATTACTAGTTGCACTTTCAGTGCCATTAATTGGTAACAGCACACCAAACATAGAAGAAAACACACATTTCTCCTATCGTTCACTGACAGACGCAGCTCTCCATTACGTGTGGGGTTTATTCTTCCCACATAAACCCCCTCCATAGAATAGCTCACCAGTCTAAATGCCTACTTTGCAAGGAGTTGACCTGGCTTCCCTTTAGGGGAATTGCGGTCCTGTTTTGTGACCATTTCTTTTTATTTTATTTTATTTAATTGTCTTCTATCAAGATGATCTGCTATCAAGAAGCCGGTCGGGGTATGGAGAGTCCATGGGCTCTGTACTGTCCCCGACCTGGCCGACCGATGCGAGCCAGTCCCGCAGTATGGGGACCCGCCGCATAGTGCCTGTTCCATGCGGGTGGCCTGGGGTGATCCCCACCTACGCCCGGCCCGGATGCGATTCGGTAGGGCGAATTCTGGCCTTCAGCGTGCCGTCCAGGCAGGGGCGGAAAGTCTGCGACTGGGTGGCTACCCATGGCACTCGCGGAGTGGTGAGTGAGAGTTCCCCCTTCCCCCCCTTTTCAGGGGCGGAAGGGGGACAGGCGAAAAAAAAAAAGTTTCTTTTTGTCGGGTAGCCACCGGCAGGGGTGCGTGGAGCTCCTGCCCCCCTTTCACACCACCCCCCTACCCCCGCACTGCACTCTGTCAGTCTGCGCCGTCATTTTCATTTTCGCGGCCATGCGGCGATCGGCCTCCATTTTGCGGTAGCCGCAGACATATCTGGCCTTTCCCTCTAGCGCTCAGAGTGGCCATTTGTGGTACTGCAAGTCTCTGTACAGGGGGTTTCGGCCTCTAGTGTCTAACGGTGGCCATTTTGACCACATGTCTCTGCAAAAAACGTGTGTACAGTGTTTTCCCTTCTCTGTGGAGCAGTGGTGATCGGACGGCGCGGCTCTTCTGAAGGTCATCTGGGGTTACTAGCAGCACAAAAACAGAAAGTAACAGCTGGGCTCCCCTGTGGGTGCTGGTGGCGGCGGGCGCAGTCCTCCTGGGTTCCCTGGTGCACTGTGGGGTGGTGGTGTGTGGCAGTGTGGGGGTGCCTCATCCTTTTTAGTACCACGGAGTGTCACTGAGAGGGGTCTGGGGGCAAAGGCAATGGCAGATTACACTGCTGAACCTGCTGAGGGGGCATCAGCGGCGGCGCAATCTGCGCAAGGGGCTTTTTTGGACCAGCTACGGTCTTTAGTGAATTTCTTCCCCGGGCGGAGGTCGCCCAACAGGCCTCCAAGAAGCGCCCCCTTCCCCCCCCTTATTCATCGGGGGAGGATTCGGATCTGGAATTGGCCTCTGGGGTCTCAGGGACCCCTGTGGACCTATCTGATGGGGAACTGGGCCCATCGGACGGCTTACCCCTACGATCAATTTTTTGATAGTTTTCTTTACCGTGAATGGCAACGTCCGCAGCTTTCCATTTCGCTGTCAAAACGGTTCGTTGCTCGCTATCCCTTTGAGGAAAGCTTTTTGAAAAAATGTGAATCGCCTGTGGTGGACCCACCGATAGCCCGCCTTAGTAAGGTGACGACTATTCCTCTGGAAGAGTCTCCTTCTTTCAAGGACCCCGCTGATAGAAAAACAGAGGCGTTTTTAAAATCGCTTTTCCTGGTGGCAGGTTCTGCTGTGCGGCCAGCCTTGGCGTCCGCCATGGCAGCTCAGCATCTGTCTGAGCGTATGGCGGAGCTTAAGTCCGATCTGGAATGCGGCGGACTGATGGATGCTCCACAGAGGGCTGAGTTTTTGCTCCAAGGGTTCAAGTACCTTTGTGATGCGGCCGTTGATTTACTGCCGATGTTATCCAGGATATCGATTTTTGCCATTATCCTCGGAAGGATACTCTGGTTGCGTTCTTGGTCTGGCGACCATGCTTCCAAAAAATGCCTTGCTGACCTCCCTTTTCAGGGTGGACGTCTATTTGGTCCACGTTTGGATGAGATCATAAAAGACTTTACGGGAGGTAAAGTCTTTTCTTCCGGAGCCCCGGAGGCGCGAGTTTCGCCGTAGACAGGGGCCCCCTCCCTCGGGTCAGAAAAGGTTTTTTCGTGCCCCGAGCGCAACAGGTAAGGGGACCCGTCCCGGTAAGGTCGCTGCAGGGGCCGGCAAGCGGCAGTGGCAGCGCAAAACTGAAGACAAGCCCTCCTCAGCCTGATGGGTTGCCCCCACCCAGGTTTCGAGTGGGGGGACATCTTCTGGGGTTCGCAGACCAGTGGCTGGCTCACATTCCCGATCGTTTGGTCCGGGCAGTGGCGTCCGCCGGGTACAGGATAGAGTTCAACATTCTACCCCCAGACAGGTTCTTCCCATCAAACTTAGGGCTCCCGCAGGATCGCCGGGAGGCCCTTTTCAGACCAGGGAGTGTTTCTGCCAGTGCCTCCAGAAGAGAGGTTTTGAGGTTTCTACTCTAATCTGTCCGTGGTCCCCAAAAAGGGGGGGGTTCGGCCAGTACTGGACCTAAAGGCCCTGAACCGGTATGTCAGGGCGCGGAAGTTCCGGATGGAATCTATCCGCTCGGTCATGGCAGCCCTCCATCAGGGGGAGTTTCTGGTGTCCCTGGACATCAGGGATGTGTACCTCCATGTACCCATTTGTCCACGGCATCAGCGGTTCCTGCGCTTTGCAGTGGGAGACCTCCATTTTCAATTCGTGGCACTCCCCTTCGGTCTGGCCTCAGCACCCCGAGTTTTCACAAAACTGCTAGCCCCGGTGTTGGCGTTGCTGCGACAGAGAGGCATTGTGGTAGTGGCCTACCTAGACGACCTGCTCCTGCGAGCGGAGTCCGCCTCGGCTCTGGAGGAGAATGTGAGGATCACAATGACCTCGCTGCAGGATTTCGGCTGGTTGCTCAACCTGCAGAAATCGTCGGTGTCGCCAACCAGTCGCCTGGAGTACCTGGGTCTAATATTGGACACAGTGCAGGCGAAGATGTTCCTTCCTCCAGCCAAGTTGCTGTCTCTGCAGTCGGCAGTGCGAACCGTTCTGTCGCACCATCGGTCTTCGTTACGATTCTGTATGCGGGTGCATGCGTCTTTCGAGGCGATACCATTTGCCCAGAGTCACACTCGTCTCCTTCAGCGAGCAATTCTGACTCGGTGGGACAGGTCACCTCGGTCCTTGGACCTTCTGATTCGTCTGAGCTCTCAGACCAGGGCGTCTCTGACCTGGTGGCTTCGAGACTCAGCCCTGAATCAGGGGAAGTCGTTCCTGCCCCTCCAGTGGGTGATCATCACCATGGATGCCAGTCTTTCAGGCTGGGGAGGGATCCTGGGACAGCAGTCTGCCCAGGGCCATTGGTTGGCACAGGAGGCTCGTCTCCCCATCAATGTACTGGAACTGAGAGCAATCAGATTGTGCCTATCTCACTGGACAGTGAGATTGCAGGACCGTCCGGTCTGAATTCAGCCGGATAATGCCACAGCAGTGGCGTATGTGAACCATCAGGGCGGCACAAGAAGTCCAGCAGCTGCGGCAGAGGCAACTCTGATACTGTGTTGGGCGGAACGTCACGTTCCGGCAATCTCCACCATTTACATTCCAGATGTGGAGAACTGGCAGGCGGACTTTCTCAGTCTCAGGGTGGTCCCTCCACCCGGAGGTGTTCAACCAGATTTGCCGCAGATGGGGGACGCCTGACGTGGATCTCATGGCGTCTCGGTTCAATCACAAGGTGGAGACCTTTGTGTCCAGAACGAAGGATCCGTTGGCAGTGGCCACGGACGCTCTGGTGGCCCCCTGAGGCCGTTACAGACTTCTGTATGCCTTCCCTCCGATAAAAGTGTTACCGAGCCTGATCCACAGGATAGTGGCGGAGGGAATACCAACAATCCTGGTGGCTCCGGATTGGCCTCAGCGCACTTGGTACGCCAATGTGGTGCAAATGGTGGCAGACGCCCCCTGGCGGCTCCCGCTGAGAGACGATCTTCTGTCTCAGGGGCCCATCTTGCACCCTGCTTTACCTTCGCTGGCTTTGACAGCTTGGCTATTGAGTCCCAGGTGCTAAGAGACAGGGGAGTCGCTGACTCTGTGATTCCTACATTGTTGAAGGCTCGCAAGTGTACTTCTTGCAAGATTTACCACCGCACCTGGAAGGCTTATATAGCTTGGTGCGAGGCGGAGGGTCATAACCCTCGCTCTTATGTGGTATCCAGGGTCCTAACTTTTTTGCAGCAGGGCCTGAACAAAGAACTGGCTTTGAGTACTCTCAAGGGTCAGATATCGGCTCTGGCAGTTCTTTTCCAGAGACCATTGGGTTCGCACTCGTTGATTCGTACCTTTGTTCAAGGTGTACGACATGTGGCGCCTCGGGTGAAGGTTCCGTTGGCTCCTTGGGATTTGAATTTGGTGCTTTCTGTACTTCAGAAACCGCCTTATGAGAAAATCAGGGAGATTTCCTTACAACTGCTCTCACAGAAGGTGGCTTTCCTAGTAGCCATTACCTCCGCCAGAAGGGTGTCTGAATTAGCAGCACAATTGTGCAAGTCTCCCTACCTAGTCCTGCATAAGGATAAGGCGGTCTTGCGACCCTCGCCTTCCTTTCTACCGAAAGTAGTTTCTTCCTTTCACATTAATGAAGATATTGTTCTTCCTTTATTGTGCCCTCGTCCATCGCACCCAAAAGAAATTGAGTTACATGCCTTGGACGTAGTGAGGACCTTAAGGGTGTATTTGTCTGCTACAGCTTCTTTTCAAAAAGCTGATGCTCTGTTTGTGCTGCCTGAGGGTCTGGGTAAAGGTTTGGCGGCCTCATCGGCTACGATCTCTCGTTGGATCAGACAGACCGTGACCCATGCATATTCTGTTCGGGACAAGGTTCCCCCTTTTCCGGTCACGGCTCATTCTACCCGGGCTGTTAGCACTTCCTGGGCTTTTAGACACCAGGCCTCGGTGTCACAGGTGTGCAAGGCGGCCACTTGGGCTTCGGTTCACACTTTCACTAAGTTTTATAAAGTTGATGTGTTTGCATCTTCAGATGCTGCTTTTGGCCGCAAAGTTTTGCAGGCGGCAGTGTAGGCGCGCCTGGCGCCTCCTTAGAGGTTCTGTTGGGTATGTTAGCGTTTACCCACCCCTCTTTTTGACACAGCTTGGGGACATCCCCACACGTAATGGAGAGCTGCGCCCAGAAAGTTAGTACTTTTTGGGCGTTTAGACACCAGGCTTCGGTGTCTCAGGTGTGCAAAGTGGCTATTTGGGCCTCAGTGCACACGGTTACTACGTTTTACAAAATTGATGTTTCAGCTTCTTCGGATGCTGCCTTTGGCCGCAAAGTATTACAAGCGGCAGTGTAGATGCGGATGGCGCTGCCTGAGAGGGCTTTTTTTGTTGGGTACGGTTGTTATAGTTTGTCCTCCCCTCTTTATTGGCACAGTTTTGGGACGTCCCCACGTGTCATAAGAAGGCTGCGTCTGTCAGTGAACGGAAGAGTAAAAGGGATTTTATTATAACTTACTGTAAAATCCTTTTCTCTGAGTTCACTGACAGACGCAGCACGCACCCCTCTGTGTTGAGTTTGTATGGCTTGTTACGAACTGATGTGCTATGCAGAGCAGGGGGATTATATGCTAAGGCAGCTGTTTCCCTCTAGTGTTCTAGTTTGGCTACCTGTGACTCTTTTAATTAGAGGCAGAGCAAGGCATCTTGGGACATGTAGTTTATTTGCAAGGGTCCCCCCCCCCCGGCTGTATTGGGTTAAACTACAGCTACCAGCAGGCTGATGGAGAAGAGGGGATCACTGGGCGAAACTATAAGAATCAAGGTTTTGGGCCTGGCGCGCTCTCTTGGGACCGGCATGGATTTGTGTGAAGGGAATCTGTTACTGGGGCGCTGCAGCTGTTGGCGGCCTGCTTCTACAGATCTACCAAGCAGATATCTGGAAGGACACCTGCGGACTGATTATGCTGTCCGGCGGCAGCCTGGAGGCCATTTCTGTTCCATCTATCCTGCAGAGATATCAGATCCGTGTGAGCCGTTGCGCGGTGTGGTGGAGGCCGGAAGTCATCCCTTGAGTCAGATATCCAAGAGATCATCATCCTCATCACCAACAACATCCTCCTCATCATCTACATCTCCTGTTCCAGTGTAATGAGCCGGTGAAAGCCCCGTTTAATAGACACTATGTATAAACATCATTGAATCCCTACATTTCTTACTATCTTTGATTCAAAGATCTGCTCCTGCATACTGACTTTGGACACTATACATAGATATCCATGCTATCCATTAATCTGCTGCTGCTTGTAGTTCCACAGAGTTTGGCATTTCCAAGTGATCACTGTGAAGTCATTTACAGCTTTATTTGCCATAAGAGTGCTGTCTATTGATCATACACCATCTTTTGGATCAGCTATTTTGCCTCATCCACCAATATTCTTTGCATGCAATTACATAGTTACATAGTTAGTCAGGTTGAAAAAAGACACAAGTCCATCCAGTTCAACCACAAAAAAAAAAAATAGAAAAATTATACATAACCATACAATCCCATATACAATCTTTCACCCACCGTTGATCCAGAGGAAGGAAGAAAACCCCAGTAAAGCATGAGCCAATTTGCTATAGTGGGGGAAAACAATTCTTGATCCCCCGAGAGGCAATCGGATTCCCCCTGGTTCAACTTTACCTATCAATGTTAGTACCCAGTTATATTATTTACATTAAGGAAAGAATCCAGGCCTTTTTTTTAAAGCAATCTACTGTGCTGGCCAAAGCCACCTCTGGGGGAAGTCTATTCTACATTTTCACAGCTCAAACTGTGAAGAAACCTTTCCGTATTTGGAGATTAAATCTTTTTTTCCTCTAGACATAGAGTGCCCCCTTATCCTTTGTGATGACCTTAAAGTGAATAACTCAAGACCAAGTTCACTATGTGGATCACTTATATATTTGTACATGTTGATCCTATCCCCCCTTAATCTCCTCATCTCAAGAGAGAATACATTCAGTTCCTCTAATCTTTCCTCATAGCTGAGCTCCTCCATGCCTTTTATTAGTTTGGTTGCCCTTCTCTGCACTTTCTCCAGTTCCCCAATATGAGAACTGGTGCCCAAAACTGAACTGCATATTCCAGATGAGGTCTTACTAATGATTTGTACATGGGGGGAAAATTATGTCTCTATCTCTGGAGTCCATACCTCTCTTAATACAAGAAAGGATTTTGCTTGCTATGGAAACCGCAGCTTGGCATTGAATGCTATTATTAAGCTTATGATCTACCAAAACCCCCAGATCCTTCACCAGTATGGATTCCCCCAGTTGTACTCCCCCTAGTATGTACGATGCATGCATATTCTTAGCCCCCAAGTGCATAACTTTACATTTATCATTAGTAAACCTCATTTGCCACAATCGTCCAATTAGACAGGGCATTGAGGTCTGCTTGTAAGTTGGAGACATCCTGCAAGGACGCTATTCCATTGCATAGCTTGGTGTCATCTGCAAACACTGAAATGGTACTTTTAATCCCAGACCCAATATTTATAAATATATTGAAAAGTAAGGGTCCCAACACTGTACCTTGGGGTACACCACTGATAACCTTAGACCATTCAGAATAAGAATGTGGTCTTTTATTAAACTCTTCAGTATCTTCCCAACTACAGAAGTTAAACTAACAGGTCTATAGTTACTTGGTAAAGACTTTGATCCCTTTTTAAATATGGGCACCACATTGGCCCTACGCCAATCTAGTGGTACTATTCCAGTCATTAAGGAGTCCCTAAAAATTAGATACAATGGCTTTGAAATGTCAGAGCTCAATTCTGTTAGGATCCGTGGGTGGATGCCATCTGGTCCAGGTGCATTATCCACCTTTATTCTGTCTAAATACTTTTGGATCATTTCACTTTTGAGCCATTGTGGATCATTTGGGGCTGTGTAACTACCATCCCCATTATGAACATGAGCTCCCCCATGCTCCTTTGTATACACTGAGCTGAAGAATGTATTTAATAAGTTTGCCTTCTCTTTGTCCCCAGTCACGCACTCTAGATTATTTTGTAAAGGGCCTACATGCTCAGACCTGACCTTTTTACTATTCATATATTTGAAGAACTTTTGGGGGTTTGTCCTGTCTTTTGTTATATTCTTTATAACATTTAAAAAAAAAATTAAATGCTCTTTTCTTATCATTTTTAACTTCTTTTAACTTTTGCCGTGAGCCACATAGGTTTTATTTTTTGCCAATATTCCCTCCCAGTCTAAGTCCTGGAAAGCAGCCCTCATCCTTGTAAAATTTGCTCTCTTAAAATTAAGGGTGTTTATCTTTCCCGTATGTGTTTGTTGCTTGCAGCTTACATTAAATGAAATCATGTTATGGTCTCTGTTACCCAGGGTTTTTTTTAAATGAATATTAATAATCAGCTCTACATGGTTTGAGATTACCAGGTCCAGCAAAGTGTCATTCCTAGTTGGGGCCTCAATAAACTGGACAATAAATTGTCCTGTAATAGGTTTATACATTTTTGCTCTTTAACTGTCCCAGCAGTGCCATTATTCCAGTTCATTTCTAGGTAGTTAAAATCCCTCATTATTATCACTGTCCTAGCCCTTGCAGCTCTTTTCATGTGTGCAAGGAGCAGTCTTCACCTCTTTATTAACACTGGGAGGTCTATAACAAACTCCAATGATAACCTTTGTAGTGTGCACACCCATATGCAGATCTACCCATAATGCTTCAGACTCATCACACTCTGCATTAACTAGGTCCTCATTCACACTCGCTTTGAGATCACTTCTCACATAGAGACAGACACCACCACCCTTACATTTTACCCTGTCTTTCCGAAAGAGAGCATAGCCAGGAATATTAATAGCCCAGTCATGTGAAGAATGAAGCCAAGATTCAGCAATACCAATTAAATCATAGTTCTTCTCATACACCAGAGCTTCCAACTCACCTATTTTGCTTGGCAGACTTGTGGCATTGGTGAACAAACATTTTAATTCACTGTCACATATTGCACATGTATGTTGCATACCCCATTATAATCTAATGCACCCTCCCCCCTCAATCCTAGTTTAAATACGCCTCCTGCCTTCCCATAAACCTTTCCCCCAGCACAACAGATCCCCTTCCATTTAAGTGCAAACCATCTTTAGCATATAGGTTGTACCCCAATGAAAAGTCAGCCCAGTGCTCTAAAAACCCAAAGCCCTCCTCCATGCATTCAGGGCTCTAATCTCCCCCTGCCATTCCTGTGTTGCACATGGCACGGCCAATATTTCAGAGAATATCGCCTTGGAGGTCCTTCCCTTCAACTTGCAACCTAATTCTTTAAATTGGTTCTCAAGGAGCCTCCACCTTCCATATATTCTGCCATTGGTTCCAACATGGATAAAAGACAGCTGGGTCATGCCCAGCCCCTCCCTGTAATTTATCAACCCGGTCCACCACATGCCGAACCCTGGCACCAGGGAGACGGCAAAACATTTGGTTGAGGCGATCCTGGCGACAAATTAGGGGGAGCAGTGACATCTAGGGCTGCCACCTCTGTTTGCCAACCTCACATCTACACTCAACTTGGCAAATCTGTTAGGGTTCTCAAACCCTGGGCCAGCCTTCCTTTTTTTGTGAGCCACTACCACTCCCTCTAACTGTGTATTAACCCATCTACCTACCTAATAATCCTGACTCACCCCTCCACCCTCCCCATTAACCCTACTAGCCACCTGCTCAGTGAGCAGAGGACCCCTTTCAAGGTTGTCAGTTCTGCCCAGAGTTGCAATTTGCTCCTCCAGATCTCTAATGTGAGCTTCCAGAAGGGCAACCTGCTCACATCTGTTGCAGTGGTATCCATCCTGAAGCTGTTGCTCCATAGTTGCATACATGTGGCACACTGTGCACTGTGCAAAACCTTCACTCTTGCTAGCAGCAGGTTGAATAGTGCTATAGTTACTGTTTGCTGGAGTTGTACTTGTTTACCTGTTACTGTACTGCTCTTATGTGAGTGAGCAGTAGAGAAGGGTCTGACACTAGCAGGTGTCATTCCTCTGCTGTCCTGTGTCCCACACATATGGGCAATATATGCACTTGTTGGGTTTAAGAAATATGCATTTCATAATATTTTGAACCAAAGTGGTGATAGTTATTCTTTTGCCAATAAAACTTTATATAAGTACCCCCCCCCCCCGGTTAAATTCAGGCTTGTTCTTTGACTTGTTCTTTAATCAGCCTATTGAGTAAAACATTACTGATTCAATTCACTTTGGTGTATTTCATTACTGCTGTCATTAAGCATTAACAGTGTTTCCCAACCCAGTCCTCAAGGCACACCAACAGGTCATGTCTTCAGGATTTCCATTATTTTGCACAGGTGATTTGATCAGTTTCACTGCCTTAGTAATTACCACAGCTGTTTCATCTGAGGGAAATCCTGAAAACATGACCTGTTGGTGTGCCTTGAGGACTGGGTTGGGAAACACTGACTTAAAGGGAAACCAGAAAATGTTTGAACCCAGTGTGTCAGAGGTGGCAGAGGACCCACAGGGTCAGGGAACCAGAGTGGTATTGATTTATCTTGCGACCCTCAAGAGGGCAGCGCTACACTTAGAACGAAGCCCTTCCATCGGAGAGCTGTCACCACTGACAAGGCTTCCATCTTCACCTGGTCTTCCTTCCCGGGCTTGCGGACTCCGGCTGTGTGAGTGGCTGGAGCCGCGATGATGTCACTCCCACGCAGGAGCCGCTGTTAATGGCACAGGGCTCTGAAGGAATGGCCCGGGTGGCTGTTCCTTCAGCGCGCATGTGCCGGTGACGTAACCGGTTGCATGTACAGTAAATATCTCCTAAACTGCGCATGTTTAGGAGATATTTACAGTACCTATAAGAAAGCTTTATTATAGGCTTACCTATAGGTACAAACTATGCATGGGAGTTTACTCACACTTTAAGCCAGAGAAAATCTTCCCAAGGAGACCTTGCAAATAAAACCCAACAGAGGTCCTTTCCCACTCTATCCAAAATAAAGAAATTTTGGCTGATGATAGTATTGGTTGCCTACAAACGTTCTCCTTATCCAGCAGTTTATTCCATAGTTGAACGTATATACAGTGCCTTGCGAAAGTATTCGACCCCCTTGAACTTTGCGACCTTTTGCCACATTTCAGGCTTCAAACATAAAGATATAAAACTGTAATTTTTTGTGAAGAATCAACAAGTGGGACACAATCATGAAGTGGAACGAAATTTATTGGATATTTCAAACTTTTTTAACAAATAAAAAACTGAAAAATTGGGCGTGCAAAATTATTCAGCCCCTTTACTTTCAGTGCAGCAAACTCTCTCCAGAAGTTCAGTGAGGATCGCTGAATGATCCAATGTTGACCTCAATGACTAATGATGATAAATAGAATCCACCTGTGTGTAATCAAGTCTCCGTATAAATGCACCTGCACTGTGATAGTTTCAGAGGTCCGTTTAAAGCGCAGAGAGCATCATGAAGAACAAGGAACACACCAGGCAGGTCCGAGATACTGTTGTGGAGAAGTTTA
>BLSH010279131.1:442202-465911 GCA_018402905.1 Glandirana rugosa
TCTATTCTATATATATTTATTTTTTCTATTCTATTCCAGTGGCGGCTGCTGTGTTTTTTTTTTTTTTTTGGAAGAGGGGGGGCGGCAAACATTCACTTTGCACACAACTCTATTTGTTCAGGGCAGAAGCAGGTGGGAATCTGCTACAAAGTTTGATAAAATGTGTGAAATGTGCATTGGATCACCCAGAGGGGATTTTTTTTTTTCTTTTCAACAAAAGTGGGGTTACTATTTGAAGTGTTACCAAACCCACAACACTACAATCAGTCTGTATATGCAGTAAAGCATGCTAGTTATACTCACTGTGAAACCTAGTGGGTTAAAGAGGAAGTAATCCCTGATGGGTTTTACTTCCTCTTTATTACTCTGCAATGTAAAAGCATAATGGGCTACTATGCATCGCATAGTAGCCCATTATGTGGCATTTACCTGCATTGGAAGCCCGCGATGTCCTGTGATGTCCCCGCTCCAGGCCGTGTCCATCTCCTGCCCCTCTTCCTTCTGGGGCCACAGACTCCAGCTCTGTGACTGGTTGGATTCGCATGACGTCACTCCCGCGCATGCGCACTGGAGCCGCCAATCGCGGCACGATTTCTGTGAAGAAACGGCATGGAGGCCGTTTCTTCACTGCGCATGTGCCCGATGACATGGGCACATGCGGGTTGACAACCACTTTAATCCTGTGCAATGTGTAAAAAGGCTGTTTGATCCTGTCTTCTCTGATCCTCCCCTTCCACTTTCCCCAATCCATCTCCTGATAGAACAGAGCCTTGGGGACACTGCACATGCTCAGTTTGGTGCGTATTGCTAGAGAGTTTTTATTTATTTATTTTTTTGAGAGGGTGTGTGAGATCAGCACAGAGCCAATCAGCACTGTCCAGACAGAGGGGTCGGGGGTCCTGCAGCCACATAAGACGGTCAGAGGAGAATGAAAACTCCTCCTACAAGCTTTAACCAGACACTGATAGAAGTCACAAGACTGCTACATACTGCTGATGAGAAAAGGTATTTAGCAGTTTATATTTACTAAAATAATTGCATTTCCATGTTCTGTGTACTGTGGGAGACCAGACCTAGTGACTGCAAGCTCCTGGGTTTAGTAACACTTATACACTGTTCATAATAGGCAGAGGGAAAAAACGCAATCATTTATCCAGGAGGTTGTATGTGTACCTGATATAATATAGATGGCCACGAGAGGGAGCACTTTGATGTCTGCATATAGAACACAATAATACAAATATGGTACAATAACCATGTAAATGTAAAGCTTACATTAAGGCCTCATACACACGGACATTTCTAAAAAAAAATAAACAAAACGTCGGGCCCGACGTCAAGGAAAAAAAAGTTGGCGTTTTTCGGCGTCATGCATCGGCGTTTTTGCGCGTTAGTGAGCGTCGGCATCAGTAGGCGTTTTTTTTAAAAAATCATCCCTCTGCTATTTTTCAACCTAAAAACATTGGCGTCAAAAAACGCCGGAAAACGCCGGTATAATAATAGGTGGCGTTTGTTGGCATATTGTGGCGTCGGCGTCAAAAAATGCCAAAACGTTAGTCTCAGAATGCGATGGCTGTGGGTTCTAGTTTCAGCTCACTAACGCCGATGTCATCTACAGCTCAAAAACGCTGACGTTTTTATGGGGCCATTGACTAACATGGAGAGCTGCAAAAAACGCCAGAAAACGCCGGCGTCAAAAAACGTCCGTGTGTATGAGGCCTAAAAATCACCTCCTGGTAAATGTTAATAATGTAAAAACAAAAAAACATTTTTTCTTGGCACTACAGAACAGAATAGGAAAGTGTAGAGGCCCCCTTAAATATATTAATCATTTTGTGTATCTGTTTTACTAATGGACATTTTATCACTACTTTTTTTTCTTTAGTTCAGCTCCCTTTTATCACCGCATCTCCCAGTTCCGCTGTTCAGAGAAGTTTTCATCCAGACACAAACGTCTCGATGGCTTTTTATATGAACGTTTGTGCTTTTTTTCCTTAAGTGCATTTTGCTATTAGCAGTTAGAAAGTGGAGTGCGTAATTAAATCAAATCCATTATTTGTATTCCGAATATAACTACTAATAGCTAAGTGATGTCTTCTGCAATGTGATCCCGGCGATACGTGTGTATATTCTACTGCTTGTTGATAAAACACGCAGTGTTCAATCTGTCAGATACTCAGCGGTTTTACTGCGCTCTGTGCCTGCAGCTGTACGAGGTAAACGCTAATATTTTCTTTCTCGGCTGTCTTTTTTTTTTTTTTTTTTTCTTTACTTCTATGGTACCTGGGCATTAACAGCCTTAGCCTAGGTTCTCATATGCGCGATCTCAGACATCGCATGTGATTCGCACCCGCACTGCAGTTTTATGGCTGAACTCGCATTCGATTCGCAGGAAAATAGTGCAGGGACTTTTTTTTTTTCCCCCGCACTAGAATTGGGTGTTCTCACCTATGAGTTCTGATTCCTGTGTGAGTTAACAGTTTGCACTGTGATCTGTGAACCGCTTTGGGGGCGGGGGGCATTAACATTATATTGACACCCACAGCGGTTTGCAGAGGGCAATGTGAACTGCCTGCAGGAGAGATGTGGTGTGGTAACTGGAGCTGGAATCGCGCTGGTTCTCGCATCACAGATATGTGAACCTAGGATAAAAGGAAAAAAATTATATTTTTTGATGATTGTATTCAAAGGAACTCAATTTTATTTATTTATTTTATTATTACAGGTACTTGTATAGCGCTGTCACCTTAAGCAGCGCTTCACATATATATTGTACATTAACATCAGTCCCTGCCATCAAGAAGCTTGGTCCCTAACTCACATTGATACATATACTAGGACCAATTTAGACAGGAGCCAAGTAATCTGCCAGCATGTCTTTGGAGTGTGGGAGGAAACCGGAGTACCCGGAGGAAACTCACACAGGCACAAGGGAGAACATGCAAACTCCAGGCAGGTAGTGCCGTGGTTGGGATTTAAACCAACAACCCCAGTGCTGCTAGGTGGAAGTGCTAACCACCTAGCCACTGTGTCTTTTGTTTAATATCTCTTTGGGACTGAAATGGCAAAATCTCAGCCACAGATTTTGACTTGTATATGACTACTACAAGTGGTAACACTGCGCTCTCCTTGCTCGGTTCTTTGTTTTATTTGCATTCGAGACAAGACAGCAAAAGAAGTGAGATTCCTTTGCTTTGTAGTAGCATTGAAGGAAGCAGAGACGGCTACTCCAATCTAATCATCTAAAGGGGATTTCAACCCTCCTAACATTCTGTGCTATGTCTTGCACAGTGCTTTTGAACATTGTATGTGTGTGTGTGTGTATATATATATATTTATAAAATGTATTTGACTGGGATTTTATGTGATAGACCAACACAAAGTGGCACATAATTGTGAGGTGGAAGGATAATGATAAATGGTTTTCAATTTTTTAAATAAATAAATATGTGAAAAGTATTGGGGACATTTGTATAGCGCCCCCCCTGAGTCTATACTTTGTAGAGCCCCCTTTCGCTACAATTACAGCTGCAAGTCTTTTTGGGGAAGTCTCTACCAGCTTTGCACATCTAGAGAGGACATTTTTGCCCATTCTTCTTTGCAAAATACCCCAAGCTCTGTCAGATTGGATGGAAAGCGTCTGTGAACAGCAATTTTCAAGTCTTGCCACAGATTCTCAATTGGATTTAGGTCTGGACTGTGACTGGGCCATTCTAACACAGGAATGTGCTTTGATCGAAACCATTCCATTGTAGCTCTGGCTGTATGTTTAGAGTCGTTGTCCTGCTGGAAGGTGAACCTCCGCCCCGGTCTCAAGTCTTTTGCAGACTCTAACAGGTTTTCTGCTAAGATTGCCCTGTATTTGGCTCCATCCATCTTCCCATCAACTCTGACCAGCTTTCCTGTCCCTGCTGTAGAAAAACATATCCACAACGACCCTAAAGATACCGATACAGCCAGAGCTTTAAACGCATATATATCTACATATATCTCTATCTATCTATCTATCTATCTATCTATCTGCAGTCTTCAGCTATCCAGCCTCTTTGGAACTCCAAACAACTCTCTACTAAGTCATCAATTTCTGTGAGGAGAATTAGTTGTTTGTAAACTCTTGGTAAATATTAAAATCTTTAAGTGGCTCAACCTGTAACAAAATGTATTTGATAGCTTTTCAGCTTGGATGCTGATTGTATTGTGTAACAGTTGCGTTTACGTATCTGTATATAAAATTATGAAAAAAAAAAAAATATATATATATATATATATATATATATATATATATATATATATATATATATATATATGTATATATGTATATATATATATGTGTATATGTATTTATTTATTTATTTTTCTTGAAGACCTGTTACAGTTTCCCATTGAAACCTCTACTTTTTTCTTCCCCTGTACAGAATGTGTCTCCTGTGCCTGCAGGCCCTCCGCCACCACCAATGAAGCTGCCTCCTCCATACAAAGAGAGCATAAGTACTAAGATGGCAACATTTAAAGAAGAAGAGGAAGACAGCGATGGTAAGGGGTGATTATTTTATAATAGTAGACCACCACTCAAATACATACTGTATATGGAAGCGGTTTTACATATACATATCAAAAGAATTTTAATACTGTTCAGCAAGTTTTGAGATTTACTGTGCATTCAGATCCGTGCACTTGATCCTACCCGCATGTCAAATTTTGAACTGCAGCTTTGTCTGTGCACCAACTTCAATGGGTTGCCTGTGTGCAGCTCTGAGGTGAGTGCACACACAGCAAAAAAGCTGCTCAGCATGGAGGACGGAACTTAGCGCCTGCCTGAATGAGCCCTTAGAAACTGCTGCCAGACAGCACAGCCCTCCAATGCTGTTGCAGCACAACTTATTCAATAACACACCCCCAGCCTCCTGACCGGACATTGAAGAAACCGTACACATCCCTCTTCACATCCTGCTCTCTACCTCACACTGTCAGCCTGAGGACAAAGAAAAAAAAAAAAGATTACCAATTTTCTGTTTATATCACGTGATCAGCTGTCATTGGTTGACAGCTGATCACGTGGTAAGGGGCCAGGATCTGCCCCTTACTCTGATCTGTGATCAGTTGAGTCTCATCGGTGATCACAGAGCATGCTGCGTACATGGATGCCCTCCCGGCACTTAAGCCCCGTGCTGTAGTCATCTTTCGGCTATAGGGCGGGAGGGGGTTAAGGGTTGATTTTTCTGTTGGGGCTTTTCTTTATTTTTAGCTGCCATTAAATGTAGGCAGTCCCCTTTAATAAAATGTCAGGCTGGCCTAAAGTGAGAGGCAGGGTGTGAAGGAACCCCTTGGCACCCCAATTAAGTGCTTCCTTCCACTAAACAGCGCCTCCTGCCCTCCAAACCGTTCCAAGCAGACCGAGAGCTAATTACCAGCCCTTTTTACCCCAATCATCGTACACAGACAAGATGTGGGGATAGAACCAAAGGAATGACTGTTTATTGAAACTCAGACACATACTTTATACCCCACAGGAGGTCCTGATCATACTACCCTAACAATGCAAACTGTAAACAAGGATATAATTAACATAGCTAAGGGACAGGCAATATATACTATAAACATTAAGTTAAAGAACTAGCCACCTGGGTGACTCAGTGCCCACCCACCCTGGATACAAAGTACATTGCACCTTATCATAAACATTCCACAATGGTTTGATAACAAGGTATGTTTCTATGTAGGTACAGTGGTCACAATATCAATCACCTCTGCAAGAGATGAGCAGACAGACAAACAATAGGTGAATGGGAATTCACACTTAGACAATGCTTTGATTAATGAGTAATCCCAGACTTTCTGACAACCGTATTCAAGAAGACCCAGGGCTGTGCAAATCTCATTAACCAGCTTTGTTTTCACATACATCTGCTTCCTGAGTTTCAAGTTGACAGAGACCATCGTGGCTTCATTGACTATTAAATGTAATGATGTCCTCTTGCATTATATAACAGGGCATCTTCCTAAATGCGTGTAACTCTCTCGAATGCCAGGTCCCATAGTCAGTAGGCAAGAGGCTAGCATGCAGTCCCCTCCAAAAACCTCTGTCCTTGTTGGGTCTGTCACACAGGTTCTGTATGGAGAGGTAGTAAGGGATAAGCAGGTTCTGCAGGACAGTAGTGGTCGTGCTGCACCCTCTAGAGCAGGGTTTCTCAACAAGGGTTCCGTGGAACCCTAGGGTTCCTCCAGAGTTTGCTAAGGGTTCATTGAGCAATGGTCAATTTCTACCTCTCAGCTAAAAAGATCAATAGTATCATTGGGAATTTATCTGTTTGTAAGGGGGTAATTCTTCCCAATGACCACAAGTGTAAGGAGCATTCTTCCCATTGACCATCACATTAATGAGTATCATGAGTTGTAGATGTTTAATTTTTAGCAGGGGCTCCCCGAGACCAGAGAATTATTTCAAGGATTCCTCGGTGTTGAAAAGGTTGAGAGAGGCTGATCTAGAGGCAGAGCACGTCTATTTTTCATATCTAAAAGTGACTGTGCTATACAGCCACAGCACACGCAGGAGGTTTGTTATGGAGAGATGAATCTGCCTGTCCCTTGATAATGTGGACCAGTGTACTTCCATAAATATTACACCTGGATTACCCTTAAGACCTTTAGTGCTGATGCTGCAGACTAAACTTTTAATTGTCACCTGCCCCCCCCCCCCCCGTTAAAAAAAACTTACCTGCCACTATTACCAGCTACCGCCACCTCACCTGCCCTATTACCATGCTCTGAAACTGTAAAGATGTCAAACCGTGTTTCCACAGCTGACAAATTTCTAGTGTTTTCTGCAGGGTAAACCTAAGTATTCCAATGCTCCGGGTCTCAAAAAATATTTTTGGCAATTGTCTTTCACATAATGCATGCTAATGCTTATTTCAAGCAACCTGCCTTATCTCTCCCTCTTTTTTGTTGCCCAACCAAACTGCTTACACCCTGCCCAGCCACTGAACAAGATTTGTGACTATTGTTTCTCTGATTATGCACCATAATGTTTATTGCACTTGTTTCGTGTCTTTCTGTTTGTTGCCTGTTCAAGTGCTTTTGTACTGTCCTAAAAACATAGCTGCATCCTTTTATTTTGAACATTTTAATAATAATAATTGAGGATAGGGAAATGGGAGGGGGTTTGGAGAGTGTAGAAATTTGAAATGTTTTGTGATACCTTTTTGAAATGTTAAACTTTTATGCAATGTGGTAAAAAAAAAAAAACATACTACACTGTTTTGCTATTAGCCAATTAGTGCAAAGTTGAGGGTTTTAGCTTTTACTTATTTATTGTATTTCATTTTATATTTTAATTAATTTTTATTTTATTTTTTTTGAGTAAATAGGTTGGACTGGATGGACTTGTGTCTTTTTCCAACCTTACCAACTATGTAACTATATAAACTCTTAAAACATTTAGATTTGTTGTGGCTGCAACTTGCACGGGCCAATTCTGGCCTTTTACCAGTTGATGAAAAAAAGCATGTGTCATAGCCAAAACTATCTAAAAAAACAAAAAAATTATATTTTTACAGTTTAAATGAATCAGATTGGGATGTTTCCACCAAGCTTAATGTAGAAGATAAAAAAAAACAATTACACATCAAAAATATGTGATTCTAGAATATGTTGACACTCTCTGTGAAAATACCTCACGTGTGGTTTGAACACCGTTCTCATATGTGGGCGGGACTTACGTATGGGTTCGCTTCTGCGTGCGAGCTCGCAGTGACAGGGCGCTTTAAATTTTTTTTTTTTTAATTATTTATTTTACTTTTTACTTTTACACTGTTCTTATTTTAAAAAAAGTTTGACCACTTTTATTCCTATTACAAGAAATGTAAACATTCCTTGTAATAGAAAGAGGCATGACAGGACCTCCTTAAATGTGAGATCTGAGACCTCAGATCTCATATTTACAGTAAAATGCAAAAAAAATTAAAAAATCTGAAAAAAATGACAGTGCAAAAAAAAAAAAAATGGGCCCTTTTAAGAGCATTGAGCGGAAGTGACTTGTGACGTCGCTTCCGCACTGCCATGTTATGGAGCCGAGTGAACGGCTTTAGCCGCTCACTCGGCTCACGGGCCCTGGGGGGGGGAGAGGAACCAATCATCCGGTCCAGTAAGCGGCGGAGATGACCGGAAACCGGCGGGAGGGGGGGGCACCTCTCCCGCCGCTGATATAAGTGATCTTGCGGCAAATCCACCACTGAGACCACTTTTATCTTGTGCAGAATTGCCTGCTGAAAAAAAAGATACCGGAGTTATGGTAGCTATCTGCTACCATAGCAGCGGTATTCCACTTCAAACGGCCGCCATATAATGACGGCGGGAGGCCTTTAAGTGGCTAAGTGTATCTGTTAAGAATGTTATTTAAAGAATTGGTGTTTTTTTTCATGTTGTCCTCAAAATTGCATTAAAGAACCCTCTCACTACTGTACAGCATTTAAAAAAAAAAGAAAAAGTTTTTGCTTTATTAAATGTCTCCCATGGCAGTGCCCAGGTTCCCATGCCCTTTTTTTACAATTGTTTGCCTATTGGCAAAAGAACCAGAACTTAACAGCAAGATTTTCCCCCATATACTTCAATGAGATTCGCTGCCAAGATCGGATTTTCATGCACTTCAGACAGGAATCGATGAACTACCCACCAGTCGAACTATATCCTAGAAATATGTTAAAAAGATGGAGGAACGCCAACGACCCTCATAGAGGTCTCAACGGCCCGCTCCCAACTCTGAAACTTATGAGGCCTCGGCCCGCACTTATGCGGACAAGATAGCACTGCACCAATATCAATTTCCTGATAAATGTGGTAGGCCCCTAGCCTGCTCCTTACATCCCATTACGTCCTCGACCTTTATCCCCCATGTTCATACCCCAACTGGGGAATTAGTCAGTGAACCCTCAAGAATTTTGCAAACAGTCTGAGATTTCTATCAATCTCTGTACAACCTAGTTCTGACGTGTTCCACTCTACCCCATCGGTCCCTGAGACAGACACTATATCCTATATTGCAGAAACAGCACTCCCAAAACTTGAATATAAAAACCTGGCTTATGCTCCTTGAGGTATAGAGTTTAAGGAAAATTTTATAGATAGGAAACTCCTATCCTAATGGTGATCAGTGGTTCCAAAATAATAGCTGTAGGGAAGTAGGGAACAGACACTAAATGAAACACTCAGCATCTTTTCAATTTTTTTTTTAATAACCCTGCTTAAGTACGTATCACATTAGTATTACAGTTGTAAGCAGTACATAACTCACCGGCCACATTATTAGGTACAACTTGCTTGTAGCGGGTTGGACCCCTTTGGCCTTCATTCTTGGTGGCATAGATTCAACAACAATTTTGGTCCATAGTGACACGATAGCATCACGCTGTTTCTGCAGATTTGTCGGCTGCACATCCATGATGCCAATCTGCCGCATCCCAAAGGTGCTCCATTGGATGAGATGTGGTGACTGTGGAGGCCATTGGGGTGCAGGGACCTCATTGTCCAGTGAGGAGATGATTGGAGCTTTGTGACATGGTGCATTATCCTGCTGGAAGGAGCCATCAGAAGATGGGGACACTGTGGTCATAAAGAGATGGACATGGTCAGCAACAATACTCAGGCAGGCCTTGGCGTTTAAACAATGCTCAATTGGTACTAAGGGGCCAAAGTGTGCCAAGAAAATACCCCCCACACCATTACAGCACCACTACCAGCCTGAGCCGGTGATACAAGGCAGGATGGATCCATGCGCCAAATTCTGACCCCACCATCTGAATGTCGCAACTGAAATCCAGACTCATCAGACCAGGCAACGTTTTTCCAATCTTCTATTTTCCAATGTTGGTGATCCTGTGTGAATTGTAGACTCAGTTTCCTGTTCTTAGCTGACAGGATTGGCACCCGGTGTGGTCTTCTGTTGCTGTAGCCCATCTGCTTCAAGGTTTGATGTGTTCTGCATTCAGAGATGGCAATCTGCATACCTTGGGTGTAACGAGTGGTTATTTGAGTTACTGTTGCCTTTCTATCTTCTGGAACCAGTCTGCCCATTCTCCTCGGACCTCTGACATCAACAAGGCATTTTCCTCCACACAACTGTAAACCCGAGAGATGGTTGTGAGTGAAAATCCCAGAAATACTCAGACCTGCCCATCTGGCACCAACATCCATGCCACCACATTCAAAGACGTCTTCACCACGTCTAGATGCCTAAATGCATTGAGTTTCTGCCATGTGATTGGCTGATTAACAATTTGTGTTACCAAGCAATTGAACAGGTGTACCTAATAAAGTGGCAGGTGAGTGTGGGTGGACTAGTTTCTGATCAGGCCCTAAAGA
This sequence comes from Glandirana rugosa, assembly GCA_018402905.1. Lineage (NCBI taxonomy): Eukaryota > Metazoa > Chordata > Amphibia > Anura > Ranidae > Glandirana > Glandirana rugosa. The sequence goes on from BLSH010279131.1 coordinate 452,559, forward strand.
ATTTGAGTATGTGGCAGAAGAGTTTAGTATAATGCCAAGGGCGTGAGCTGTAGTAGTAAAAGCATAAAAAATTAATGAAATACATGTGTTTATATATAAAGTTTAACATTTCTTTCACATATAGATTTACACTTTTTGTATTTTTACAATGCATTGTATGGGTAGTGGTTGTGTGTGCATATATATATATATAATTTTTTTTTTTTTTTTTCTTGTAAAGGTCAGGACTAAGAAAATTGTACTTTTTTATAAAGGGGTTGCAAAGGCAGAAGGTGCATTCTATGCATTAAGATAAAAAGCCTCCTGTGTGCAGCAGCCCCCCTAGAACTTACGTGAAACCCATCTCTATCCAAAGATGTACACAAGTGTCTCCTTTCTGATTGGCTGAGACACAGCAGTGGTGCCATTGCCTCTGATGCTGTTGCTCAAAGTCAGCTAGCCAATCAGGAGAGGGGGGGGTAGGGTCAGGGCTCCGTGTCTGAATGGACACAGAGAGGTGTGACTCAGCTCGAGGGCCCCCATAGCAAGCTGCTTGCTGTGGGGGCACTGAACAGGAGGGAGGGGCCTGGAGCACCAGAGAGGGACCAGAGAAGAGGAGGATCCGGGCTGCTCTGTGCAAATTCACTGCAACAGAGGAGGTAAGTATAACATGTTTGTTATTTTTATAGGAAAAGAAAGAGCCTTTACAATCTAAGTCCAGTAAATAAGAGATTTTGCTTTGTAAAATGTTGCTTTCCCCTTTTCCTCAGCAGGTGGAGCTTTGAGCTCCTTTTCACGCTTTTCAGGCTCTTCATTTGATCTTTGATGAAAAAAGGCCATTGTTTAAGACCGGGGTCTCCAAACTTTCTAAACAAAGGGCTAGTTTGCTGTCCTTCAGACTTTATGGGGGCCGGACTGTGGCCAGTGGGAGTAGAAAATGCCCCAGAATTGGTTTTAGTGGAAGGAATAGTGCCCTATTGTTATCAGGGGGAGGAATAGCATCCCATCCTTGGTGTTAGTGGGAGGAATAGTGCCCCATCATTGGTATCAGTGGGAGCAATAGTGCCCAATCATTGGTGTCAGTGGGAGGAATAGCATCCCATCCTTGGTGTCAGTGGGAGGAATAGTGCCCCATCATTGGTGTCAGTAGTAGGAATCGTGCCCCATCATTAGTGTCCGTGGGAGGAATAGTGACCCATCATTAGCATAAGTTGTGGATGGAATAGTGCCCCAAGCGCCAGATAGAGGCAAGCAAAGGGCCACATTCGGCCCCAGGGCCGCAGTTTGGAAACCACTGGTTTTAAAAAACTCAATAACTAAAGCTGAAATTTTTACTGACAAGTGAATGACAGGGGCAGGTCATTGACAGATATGAGAACCTGTGTGCAAATATAAAACTGCAACAAGAGAGAGTCAGTTGTCACACTGGAGAATGGATTAGAAATTTGTGTAACATATTAGAAACAAAACTGAACTGCTGGAGACATTAGCAAAGTAGTTGGCAAGGAAGGCAAATTTGGTACCTGCATCCATGATAGAGTAAAGTGGTGCCAATTTAGTGACTGGCAAGCCTGTTATTAACTACAAAGGTTATACGAGTCCAGATTTATTTATTATATATATAACATTTATTTTTCTATAATAATAATAATAATATATATTTCTATATTATTGGAAAATTACAGATATTAGGGTTATTCCTTTTTTTTTCTTGAACGCGATCTTGGTACAGTCTACATTTGGTAGACCTTTGATATTGGGCTGGAGAATAGCAAATATATAAGTTCTGCTCCTGTGATTGTTTGTTGTGTTACTGTGACATGTAAATGAGGTCTGACAGCGCTGCTTTTGGCTCCATGCTAGGTCAGGATAGCAGTATATGTTTTAAGAATCTTAATAGATAGAAAAGCTCACTTTGTATTCCTTTAGAGAAACTTGTGACCTTCAGTTCTAAGTTGTCTCCTTTCCTTCAGCTTCTTCTCTCTGCAGGACACTATTGTGCTGCAAAATGATTACTACAGGCACGTGTTTTAAATATTACAAAAAAAGTATATTTATATCATACTTTCAATTGTTTGCATCGATCAGCATCACTGAGATACTTTGTTCATAAATGCAATCCTTTTTCGATTGATCCGATTATGAGATTACATGGTGGAAACAGAAATAAAAATAACTTGCGATCGTAAAGAACAATATTATCTTAACTATTGATCCATTTCCCATATGTGACATATCAGTCAAATGGGTTGTGGATTATAGATTGGGCATTCCCATGGGCGAACTTGAGGGGTCTCAATGGCGACCCTGTCCATGCTCCAGGGGGCCTGTGCAGTAGGGTGACCAGACGTCACCGGTTTCCAGGGACAGTTCCCTGACTGAGGATACTGTCCCCGGACCAAATCTGTCCCCAGATTGGATTTGAACAGGGGACCAGGCAATTTCAAAGACAGTCAGTGCAGAATTAAAAAAAAAAAAAAAACATTCTGAATTACAAACTCTCGCTCTGCCACTCCTACTGGCTTAGGGGGGATGTATTTTTTCCATTATCTGTGCCCCTTTCTGATGATCATCTGCTGGTCGGAGTGGAGGGACAATTTCTTCAGTTTCGGGCGCATGCCCATTCCGCTCCCGCTCACATGTTTTTCTGCCTTGGCTCAAGTTGGCTCTGGCCAACCACCTGTCTGCCTATCTCCTTGCCTTCCCTGGCGGAGTGATCCTTTGATTTGCTCTAGATGTTAACTCCTTCCCAGCCAGTGTCTTTAGTATAGTGACAGTGCATATTTTTAGCACTGATCACTGGTTCCCACAAAGTGTCACTTAGTGTCCGATTTGTCTACCGCAATAGCGCAGTCCCACTATATGTCGCTGATTGCCACCATTACTGGTAAAAAAAAAAAAAAAAAAAATTTGTCCCCGGATTGCACTTTAAAAATCTGGTCACCTTACTGTGCAGCATCCCTGTCTGATTGGGTTTTATACTGGGGGTCGGTAACCGATTGATCATGGGCAGATGACAGGGAGATTGCGTCTCTTCCTCGCTACTAGTCAGGAGTATGGATGACATTTGCTGGAAGTGATCCCCTTTCCCTCTTGCAGCAGCTAAAATCTGGAATCTCCACATCTCCCTCCCGCCGGCATTCAACTGCTGCAAGAGGAAGGGGACCGGGAACCAGTAAATGGCGCTCCTCCTTTCCAGGTTCCCCCTTCCTTTTGCTGCCCAAGCCCCCTTGTTTGCTCCCCTGGTCCAAGTGGTGTCTCCAAATGAGTAAAGAATATTTTTTGGAAAATTCTTTACAGGGGCCAGAATGGTTGGGCTCCTTCCACCTCCACATACACAACGTAGCAGCCCAGGTCTCCAGTGCTATGATGCACCCGCTGAACAGCGATCCAATCAATGGAACTCTCACTCCTTTGAGCTGTTGATTGTGTAAGGGGAGGGGCATATTGATGTTTGCAAGAGCAGCAGTGCACCTTGTACAGGGGATTTTAACCCTTGCTGCAACACTTAATAATTAAAACCACTCGCCAACCGCATAACACCGTTATACGGCGGCAAAGTGTCTCTCTTGTGCCGAATCACATACCTAGTACATGATCCAGCACTTCCGGGCAAGGGACGTGCTAGCTGTGCTGTTATTAGACACAGCACAAGTCAATCAGCGGGTGCCAGTTAATGGATGTCCGCTGGCACCCACTGATCGGCAAGGAGAAAGACAGAACAGAGCTCTGCATATGTAAGCCATCCACAACATCACCCCCAGCTACATCACCAACCACGTCTGCAGATATCGCCCAAATCATCCTCTCCGCTCCTCCCAGGACCTTCTGCTCTCTAGCTCCCTTGTTACCTCCTCCCATGCTCGCCTTCAGGACTTCTCCAGAGCCTATCCCATCCTCTGGAACTCCCTGCCCCGGTATGTCTGATCAGCCCCTACCCTGTCCACCTTCAGGAGATCCCTGAAAACTCACTTATTCAGGGAAGCCTATCCCTCGCCCACCTAAGAACTGTACCTGAGCCACTCCCATCAAATCATCCCCAGCAGCTATTACCTTTTGTACCACCTCCCCCTCCCTTTAGAATGTAAGCTCCATGAGCTGGGCCCTCCTATTCTTTCTGTATTGAACTGTCCTCCCTCTACATTGTAAAGCGCTGCGAAAACTGTTGGTGCTATATAAATTGTGTATAATAATGTAAACAAGGCAGAGCTCTGTCCTGTCAGCGGGGATGTGCTGGATTTTGTTTCCCTGCAAAGCACATCCCATAGTGAAAGCACCTTTATAGTAAACACATTAACACAGCTTAGGCACACATTTAACCCTTTGATCGCCCTAGATGTTCAACCCCTTCCCAGCCAGTGTCATTGGTACTTATTTTTAGCACTGATCACTGTATTAGTCTCACTGGTTCCCACAAAGTGTCAAAAGTGTCAGATTGTCTGCTGCAATATTGCAGTCCCACTAGAAGTTGCTGATCCCTGCCATTACCAGTATACAAATAAATTAAAATTCCAGTTTATATCCCATAGTTTGTGGGCAAAATAACTTTTGCGCAAACCAATCAATATACGCTTATTGGGATTTTTTTTTAAAGCGCAACTCCACTTTCGTGGGGAAAAAAAATGGCAAAGAAAAAATAATATAGCGCATATAATTGCGACACCAATCATATTGTAATTGAATGTTATTAAAAATTACCTTTCGTTTTCAATCTGCAGCTCTGTCATTTTCTTAGAATGCAATGCAATATGGCTACCTGGAGTTGTGTACTGACCACTCCCCAGAAACATAATTTCCTGCTTGTGTGATTGGCTCACCAATTTTCCCAGAAGTCTGCACTGAGATACAAGTCAGATTTCAGGCATCCTCTGCAACAAAAATGTAATTTTTGGAGAGATACTTTAAATAGGAACACATCTAAAGGGATGCAGGCCCAGCAGATTTCCTGATTAGTGCTCTGCAGTTACACACCTGACAGTTAATAAGGAAACCATTCCCATTAGACCCACTCAGAATAAAGGCATAGACAAACAGGGATTTCTTCAGAATAACAAAAGGTAGGAATCTGCAGCAAAGTTTTTGTTATAATCCTAGCAATGTGCATAGATCACCCAGGGGTGAATGCTTTATCAACAAAAGTGGAGTTTCGCTTTAACTAAACATGTAGCAGAATACATATTGCCCTACATTTTTTAAAGTGTAATGCAACATTTGTTGAGAAAAAAAACTTTCCCCTCTGGGTGATCTCTGTACATTGCAAGGATTATAACAAACTTTGTTGCAGATTCGTACCTTTTGTTCTGAAGATATCCCTCTGTGTTTCTCTGTGCCTCTGTTCTGAGTGGGTCTAATGAGAGTGGTTTCATAATTAACTGTCAGGTGTGTAGCTGCAGAGCACTAAGGAGGAAAGCTGCTGGGCCTGCATCCCTTTAGACGTGTTCCTATTGAAAGTGTCTCTCCAAAAATGACATTGTTGTTGCAGGGGATGCCTGAAATCTGACTTGTATCTCAGCGCAGACCTCTGGGAAAATTGGTGAGCCAATCACACAAGCAGGAAATTATGTTTTTGGGGAGCGGTCAGTACACACTCTGTGTACAGAACACCTCCAGGTAGCCATATTGCACTGCATTCTCAGGAAATTACACTGGCTGCAGATTGAAAAGGAAAGATAATTTTTAATATTCAATTACAATATGATTGGTGTTGCAATTATATGCGCAATATTCTTTTTTCTTTATTTGCTATTTTTTCCTCAAGAAAGTGGGGTTACCCTTTAAGTAATGTGACTTTTTATATTTTTTTCATTGGATATGTTTTATAGCAGAAAGTAAAAAATATAGATTTTTTTTAAAAATGTTTCATCTTTTTTTGATTACAGCACAAAAAATAAAAAACCCAGTGCTGATCAATCACCACTAATAGCTCTGTTTATGGGGGACAAAATGATAGAAATTTTGGGTACAGCGTTGCACGACTGCGCAATTGTCAGAGAAACGCAGTGCCGTATCGCAAAAAATGGCCTGGTCGTTGGGGGGGGGGTAAATCTTCCGGAGGTTAGGTGGTTAAGAAAATGAAGAAGAGCATTCTTCTTACTGTATATGCTGCCTGGCGTCTAGCTTTAACTTTTCCAGGCAAATAAAGCAAGTTTACTCCTTTTGATCCCTTTCCTTTTTATGCTGTTCTTTAATAACCGCATCGGGGCCAACATGGGGATACCTGGCCTGGACAATGCTCCTTCAGTTTTCTGAAAAAGTAATTTGCAGGTAGAAATGTCTCTTCATGTGGAGTTATATTAGACATGTCTCTATTTAAATGTGTATGCACCCCTGACTAGTTCAGGATTGGCTGGCATGGATAAGCAGAGAACATGTACATCTAAAGGTGTGTATTCTTCCATACGTCTCCTCCCCTATCCTCTGCACCTCCTCTTATCTGCATGTTCCCAGACTCTTACTGAAGGCGCACAATGAGTAGGAATAATGAACAGGCTGCTGGCATTGGATCAACCAGGTATGCAAAGTGACATAACGGTATTTTTTATCACAAAGGTAACACCTGTTCTTGAAATAAGCCAACATGTTTAGAACTCTGCTAATTCTGATCTCACCACTAGATGTCACTGTGGACAGCACTAACGACAGCGACTCGGACAGAAACAAACTGCACTGTATAAAAAATAATAAGAAGAGAGGATTAGTAAACATTATAAATTGTGGATTGAGTTAGGCTCTGTTCATACAGGGGGCGACTTGCGCTCCGACTTGAGTTGCCCCAAGTCGCTTGACATCTAAAGCCCCATTGAAATGAATGGGAGCCGTCTTGATGTATGCTACGGAGTCGCTCCAACTTCAAAAAAAATAGAAAAGAGGGGAACAAATAAGATTTTATATGAGATTTGTGATGTGTAGTTCACATTACCTCCTTCCCTGGCTATACGAAAAACAGAGGGGAAATTGGGACTTTGAATGAGGCATGCCTTTGAGGAACCAGCAAGAAAGCAAAGTTTCAATAAAAAAAGGTTCCTGCACGACTTCTAGGCGACTTCTATCCGACTTGTTTCCATAGAAGTTGCCTCCAAGTTGGATCCCCCATCTTAATGCAAGCGAGTTTACAGTGAAAAGGATAGAATTTTATTTGGGGAAGCCCCCTCCCTCCCTTCTCTGATTGGCCACAGGCAAAGTCGCCTGGCATAAGTCGTCTTTTAAGTGGCGCTGAAGTTGGATCACCCCTGTGTGAATGGAGCCTAAAGGAAAACCTGTACTTTGCTTAGTTAAAGCAAAGTCCAGATTTGTTTTAACGAATTGCACAATATATATTGTGATTGATCATAAATGCCTCCTTTCATTTTACTTTTCAGGAGACATTGTTGACTTTCATCTGCTTTTTAATCACTTCCGAAAGCAGCTTGCTTTTGAAAATTTAAAAATATATATATATATTTTCTACTTTCTGTTATAAAACATATCCAATAAAATCAAATTCCTTTGTAAGATCATTGAAGCCAAGATGTATTCTGCTACGTGTCTTTGGTAAAAAAAAAAAAAAAAAAAAATCCCAATAAGTGTATATTGGTTTGTGTGAAAATTATAGCGTCTTCAAACTATAGTATGTATACTGGAATTTATGCAGCTATAGACGCTATACTGGTAATGGCATAAATCCATGATCTTTAATGGGACTGTGATAATGTGGCTGGCAATCGGGCGCGAACAGACACTGACCGGGAAGGACACTATCTGACATTGACATCACCAGTGACACTAATACAGTGATCAGTGAGAATACTGTACACTGACACTGTACTAATGGCACTGACTGGGAAGGGGTTAACATCTAGGGGCAATCAAGGGGTTAACTGTGCCTAACGTGTAATGTGTGTTGCTTTCACTCTCAGATCTAGCAGTTTTTTCCCCCTGCTTTTCAGGGAGAAGAAACCGCTAGATCAGTCTTCTGTTTACACAGAGCTCTGTGCTGTGATTGGACACAACCGATCAGTAGATTTCTGCCAAAATCATTGACTGCTGACAAACTCTTGCTCTGTCCAATCATAGCACGGGGCAGCAGGGGGTATGCGCATGCGCGCGTGATACCTGCAAGCCAGGCAGCAACATACAACTACGTCACCTGGCTGTGCTGCCCGCCCACAGTACATTTACTGTGGGCGGGCAGGCAGCAAGCATTTAAAGGGGTTGTAAAGTTTCAAGGTTTTTCACCTTAAATGCATTCTATGTATTAAGGTGAAAAACTTCCTGTACTGCAGCAGCCCCCCCAGAGCCCTCCTTTTACTTACCTGAGCCCGATTGTTACAGCATTGAGGACAAGCCCAGCAGCTCCAGCCCCTGGCTCGGGTCCTCATGGGATAGATTGATAGCAGCGAAGCCATTGGCTCCCCTTGCTGTCAATCAAATCCAGTGATGCGGGGGGCGGGGCCGAGTCCTGCTGTCGGTGTCAATGGACGCAGCAGCAGGACTCAGGAGCACGCCTGCACGGGTGCCCCCAGGGAAAGCACTTCTCCAAGTGGGCACCCGGTGAAGAGGAGGGGACAGGAGCACCGCCGGAGGGACCCCAGAAGAGGAGGATTAGGGCCGCTCTGTGCAAAACCCTTGCACAGAGCAGCTAAGTATAACATGTTTAATCTCTACCATGCCCTCCAGTCCTCTATGGCAGCTTGGAGAAATACCCATGACTTTGGGGTTTGCATACAAAAATGTAGGTTCCCATGGGAGCCAATGTGAACAATAATCAACAGGAGTATAATAAAAACATATAACCTCTTTATTACAGTCTTGCCTATAAAAAGCACATAATCGGCTATTGACCATAAAAGGACCTATTTTGCCAGTAAGTTACAAATATACATGTTGCCCATATAACAGTCCAAAGATGGGGAAGTTATAAACACATGTCCAAAGCGTAACCATTGTCAAAATCATCCCCAAGCATTGGATGGATCCAACGTGTTTCGGCTGAATTCCTTCTTCAGGGGTGTGATGGGTATAGATGTCTATAAAACACAATTGAACACTATTTGTTATCTAAAAGTATGGCATAATACAAAACACCATTTCATTAGAGAAAATGCCATACTCACTATATATACATAATGTGCAGCCAACCTGCAATAATTAAAATCAAATGTAACACAGTCTTGCCGCCTTCCATCTGTCACGGACCACCTGGAACCGCCCCAAAGGAAGCCACATGCATCCACTGAGGCCAAAAGATCTGCAACCAAAATTGACGTTTCCTGCACTACATTTAAATCTCACTGCCTTTGCGATCTGCTGCGGGTGTCAATACAAAGTTAACACCCAAAATGCAGGTCGCAAAAACACAGTGCTTTTGCCTGTACCGGATTGCATGGTACAAAATGACCATGCGATCCGGTTTGGAGGGGCTCCAAAAAAGGTGTGTTATTTATTTTAAGTGCTGACTTGCGCTGTCAAATGCCAACAGCAGTCTTGCAAATCACATCAGTATGAGGTTTGTTGATTTCCTGTTACCCTTTACCTCCACCCAAGGAATGAGACTTTAGTGTGAGGAAGGAGAATGTAAGGTTTACATACTGAGTGTCTTAGTCAGAACTGAACCCAGAACCTTAAAGTGGATGTAAACCCTTCATATACCCAGTGATGTGGACAGCCTCAGATGATACACAGAGATGACACAAACCTCCCTATACACGTCTTGCATGTATATCTTCTGTCTTCACTTTGGCAGCACAGTGGTGTAGTGGATAGCACTTTCGACTAGCAGCAAAAGGGTCGCTGGGTCGAATCCCAACCCCGACACTACCTGCCTGGAGTTTGCATGTTCTCCCTGTGTCTGCGTGGGTTTCCTCCGGGTGCTCCGGTTTCCTCCCACACTCCAAAGAAATACTGGTAGGATAATTGGATCCTGTCTAAATTGTCCCTAGTATATGTATGAATGTGAGTTAGGGACCTTAGATTGTAAGCTCCTTCAGGGTAGGGACTGATGTGAATGTACAATGTATATGTAAAGCGCTGCGTAAATTGATGGCGCTATATAAATACCTGAAATAAATAAATAATAAATAAAATATACTGTTTAGAAAATGCACATTCTGTTAGATTTTCCACTCCCTCATTCCTATCTAGGAGGAGTTGATTGCTAGACGCAGTGAGACACTTTCAGAGAATATGAGAAAGCTGATTGGAGGAAAGGCACACACCCCCTTCCCACACATGCAGAGCCATGCCTGTGTTTTGTTTCACAGCCTGCTAATTTATTTTTAGCAACCTCCTTCGACTCTAAATTCTCTGTCTCTCCGTCTCCCAGAACGAGTGAGAATTTATCAGGCTCATAACAGAGCTACAGAAGAGACAGCTACGGGACATAGCTATTTGAAGAGAGATAAGAAAGCACTACAGACAGATATGACCAACTCAAATTTCATAAATCGGGTTTACATCCACTTTAAGGATGGCGAAATCTGGAAGATTTGCTGTCCTTACTACACCTTCCCACCACCCACACCAGCCTTTTACAACCAGGGTGCCCTGAGGTTTCTTTGTGTGCTTTGGCAAAATGCCTACAACTTGCCCAAAAATTGTGTACAAGCCAGTGGGTGGATGAAGCCTTTTAGTTGCACAAAGCCACAGGTTTTCATTGTGCACCATTACAACCTTCTAGCTGCCAACCTGTGACATCGTGAGTTGATAAGGAGGATGTCAGTCGCCTGCATAGCATCCTTGTTTGACCCTCCTCTGCCTCTCTCCATCAGTTTTGGGGTGACATGAGCTGAGTAATGGAGAAGGAGGGAGATGAGAAATGCTGGAATAGTCAGTACCAACTTGCAATTCTAATGTTAGATGTCCTATTCCTGTGGATTTTGCTGCATTATGTAAAACTAGTAGAATAGTTTTTACATTTTAAGATGGGGTGCCTCAAGACTGTACATAATTTGGTAGGGTGCCTTGAGATTGTCCTTAATTATAAAGGGTGCCTTGACTGAAAAAAAAGTTTGAGAAACACTGGTCTACACCTCCAGCACTGCACTTGGCTCAGGAAATTATGGACACAAGGGAAAGGTTGCACAAGATCTGCATACACCAGTAGATGGAGACATTGTACAACTATTGTTTCTTATCCTACCGGATGAACATCTGGGTGGACCGCATTCCTGCAGAGTAACTGATTGCTCTCTGTTCTTGGGCTTGTTATGCCGGGCTTAGAAACGTCTGTTAACCACTTGAGTCTCCAGGCCTTTTCCTTCTTAAATCCCCTTGAGTCTCAAAGCACACTTTTAGTATTGGAGATGTCTCGGTTCTGCACTATATACAATTTTGTGTTTTTAGTTTACTTCAATACAGTGGTTGTCAACGTATGAGCTAAAGGGGGCCTAAAATCCGGCCCCTGACCACTAAAGGGGCCACACATAATGTTCAGTATATGTAATACTTGAGGAGACTGTAAGAAACTGAAGACCTAATAGAGGAAATGAGGGTCAGAGCGTGAGGACAGGATACATTTCTGGCTGGGGAGATCCTGCAGAAGACAATACGAAACTGAGAATATGTTACATTTGACTAGTAGAGATCAATGGCCTAATCAATATTGCATTACAGACTTTTGAGGTCTGAGGGCCACACATCATATACCAAAGGGGGCCATAGGTTGAGCACCAAGGCTCTAATGTAACCCTCACTCGTTATGTTGGAATACTGCCCTGCAGCCCAGTCTCCAAAGGGAGGGGATCATGCTCTGCTTCAGTATGTCACAGTACATGTTGGCATTCATGGTTCCCTCAATGAACTGTGGCTCCCCAGTGCTGGCAGCACTCATGCAGCCCCTAACCAAGACACTCCCACCACCATGCTTGACTGTAGGCATGACACACTTGTCTTTGTACTCCTCACCTGGTTTCCGCCACACACGCTTGACACCATCTGAACCAAATAAGTTTATCTTTGTCTTAGTCTGCTTGTCTTCAGCAAACTGTTTGCAGGCTTTCTTGTGCATCATCTTTCGAAGAGGCTTCCTTTTGGGATGACAGCTATGCAGACCAATTTGATGCAGTGTGCGGCGTATGGTCTGAGCACTGACAGGCTGACCTACACCCCCTCAACTTCTGCAGCAATGCTGGCAGCACTCATACATCTATTTCCGAAAGACAACCTCTGGATATGACACTGAGCATGTGCACTCAACTTCTTTGGTCGACCATGGCAAGGCCTGTTCTGGGTGGAACCTGTCCTGTTAAACCGCTGTATGGCCTTGGCCACCATGCTGCAGCTCAGTTTTAGGGCCTTGGCAATCTTCTTCTAGCCTAGGCCATGGGTAGGCAACCTGCGGCCCTCCAGCTGTTGCAGAACTAAAAGTCCCATAAGGCTTCTGGGAGTAATTGTAACTACTAGCCTTGCAATGCCTCATGGGAAATGTAGTTCCACAACAGCTGGAGGGCCGAAGGTTGCCTACCCCTGGCCTAGGCCATCTTTATGTAGAGCAACAATTCTTTTATTCAGATTCTCAGAGAGTTCTTTGCCATGAGGTGCCATGTTGAACCTCCAGTAACCAGTATGAGAGAGTGAGAGCGATAACTCCAAATTTAACACACCTGCTCCTCATTCACACCTGAGACCTTGTAACACTGAGTCACATGACACCGGGGAGGGAAAATGGCTAATTGGGCCCAATTTGGACATTTTCACTTAGTGGTGCACTTGCTTTTGTTGCCAGTGGTTTAGACATTAATGGCTGTGTGTTGAGTTATTTTGAGGGGACAGCAAATTTACACTGTTATACAAGCTGTACACTCACTACTTTACATTCTAATAAAGTGTCATTTCTTCAGTGTTGTCACATGAAAAGGTATAAAATATTTACAAAAATGTGAGGGAGGTACTCACTTTTGTGACACACTGTGTGTATGTGTATATATATATAAAATGTTTTTTTTTTTTTTTTTTAAGTGATACTAAAGTCTTGTTTTTTTGTTGCTTTAAAAATAACAAACATGTTATACTTACCTGCTCTGTGTAATGGTTCTGCCCTGATCCTCCTTTTCTCGTGTCCCTTGCTGGTGCTCCAGGTCCCTCCCTCCTGCCGATTGCCCATACGGGGCACCACTTGCTATTGGAGCACCTGAGCTGAGCCACTGCTCTGTGTGTCCATTCAGACACGGATCCGTGGCTCGGAACTGCCCCCTCTCTTTTTTTAATTTATTATGAACAGTTTATAGAATTTTTCCAGGCAATACAAAAGAAAGAGTCCATGTAGCATACTTGGTCGGAAGCGTATATTATAAAAAAAAAAAAAAAGGAAGACTAGGTGAACTTCATCTAGGCATTGGACCTATTCCTCTGAAATCATAGTGAATTTTTTTTTTTTTTTTTTGTAAAATATATATATAT
>BLSH010279131.1:466872-506366 GCA_018402905.1 Glandirana rugosa
GTCAAAACTAATTTTTTTTTTTTTTTTTTATCTTAATGCATAGACAACCCCTTTAAATCAGAAATCTCGCACCACCATATATTTACTACAAGATTTAATAAAAAGAAGTTTACTGATTTAAAATAATACCACTTATTTTGATTTTATGTAACGTAACATGGTAAAGATATAATAAGTCCGGTTTGGTGAGGGCACAAATTAGCACGATAGTGACTTTTTCACAGGTTTGTGATCACTAAAAATACATCCCAAATTTTTGAGATGGGAACGAGGGACGCCAATTAGCAAAAGTATGTAGGCATAGGACAGTAGAACAATTTTATGAAAAATAGATTACAAGGTCATTAAATCAAAACTGCGCTCTCTCAATCAGCGTGGACCATTTTTGACTATTATTACAATTATTATTATTGACTATCTTTATGCTGCTAGCATTAGCAAATAGATAGGAAGGTATATTACATTCACTTTTGTTTTTTTACATTTCTTCAGTTACTTCCTGATTTCCAAGCCTAGGCAAATAATGTCATACATTCCTGGATTCTCCGGAGGGAAGTAAATGCTACATGAATCCTCTTTTTTAAAAATCTTAATGCATTATATGCATTCAGATAAAAAAAACCTGTGTGTAGCAGCCTCCCCAGCACCCCCCTACTTACTTACCTGAGCCCCTTCTATCTCCACGAATGTCTAAGCCGTCCCAGACACTCCTCCAGATTGGCTGAGTCACAGCAGCAGCACCATTGGTTCCTGCGGCTGTCAATCAAAGTCAGTCAGCCAATCAGGGGAGAGAGGGGTCAGGGCTCCGTGTCTAAATGGATACACGGACCTCTGACTCGGCTCGGTGCCCCCATAGCAAGCTGTGGGCTGAGGGGCACTCCATAGGAGGGAGGGGCCAGGAGCAACAAAGAGGGACCCGAGAAGAGGAGGATCCGGGCTGCTCTGTGCAAAACCAACTGGACAGAGGAGGCAAGTATAACATGTTTGTTTAACCACTTCAGATCCGCGCTATTGTCGAAGTACGGCTCCAGCGCGGATCTGAAATGCCCGGACGATGTCCATGGACGTCGTCCACTGTGCACGCTCCTGGCGCGCCCCCTGGCGGCAGCGGCGGCGCGCGCGTGCCCATGGGTCGGGCGGACTCGATGTCCGCCCGAGACCCGCCAATCTCTTTTAGGAGCCTCAGAACGGGGAACCGCCGTTGTAAACACGGCGGTTCCCCGTTCTGTGACAGGGGACATGACAGATCTACTGATCCCTGTCACTGGGATCAGTTAGATCTGTTATGTCCCGACCAGCCCTGCCCCCCCACAATTAGAACACACCCAGGGAACATTTGTTAACCCCTTCACTGCCCCCTGCTGGTTAACCCCTTCACTGCCAATGACATTTACACAGTAAACAGTGGATATTTAAATTTCTGATCGCTGTATAAATGTCATTGGTCCCAAAAATGTGTAAAAAATGTCCGACATTTCTGCAGCAATATCGCAGTCCCGCTAAAAATCGCAGATCGCCGCCATTACTAGTAAAAAAAAATAAAATAATAAAAACTCCATAAATCAATTCCCATTTTGTAGACGCGATAACTTTATACGCCGATTTGCGATTTTTTTTTTTTTTTTTTTACCAAAAATATGTAGAAGAATATATATCGGCCAAAACTGATGAATATTTTTTTTAATGGATTTGTACTTTAGCAAAAAGTAAAAAATATTGTTCTTTTTTGCAAAATTGTCGCTCATTTTTTGTTTATAGCGGTGATCGGAAATGACGCAGAGGTGATCAAATACCACCAAAAGAAAGCTCTATTTGTGGGAAAAAAAGGACGCAAATTTTATTTGGGTACAATCACTTTAACCTCCCTGGCGGTATGATTATGCCAGATTTTTGTGCCTCAAAGCGGTACATTTTTTTGCATAGAAATTTGGTGTTTTAGATTATAGGCCTGTAATTCTTAGGAATAACTCACTTAAATCTGTCCAAACCAGAATCTAGTAGACCTCTCGGGTATGATAGTTTGAAACAAGGAAATCATAAATTATAATATAATAACTGTAAATAATTATCAAAAATATTAATATAATCTAATAATAATAAAATGTATTCAATAATGTAATCAAGTCATAAAAAACACTGAAATTTGCTCAGCTGCAGAATTGTCGCTGTCGTCACTTTCAGTGTCTGATGATAAATTTCCCCACAAATCAGTATCACTCAATTCTGCAAATGATTCTTATTTACTATCGCTGTTTTCTAGCTGATCAAAAACTTTTTTGACGTAAAGGGACGCTTTTTGGATGCCATGGACGTTCTCAAGTTCCCAGGCAGAAAGAATGGCATATATAATATAAAAGTGCATGCAGGGCACTGGGCAAGGCACTAGGGATTATTGAACAAAGGGGATGTGAAATGATTTGATACAGTAATGTAATCTTACAGATTATAGTGTACTGTCTGTGTTGTGTTTCACTTTTTGAACTTGCCGCTGTGCTCCGCCCCCATGCAAGGCGATGCTCGCAGGGAACGGAGCCTGGAGGCATCGGGCTAAGATTCTGCCGGAGGACACAACGGAAGGACATCACAGGATCCAGGGGACAAGGTGAGTAACGCTACCTTGATCCAGCGATGCGATCCCGAGTGTGGCTCGGGGTTACCGCTTTTGGTAATGAAAATTAACCCCGAGCTGCAATCGGTATAACTACAGGAGGCTACAGTGGAAGTTCCACTTTTGGGAGGAACTCCGCTTTAAGATGGTCATGGCGGGGAGCAGTGGTGTAGTGGATAGCACTTTCACCTAGCAGCAAAAGGGTCACTGGTTCGAATCCCAGCCACGACACTACCTGCTTGGAGTTTGCATGTTCTCCCTGTGCCTGTGTGGGTTTCCTCCAGGTACTCCGGTTTCCTCCCACACTCCAAAGACACGCTGGTAGGTAAAACTAGATCCTGTCTAAATTGTCCATAGTATGAGTATGTATGTGAGTTAGGGACCTTAGATTGTAAGCTCCTTGAGGGTAGGGACTGATGTGAATGTACAATGTATATGTAAAGCGCTGCCTAAAATGATGGCGCTATATAAATACCTGAAATAAAAAAATAAAATAAATGGCTAGAAATGCTAGGGTGTGATTTCTCCGCAAAATAAAGCATGGAGACATTGAAGATTAATAATGAATAAATAGTGTTTTGGCTTGCAGTGATCAGATGCAATGGAGTTTTGCTCTAAGTAATGGATGTGTATGGATTATTTTTGGAAAATAAGGATTTCATTTAGAAGGCACGCAGTTCTGCCCAGTTCCGGGCAAAATTCTTGAGTTAACAAAGACTTTAAAAAGAAATGAATGTACTTTAATCTTTAATTCACTGAATCCGGCTTCTGCAAACCCCGCTGGTGCTGCTGTGTTTCTGGTACTTCCAATGTAATGCATTTCAGGACGTCCGCGTCCCCCTAGCACACATTCAGCCAGTCCAGAACGCAGCCTGTGTGCCTCGCCACTTTCTCTATTCACACGTAGTTTTGTAGTCAGAGCCCATCTGCTGACAGATGTGAACCTCGGCTCCTGCCTCTCTCCGCTCCACATCCCTGTCATTGATCACAAAGCGAGGCACCGTCCTGGGGAACGTGAATAAGGGCCCCCCAAGGTCATCGGAGGAAATCCTGCCTGAAGATGCGTGCAGAGCCAAGTGCGGAGTAGAGGAGTCTCTCTCAGCATTGCTTGCCTCTATGAAGTGCTTCTTCCCTGACCATGGTGCAAGCAGGATTCCCAGGTACCGACTCCCATTCCTTCTCACATCCTCATAGAAAAGACTGACATAGGAAACCTTTCTGAAGTTTCTATGATGTTTCTGTATGGAATACATTGCAGCAGAAAGCTTCGGTATCAGTCAGGAATATTCAGCATGCTGGGAAATGTCTGAAAAGAGCTTGGAGAAATCACTTTGCTGATATATGGAATGGCTGTGTGTTGGGGGGGGGGGGGGGTTATCATATTATAAATGGGGGTATTATTAGAGGGGTCTGCTGAGAATACGTCTGGGTTTGAAATGCGGAAAAAGGTAGGGAAAAGCATTCATCTTCAGAATGAGATTGCTTCTTCACTGCATGTTTCAAATCATTGTAGTCATCGTTCTAAATAGCAACGAAATTCAGTGTTTTTCATCATTTCAGTCCCAAAGAAATACTAAACAAAAGACACAGGGGGGTTGATTTACTAAAACTGGAGAGTGCAAAGTCTGGTGCAGCTCTTTATGGTAGCCAATCAGCTTCTAACTTCAGCTTGTTCAATTAAGCTTTGACAAAAAAAAAACCAAAAAACTGGAAGCTGATTGGTTCCTATGCAGAGCTGCACCAATTTTTGCACCCTCCAGTTTTAGTAAATCAACCCCGGTGGCTAAGTGGCTAGCACTTCTGCCTAGCAGCACTAAAATCATTGGTTTAAATCCCAACCATGGTACCACCTGCCTGGAGTTTGCATGGTCTCCCTGTGCCTGTGTGGGTTTCCCCCGGGTACTCCAGTTTCCTCCCACACTCCAAAGTAGGGCTGCCACCTTTTCTTCAAGTCAAACCCGAACACTTTAGCGGCGCACAGCAATTTGTTTTTATAGTATAAACTATACATATATTTTGCTATTGAATAACATTTCTAGTGATATGAAGTCAATAACAAGGGTCCCCCTTTACATCAGAGTCCACAGAGTTCCCTTGCACTGTAAGGGGGACTCTGGAGACTCTAACATAGGGGATGCTCTGGGAACCCTGATTTCAGGAGGAACACTGAGAACTTTGATGTATGGAGAGGACTCTGATGTAAGGGGGAATACTGTGGCCTCTGGTGTAAAGGGTTGCTCTGAGAACCCTGACTTATCTTGGTGTACACACAATCCAGATGTATCTGAGGCTGCTGGACTTCAAATTTCCACCCCCACTTTCCTTTTATGGGGCACAGCAATGGGGATTGGAGTGTGGACAAACACAGAGGGGTAGGGGCGGGAGGAAGAGGTGCAGATCGAGCTCTCGCTCCCCTCTCCCGTCTGTGTGTGGGTTTGGGGGGGGATTGTTAGTGCTGGCTTTGGGCAATGTGAAAGAGAGTGTGACAGACTCTCTCAGGTTAGACAACTGCAGCCAGCAACCCTGCTGGGAAGCCATAGTCCAGTCTGAATAATGTGTCCGTGTTTCAGGCAGGATTCCAGAACCAAACTGTCCGGGTGAATCCCAGACAGGTGGCAACCCTACTCTAAAGACATGCTGATGGGTTACTTGGCTCCTGTCTAAATAGGCCCTAATATGAGTGTGAGTTAGGGACCTTAGATTGTAAGCTCCTTAACCACTTCAGCCCCAGAAGGATTTCACACTTTAGGACCAGAGCACTTTTTGCGATTCGGCACTGCGTCGCTTTAACTGACAATTGCACGGTCGTGCGGCGTTGTACCCAAACTAAATTTGCGTCCTTTTTTTCCCGCAAATGGAGCTTTCTTTTGATGGTATTTGATCCCCTCTGCGTCATTTCTGATCACCGCTATAAACAAAGAGCAACAATTTTGCAAAAAAAAACAAACAATTTTTCTTACTTTTTGCTAAAATACAAATCCAAAAAACTTTTTCTTTCATCAGTTTTGGCCGATTTATATTCTTACTCATATTTTTGGTAAAAAAAAAATCGCAATTGCCATTTATTGATAGGTTTGCGCAAAAGTTGCCGCGTTTACGAATGATGAGAATTCATTTCTGGGATTTTTATTTTTTACTAGTAATTGCGGAGATCTGCGATTTTTAGGCGGACAGGTCAGACCGTTTTGACACTTTTTTGGGGCCATTGACATTTATACAGTGATCAGCGTTATAAAGATGCGCTGATTACTGTGTAAATGCCATTGGCAGTGAAGGGGTTAACCTGGAGGGGGCGCTCTTGGGGTTAAGTGTGTTCTAACTGTATGGGGGCTGGGCTGGCCTGTGATCACAGCCCTCCCCCTCTATGAGAACGGAGATCCGTGTTTACTTACACCGACCTCCGTTCTCTCACTGCGGGGGGCATTGAGTCCGCCCTACCCGCTCCCCCCCCCCCCTCCCGAACACAGTGCCTCAGGCGGCGCGCGCACGCTCACAATACTAGTTATCGCGGCCGCTGTGCTGTGACGGCGTTGCACGATAACGAGCCATCTTGCCGCCATCACGCTGCGGCGGGCGGTCGGCAAGTGGTTAAGGGAAGAACTGATGTGGATGTACAATAAATGTGTAAAGTACCATGTAAATTATTGGCGCTATATAAGTACCCATAATAAATATTTTCTCTGTGTGTGTGAGATACAAATAATCATTTTTTTTAGCCAGGAGCAACCCTTAAAATAACGATGGGGTCTCCAACAACCCCCTGCTAATACATTATTTTCATTAATAATAATAATAACATTGTGAATGGCATAATGATGATGATAAATGCCAGAAAATAAATGCAGACAGTAAAAATTGTTGGTCAGCGATGTGCCCCCTTTTATTAGTGGTCAGTGAGGAAGGGCCCCCCGTTCATTGGCGGTCTTTGGTAGAGGGACTGAGAAGCACAAAGTAATTGCTCAAGGAACCCCTAGCAGCGTCTGGAGGAACCCTAGAGTTCTATTGAACCTTGTAGTGGTTTCCATCAAATTTTATTGCAGTTTTGATCATTTGGTCCCTTGATCACTTTGGTTTCAGACAGCCATTCAGTTCCATGTTGCTGTTTTTTTAGTAAAAGCGTTGGAAAGATTTGGCCAATGTATGGGAAGAGTTGGGGTAGGAAGTTGCTAGGAATGTCGGCTCCATCACAGGTGATGACAGGGGGCTGTTGCTAAGCTTTGGTTCTGAGCAGGAGGAGCAGTTTGTAACTTTCAATTTGTTGAGGAACAACTCCAAGCATGCCGTGCTATCCTAAGGCAAGGCTCGGGGGGGTTTGGGTTTCCCCAGTAGGCAGGGCTTGCTGAGCCTTGGGGTTCCTCATCGGCTGAAGAGTTACAGATTGCCTTTGCCTGACTCTTAGCTGTCCGTGGATGATTAGATGTCTGAGAATGACAGGCAGAAAGCAATCTGCTTGTACGCCATCACATCGCCACGCCACTTTGACCTGCTGTGGTGTTATCTCAGACTCAGCTGACAGCTGTTCACAGCAGTTGCTTGCTGACACCCTTGATACTTTTCTTCCCCCCCAAAAATGAAATGACTGGCATTGGCTGGCATGCAGATCAGATAAAGAAAAAACAAAATCTGACCTATATCTGTAATCCTGATTACTCAGAACCTGTCATGGATAAGGGACTGTTCTGTAACTTGAAGTTCTGCGCTAAAAAGATAAATATGAATAATGTATGTTGCAAAAAAATTATTCATGTCCCTATTATTCTACCCAAGGCAACTTTTCTAGATTGAATACAAAATGTTTATCTGACAGCATTCTTCTGTGTTGGCGCGGTTTTTCCTTTTACTATTCCTGCGTTCTAAATAGCAGGTTTGGAGATATTTGATCTGGAAACTTAACAAATGTTTATGAAAGCTGTGACTTCATATCTCTCCTGTGAGAAAAAACACCCCCACCCCCCCGGTTGGTACTCGGTCGCACCCCCACCCCCCCCCGTTGCTCGATCTACAGCACACCAGTCCCACACTTACCTCATCTAGGTTGTTGGCAGCGCTTCCTCCTTGGCGGCCAATACAATCGCTTCATCTCTTGACCAATCGGGTCTCAGGACCCACTTCCCGCCAAGTGCCCCCATAGCAAGCCACTTGCCATAGGGGCACTCATGCGTGCTTGCTCCCGAGCCCTGCTCTGTATGTCTATTGACACATAGAGCGGGGTTCGGCCATGCCCCCTGCTCTCTTCTCACTGGCTGTGATTGACAGCAGTAGGAGCAAATGGCTTTTACTGCTCTGTCTTAGCCAATGAGGAGGTAGAGTGCTGGGAGAAACTCTGCTCTTGTGCACATCGCTGGATCGAGGTCAGGCTCAGGTAATAATAAGGGGGGCGGGGAAGGGGAATGCTTCCTGCAGCCCTCAAATTTTCTACTCGCATTTTGCGAGGAAAATGAGGGCTGGTGAGCATGGGCTGCTTCGGAGGAGGGGGGGGGGGCGAGCACAACTGGCAGGGCGGGGTTGAACGGGAGCTGTTCTCCCAGCCAGGGTAAGAGAGGAGAGGAAGAGTCAAGCTGGCCGTTCATCAGACAGCAGGGATTGTAACAGCTTTCATTTGAATTGCTGGGCTCCAGAGGCCGCTCACCATCTCACACAGTCATGCCTCCTCGCCCGGCGCATTTTATAGAGCGAACACCAGTCCAATGCTGGGAGAGGAAGTGAGACTGTGTGACGTGAGCGCCGCCGGGTGAGGAGGCGGGACTGTGTGACGTGAGTGGCACCGGGAACCCAGAAATTCAAAGAAAAGCTGTTACAGCAGGCAATCCCCGCTCTCTGATCTGCCAGCTCGACTCTTCCTCTACACAGGTGAGGCTGCACTGACGGGCACAGGTGAGGCTGCACTGCCGGGCACAGGTGAGGCTGCACTGCCGGGCACAGGTGAGGCTGCACTGCCGGGCACAGGTGCGGCTGCACTGCCGGGCACATGTGCGGCTGCAGTGACGGGCACGGGTGCGGCTGCACTGACAGGCACTGATACAGTTATTGTTAATATTTATTTTTGTAACTTAATTCTGCATAAAACATTTAAGTGTCATTTCATGAGATAATTTGAGGGCGTGTTTAGGGGCGGGGCATGGTTGGGTGGGGCAACTGGTGACGAGTAACCCTTAAGGCCTGGCTAGTAGCTCAGGACTTTTGAGCCCTGCTTCATGGAGATGGTTTTTGTACATTAATGCAGAGAATGCATTAAGGTAATAACCCTTCTGCCTTTACAACCACTTTAAGATGCGACTCTGTGCTCTAATGAATCCTGACTCCGCCTACCCGCGTCTCTCTGTAATCTTATTGGGCAATTCTCTCTGCCAGCTCTGAATAAGAAATGATTTATAACCTGATCCACCTGTTCTACTGTTTACAGGAAAGCCTTACCTGTAGAAAACCGATCTGGTAGTACTGCATGTAGTGTATAAAATAGTAATGCTTCCACCTGGGCACCATGAAAACCCTCCTCGGTTTAGGTCAGGGTTTCTCAACCAGGGTTCCGTGGAGCCCTAGGGTTCCTCCAGAGGTTGCTAGGGGTTCCTTGAGCAATGGTTAATTTCTACCTCTTAGATAAATTCCCAATGATACTATTGATCTTTTTAGCTATCTTTAAGGGGGTAATTCTTCCCAATGACCACAAGTGTAAGGAGCATTCTTCCCATTGACCATCACACTAATGTATTATGAGTTGTAGATTTTTAATTTTTAGCAGAGGTTCCCCGAGACCGGAGAATTATTTCAAGGGTTCCTCTGTGTTGAAAAGGTTGGGAAAGGCTGGTTTAGGTGGTTGAAGGAAAAATTCAAATTCTTACCAAGGTGTTCAATATCATTAGCACGTCAGTGTATTGTACTTGCTGCCAGGACTTGCTCTTCAAATAAATGTCCCAAAAACTGTTTGCCTTTCCCAATTCCTCTGTGGCTGAGGGTGTTGTCGGTGTTGACATTGCTAACCAATCTCCTATTTTAAATGTGTGGAGGGACAGAATGTAATTTGTGCGAGATGCAATCTGATTAACGTGAAAGGAGACACATGAAACGTTTGCGGCATTGTAGCTGAGAGTTGGTAACAAGACAGACTTTCGTTTGGAAATGCTTTAGAATTTTTGTTTCTGCAGTGCATGAAATCCCTAGGGTAAATCTTGACATGTTCAAGGGGTTTATGCTTGTGAGAGATTTAGAGTGCTTTACATTATGTAAATGCATAAAAGTGCGCTGGGAAAACGTTAATGCCCATTAAGGATGTGCTGGAGAGTGGTGCACGCCCTCCAGTTAGATGTGAAAGTGTTACATATACAATTACTCTGGTGATACAACCTATGTAATAAAGGCTGACCGTTTCTACCTTTCAATATGCAGCCCCCCTCAAATACTTATCTGAGCCCAATTCCAATCCATAGATACAGTTGTGCTCATAAGTTTACATACCCTGGCAGAATTTATGGTTTCTTGGCCATTTTTCAGAGAATATGAATGAGAACACAAAAACATTTCTTTCACTCATGGTTAGTGTTTGGCTGAAGCCATTTATTATCAATCAACTGTGTTTACTCTTTTAATATCATAATGACAACAGAAACTACCAAAATGACCCTGATCAAAAGTTTACATACCCTGGGCAGGAGGAAGCTTTTAATATAGAAGAGGCCGATGGGGTCCCTTCTGTCATTAATATCCTGCCTGTCAGCAATGTATCCAAACGTGGCTTTACTGCCACGAGTAGACGTGCAACGTGTCTGTGTACTGTTCTTGTAATTTGATTTAATATTTAATCATAGGTTGGTAGGGAATACCGTAATTTTTGTTCAGGGAATTATACAGGGACACTCTTCGTTTTTTAGGTACAAACAAATCAAATTCACATTCACATTGGATTTCTTGTCGGGTGTTCCCACTTAGGTTGTTTCCGCTCACTTCCTGTCCCAGTGTCACCAGGAAAAAAAAAAACGTAGCACCCTGGTCCTAAACAGGGCTGCTAACAAATTTAGCTGTGCTCGGTGGTAACTATCCTGGCTAATTCGTGGTGGATCCACTGAATTTTCCCTAAGCCTGAGTCTGGTGTGTGGTCCCTCTCTTCTGTGACTGGCTGGCACTGCTGCTTCTGACATTAGAATGATGGCGCACAGTTAACACAGGTTATAAATAGATATGTTGTCTCAGCCAATCAGCAGGGCTTCTGTCAGCTGCCAAGCATGCTGCGATAGACTATTTATTTGGGAGGAGTCAGGTGATCGGGTTCCTCACCACCCGGGCAGCTGCCTGTGTGGATGTGTATCTCATGGCCCTGGGTTGCTTGGACAGAAGCCTGAGTCCTATCCCGGGAGCACCTGGCTGCTAGGCCTAATCTAGGCCTATCCAAGCAGCAGCAGTGAGTTAGGCTTTGAGTTGGAGGCCTAACCAAGTTGAGATTATGCATGAGGGAGCAACTGATCGGTCCCAGCGGTAAAGGAGAAGCAGTTGCTACGAAGGGAGGGCGACTCCTGTTACCAGAGGCAGGTGTAAAGGGGATGGAGGTCTGAAGAAGTACCAGAGCAGCCCTTTTGCTAGCCGGGGATGGTGAAGAGGTGGGAAAGCTTCAGTAGTCTCCCCCGGGAACCCAGCAGGAGGTATGGGTGTACCTTGAAGGTAAGTACAGCGGGTGGCTGTGAGTCAAGTTAGGGACCCAGCGAGATAGTGTAGGTGAAGCTTGAGTGATCTACAGCGGGATACTGTGAGTTACGTGTGCAGATCTACAGTGAGATATTGAGAGTGAAGTGTTGCTATAGGAGACAGCAGTTGCTACAAAAATACAGATTGCTGTATTCAGCTTAAAGATCCTTTTTCTGTATTGCTGTCTGCCTACTTCTATTTTTGTCAGCGCACTCTGCCTGTTTGCATATTGCATTTGCCTAAGAGTGTCCTGGCCCTAACCCTCTCTCCCCTAGGTCTTGTTAAGAGACAATAAATCTTTTTGTTCAGTTCAAAAGTGACTGGTGCCCAATCTTTCCACCTTGGACTACACCCACCATGCATAGTAACCTGCACCCTGAGAAGGAATGTCAGCTGTCCCTCATTCTGGAGGTCACCATTAGGCCTTTGGAGGTTGGGGGCATCATTATAAAAATAAAAGGGTGCAGGTGCCCCTGAGGAAACAAGACATAACAGGGAAAAAAACTTCAAGCTGTTCTAACACCTTCCCACCTCACTGTATTAATGGGCTTTTGTTGCTATCTCTGTCCCCATCAGAGAGCTGTTGCATCACTTACAGTCCATGAGACAACCTGTCATTAGAACAGGAAGTGAGGATAAATCACCTCAAGGGGGGACACAAACAGCAATAGAAATTTGACATAGGCACATATTTGCTTTATTAAACTAAACATTTGAAATTAATCTGACTGCTGGTCTCACTAGATTTGGAGAGAAATTTAACCACTTGCCGACCGTCAATCGGCAATTGACGGCGGCAAAGTGGCTCTGTAACGCGGATCGCCGTCATATGACGGCGGCCGCGTGATCGCGCCTAGTGAGCGCGCCCGCGCCGCCGGAGGCGCGCCCGCGCGCTCACTGTGTCCGGGGAGGGCCGCGGAGCGGGTGCGGCGGCTTCGATTGCCGCCGGCTACCCGCGATGGTCCCCCCCCCGGAGCGAAGGAGCGGAGGTCCGTGTAAGTAAACATGGACCTCCGCTCTGTGAAGGGGGAAGGGCTGTGATCACAGCCTTCCTGTACATGAAGGCTGTGACCACTTCCCTTCCCCAGCCAGGGCAGTCCCCACACAGTTAGAACATGCCCAGGGAACATAGTTAACCCTTAGCGCGCCCCCTACAGGTTAACCCCTTCACTGCCAATGGCATTTACACAGTAATCAGTGCATTTTTATAGCACTGATCGCTGTATAAATGCCAATGGTCCCAAAAAAGTGTCAAAATGGTCTGACATGTCCGCTGAAATATCGCAGTACCGCAAAAAATCGCAGATCGCCGCCATTATTAGTAAAAAATAAAAAAAAAAAAAAGAAAAACCCCAAAAATGAATTCTCATCACCCGTAAACGCGGCCACTTTTGCGCAAACCAATCAATAAACGCCAATTGCGATTTTTTTTTTTTTATCGCAAATATGTGGAAGAATATAAATCGGCCAAAAACGGTGAAAAAAATGTGTTTTTATATTTTTTTTTTTGGATTTGTATTTTAGCAAAAAGTAAGAAATTTGGGTTTTTTTGCAAAATTGTCGCTCTTCTTTTGTTTATAGCGGCGATCAGAAATGACGCAGAGGGGATCAAATACCACCAAAAGAAAGCTCTATTTGTGGGAAAAAAAGGACGCAAATTTAGTTTGGGTACAACGTCGCACGACCGCGCAATTGTCAGTTAAAGCGACGCAGCGCCGAATCGCAAAAAGGGCTCTGGTCCTAAAGCTGGAAATCCTTCCGGTCCTTAAGTGGTTAAAGGAGAAGTACAGCCAAAGCTTGTTTGGCTATTGTCCAGCCAACAATGGGCTGAATCCCACTGTTGGCTGAGGTCACTAAGCCGGCCCAGGCTGGGGAAAGATCACGACTATATGGTCAGGATGCACCCAGGAGCCTGGACCGGCACGTGGCCCAGTCTCTCAGTGAGCTGTTGAAAGCTTTAGCTAGTCAATGCTGCATCCACCTAGGTAAGTATGATTCTTTAACCACTTCAGCCCCGGAAGCATTTCCCAGTTTAGGACCAGAGCACTTTTTGTGATTCGGCGCTGCGTCGCTTTAACTGACAATTGCGCGGTCGTGCAACATTGTACCCAAACAAAATTTGCGTCCTTTTTTCCCCACAAATGGAGCTTTCTTTTGGTGGTATTTGATCCCCTCTGTGTCATTTCTGATCAGCGCTATAAACAAAAAAAGAGCAACAATTTTGCAAAAAAAAACAATATTTCTTACTTTTTGCTAAAATACAAAAAAAAATGATAAAAATACATATTTTTTTTCACCGGTTTTGGCCGATTTATATTCTTCCTAATATTTTTGGTAAAAAAAAAATTGCAATCAGCATTTATTGATTGTTTTACACAAAAGTTTACAAACCATGAGAATTCATTTATGGAGTTTATTTTTATTCTTTGCTAGTAATGGCGGCGATCTGCGATTTTTAGCGGTACTGCGATATTGCGTTGGGCATATCGGACCATTTTGACACTTTTTTGGGACCACTGGCATTTATACAGCGATCAGTGCTATAAGAATGCACTGATTACTGTATAAATGCCATTGGCAGTGAAGGGGTTAACCTGGAGGGGGCGCTCTAAGGGCTAACTGTGTTCCCTCAGCGTATTCTAACTGTATTGGTGCTGGGCTGGCAGGGGGAGGGGAGTGATCACAGCTTCCATATAGAGGAAGGCTGTGATCACATCCCTTCCCCCTCTGTCAGAACGGAGATCCGTGTTTACTTACATGGACCTCCGTTCTTTCACTGCGGGGGGGGGGGGGGGCATCATGGGTAGCTGGCGGAGATCGAGTCCACCCTACTTGCTCCCTGGCACCCCTGGAACACAGTGAGTGCACCTCCAGCGGCGCATGCTCATAATACTTGTTCTTGCGGCTGCCGTCAGGTGACGGTGTTTCGCGATAACCAACCACTTTGTCACCGTCAAGCCATGGTGGACGGTCGGCAAGTGGTTAGAAAAAAATCCCTAACTTCTCTTTTAACCACTTGCCCTCTGGAAGGTTTACCATCCCCTTCATGACCAAGCCATTTTTGCAATGCGGCACTGCATTACTTTGACAATTGTGCGGTAGGGCGATGATGTACCCAAAAACAATTTGTCCTTTTCTCCAACAAATAGATTTTATATTTTTTGTGCTATAAACAAAAAAAGAGCAACAATTTTGAAAAAAAAAAAAACAATATTTTTTACTTTCTGCTATAAAACATCTAATAAAAAAATTTAAAATCTAATTTCTTCATCAATTTAGGCCAATATGTATTCTGCTACATATTTTTCATAAAAAGAATGCCAATAAGTGTATATTGATTGGTTTATGCAAAAGTTATTGCTTCTACAAACTGTGGGATAGATTCAGTTATTTATTTTACTAGTAATGGCAGCGATCAGCGACTTAGTTGTGGGACTGCGATATTGCGGCAGACAAATCGCACACTTACTGACCACTTTTTGAGGACCAGTGACACTAATATAGTGATCGATGCTAAAAAAATATCCACTATCACTGTACTAATGACACTGGCTGGTAGGGGACGATCAAAGGGTTAACTGTGTGGCTAAAATGTGCTTGGTTATTGTGAGGGAGGGGCTTGTACTATGGGAAGGAAGAGGTGTGTGTTCCTGCTTTGCAGATACACAGGATCACTACCTTCCCTACAAACATGACGACGGTCTGCCTTGTTTATATAGGCAGACTGCCGTTTTGCTTCTTTCCAGAAAGATTGGCAGGTCTCAGCGGACATCGAGTCTGCTGGACCCACTGGTTGGCTCCCGCTGTGTCCAATCACAGCGGGAGCGGGTCACTGGCGGCACACACCCCAGACCCAAAAGTCCCAGGTCTGGCACAGAGCGGCTGCCCTGCAGCAGTATATGTGCGTGTGGCGGTCGCTAAGTGGTTAAACCCCTGGTGAAAGTATGGTGCTTGTGGGACCTGGTTCTGTTCCTAGGCTGCTACCTCTCGAACAAATCATTTATCAGACAATCAGTTACTGGATGTCTGGTTAGGGGCACCTGGTACAAACATTCATCTGGCTTGATCATTTGTTTAAAATCTTGATTAAAGAGGAACTGCAGTCTGCTCACATTTGTAATAAAAACATCTTTGCCATTCTGAAGCTTCCCTCCAACCACTTTGCATATTTTTTTATATATACTTTGACTCTGTACTTGCCAAATATGCTGCAGAAATCTCCCTCCACTAAGTCTGGCTGCACCAATTTTAACTGTGGGCAGCTGAAGCTGCTGCCTGTTCACTTCCTGGATTTACACAGACACACAGAAGCACAACTTCAGCTCTGCAGCTTTCATTGGCCTTCTTATGACTGACCCCCTCTCTTCCTGGCATATTCTCACGAGAGTGAGAGAGAGAGCTGTGCATGATGTCATAAGCCTAGGCTAATGACCGGACAAGAAAGAGGAAGTGGGCTGTATAAGGTATTTACTGACAGAAAAAAATATGTTTTACTATACAAAGTTAAAATAACAAGGGCAGAAAATTTAATAGATGGAAAGTTGAAAAAATGATTTAAGGTCCGCTTTAAGAACATCAGACGTATCCCAACAGCATTTGCTATAAAGCCTAATTTAATGTTATAATGGTAGTAGAGTCATTAGGGTATCCTGGTAGGATAGCTAGGTCAGCTGTCTGAAATGTTGCCCTGGATCTGTAAACTTGAGCTGTGTCTTTTCGGCTTTACATGTCAACCTGTATATAGGATACTGTACAATTTTCAGAAAGGGTTTCATTTCCTAAGCGACTCCCCCTGGGCTCTGTTCCGCAATTACAGCTTGCTTTGCAAACGTGCTTTAAATCCCTTGCACGCTCGCAGCAGTTTTCCAAGTCACAGAAGTGATTAAGTCCCCGCAGTGTAGGACCTCAGGCTAACCACCGAGGCGGCTCTGACCGCAGATTTCATTGCAGGTGGGAAGAAATAAGGAGTTTGTCACCTCTCCTCGCCTTTGTGCTCCTCTCCTGGGAGATCAATAGAGCTCAGCTTTGTGCCTGTATCCCCTCTGGGGCCAGGAAATCGCAAATTGCTCCGCAGACAGCGTGAAAAACTGTCCTGTCCTCTGCAGGCTTTAATTATCTTGTTACAATATGATGCACTGCTTATTATAGCCCCAAAAACTGCTGTCCTATCGCTGTCAGGTCATCTGTGTTGGGTAGAATATAGACAAGTTAGGTGCTCCCCACGCACTCTTCCTGCTCATTAATAATCTGGGGGTTTGCTTCTGCAAACTGCCACTTTTACTGCAGGGATAGTGTGTGCGTGTGTGTGTGTGCGGGTGGCAGCGCGGTCCGCTGCAGTTATTTAGACTATCATCAATAATACAGAGATAAAATTACGTTTCTGCATTTCACACATTCAGGAGGGGAATAAATCATGCTGAGAAATACGGAACGCGGAATTGTTTTAGCATTAATCTTTCTACCTGAGGACTGCAGAGTCAGAGCAAGACTTTAACCAAACACACCAATGGAATATAAAAGTGTATATGTGTGTTAAATGGATAGGCTGCATTCTAGGGGTTGTCACTGGTCTCTAGTGAGGAGACAGGGTATATTTTCAATGTCACCGGTCTCTAGTGAATGGATAGGCTGCATTCTCAGTGATGTCACCGGTCTCTAGTGAATGGATAGGCTGCATTCTCAGTGATGTCACCGGTCTCTAGTGAATGGATGGGCCGCATTCTCAGTAATGTCACCGGTCTCTAGTGAATGGATAGGCTGCATTCTCAGTGTTGTCACCGATCTCTAGTGAATGGATAGGTGGCATTCCCTGTGATGTCACCGGTCTCTAGTGAATGGATAGGCTGCATTTTCTTTGATTTCACTGGTCTCTAGTGAATGGATCGGCTCAGAGGCGGCTCACTAATTAGGCAAATTTGGCGGTCGCCCTAGGCCTCGCACTCACAGGGGCCTTGCAACCGCCTAATTTGACACTGACACCAACACCGAGATAGAGAGTACTGACACCAACACTTTAAAGCTCTTAATATATGCAATTTATAAAGCTAATTTTTTTAACGCTTGAATTATTTTTCCCATTATGAGTGGGGCCTCATGTCTAGGTTTTAGCTAAGGCCTCGCAAAGCCTTGAGCCGCCTCTGGATAGGCTGCATTCTCAGTGATGTCACTGGTCTCTAGTGAATGGATAGGTTGCATTCTCAGTGATGTCACCGGTCTCTAGTGAATGGATAGGCTGCATTCTCAGTGATGTCACAGGTCTCTAGTGAATGGATAGGCTGCATTCTCAGTGATGTCGCTGCTCTCTAGTGAATGGATAGGCTGCATTCTCAGTGATGTCACTGGTCTTTAGTGAATGGATAGGCTGCATTCTCAGTGATGTCACCGGTCTCTAGTGAATGGATAGGCTGCATTCTCAGTGATGTCATCGGTCTCTAGTAAATGGATAAACTGCATTCTCAGTGATGTCATCGGTCTCTAGTGAATAGATAGGTTGCATTCTCAATGATGTCACCTCATCTCTAGTAAAAAGGCTGCATTGTGATAAATGCACCAATGTTGCCAGTACATATAAAGACCAGGATTTATTCTGATTATTCTATATAATGGATGTATGCAGCAGTGAAATTCTTCCCTTCAGTTCTCTATAATCTGTCTGGAGCCAAGTACTTTGATCTCCAATTGTCCTTTCTCTTCTTCCAGTGAGAAGCCGGCTTTTCTGTCATTTATATATTTAATGTGGATATTAACCTTTCCCATCCTATACAAGTCGTTAGCGGCCAGCACTGAGGTATTACAGCACTTTTGTCATAGTCACCCTTTGCTGCTACTGCCGCCCCTCGGGTTTAATAAAGTTTCTTCAATGACTGTTGTGTCATGTGTTATGGACCTTCTGTAGAATCACAACAGTATCATTTGTCACCGTTATTGAAATATTACACACCTGGATGATTCAGACTGAACAGATGATGAAAAATGCTCCAATAGATGTGACTGCCTGGCAAAAATGATCAGCAAGTTCTCAGATATAGGCAGCTGACGTTTATATACAAATTTAAGCTCCTTTAACTTGGTCTGCATACGCTGACAGGTAAAGTGAATAATACTGATTATTTTGTTACAGTGGGTGGGATATATTAGGCAGCAAGTGAATGTGTGGGCCCTGAAGTTGATGTGTTGAAAGTGTAGTGCACCCCCTAAGGAGCCGCAGGTAACTGAGATCCCCACCCTGCACAGCCAGGCACGAGTATCCGCAGGCATTCCGAGTCAGAACAGTCCTGGCCTTTTTTTTTTTTTTTTTTGAGGGATATAAACTTGGATATGGATTGGGAGATTATGAAATGCCCACTTGACTTCAGAACAACTTCAGGGACAACTCTTCCTATATATAGTCCTATATACCTTCTCTATATACAGTCCTCTTCCTCCAGAACTCACTTGCAGAAACCCAACTGGGACACTTGTGAAAAATCTGACACAGCGCTCAGTCATATTGGAGTAATAGCCTATTATAGGAAGGAACCCAATGCACCTTGGTTGTGTAGCAAATGTTCGTGTCAAGCTCACATTTCTCCTGTGGCTATGGATCCCAGCACCACCTCATCAGGCACTGCCAACCTGCCTGGCTGCAGCTGCCCCTTTCACTAGTCCTCCAAGCTAACTTCTCCCCACAGTCCTCCAGACTGACACTCTCTCCACAGTCCTCCAGACTGACACTCACCAGCCTTCTTCCCTCTCACTATCTCCCGTGCCTCCAGGAAAGGTTTCCTCCATGTGTTGTAGGGGGATCCTTCTAGCACCCAAGACCCAGGCCCGAGGTCACCCCCCTCCCTAGACTAGGGGGCACCCTCAAAGTGGTTATAAAGGCAGAAGGTTTTCTATGCATTGAGACCAAAAGCATTCTGTATGCAGCAGTCCCCCCTCAGCCCCCCTAATACTTATCTGAGCCCCATCTCTATCCAGTGGTGTCCAAGAGTGCCTCAGCCATCCAAGACTCTCCCTTTGGATTGGCTGAGACACAGCAGCGGCGGCACTGGCTCTACTGCTGTCAATCAAACTTGGCCAATCAGGGGAGAAAGGGGATGGGCTGAACCGCGGCTCCGAGTCTAAATGGGTACACGGAGCTGCAGCTCAGCTCGGGTGTCCCCATAACAAGCTGCTTGGTGTGGGTGTACTCAAAAGGAGGGAGGGGCCAAGAGGAGAATCCAGTTTGCACTGTGCAAAACCACTGCACAGAGCAGGTAAGTATGACATGTTCATACATCTCAACATTTTGAGATGGGAATGAGGGACACCTGCTAGCAAACATATGTAGGTATAGGACACTCCCACTGCCACACCCTCTTAAAGGAGAATTAACCAAAAAAAAGGTTAATTAAATCTACAAGGGCTTTTTTTTAAACTTTTGCTATTCCTTCATATTGGCTTTTAAACTTTACAAATGCAGCAATTTAGAATTTGGATGAAAGGTTTAGCACTGGTAAACTCTTTTTGAGAGATAAAAAGTACATTTTATATACAACTATATGGATCAGACCAAATGAGGGACAAATGAGGGTGAAAAAGGGGACATTGCTCCAAATCAGGAACAGTCCCTCGAAATCAGGGACAGTTGGGAGCTATGCATGTTTGTTATTTTAATAGAAAAAAAAGACTTTATAATCACTTCAAGAGCCACCGACAGCCTCCTTAGCTCTCCATCTTCATCTTCCACCCAACTGCTCCTGCTAGCATGTCTATTTATGAGGTGAGCTGCCTCTGCCAGCCCTTTTTGCCAGGGGTTGGCCAGGGTGCTCATAAATATGCCAAAATGCCCCTCCTAGCTTCCATCCACTACATCTAGAACCTTCTCCAATGTTCCAGAAACAGGGGGAGGCACCAGAAGAGTTGTCTGAATGCCTCATCCTCCCTCCCTGAGTCACTAAACCCTGACTCGGATTCACACCCAGGCCTGGCTTTCTGTCAAGCCAATTTGCCTATTCTAACAACTAACCTATTTAAACTAATAGCACACTAGCTAGAGCCTGCTACAAAAGCAAAAAAATGGGGAAGCTTAAGGATTTGAGGGACTTTAAAAAGCGCCAATTTGTAATGGCTGGACGACTAAGTCTGAGCAACTCCAAAACTGCAGCTCTTGTTAGATGTCCCCAGTCTACAG
Organism: Glandirana rugosa; assembly: GCA_018402905.1. NCBI lineage: Eukaryota > Metazoa > Chordata > Amphibia > Anura > Ranidae > Glandirana > Glandirana rugosa. The sequence continues at coordinate 487,308 of BLSH010279131.1, forward strand.
TAGTCAGGATCGACCAAAAGTGGTCCAAGGAAGCAAAACCAGTGACCCACCAACAGGGTCATGGGTAGCCAAGGCTCTCATTGATGGCATTGGGAAGCAAAGGCTGACCCGTTTAGTCCAATCCAATAGAACAGCTACTAAAGCTCAAATTTGCTGAAAAAGTGAATCCTGGTACCAATAGAAAGGTGACAGAACACACAGAACATTGCAGCTTGTTGTGTATAGAGCTGTGTAGTCGCAAGCCGTTCAGTGTGTCCACAGCCAAAAGCAACTACAATGGGCACATTGTTTTTCTTTATTTGTAGGAGCCTGGAAACCATTGCACCTGGGATGTGCAATGTAGAACTCCTCCAGACGGTACAGGCAGGCAGTTTTCACAATGACCGGAAGAATCAATGAATACCTTGAGCGCTCAACAGTGCCCTAGTAGGTTATTGAGAACTGCAAGCCCGACAGCCTTTGTATTTCAATCATTCACAGAACTCTGTTTTCAAATAGTGACAGCGGGTATGGGGAGAAGATCCCCCGCCTGCTGTCAGAGAGCCTCAATCAGGGTTCACTCCTACTCGCCTTTCTTCCCCAAAGTATTTTTTGGCTAAATTTTTATCTTTACTTTTTTATTTTAAACTTTTTAATTACTATTAATAAAAAAACTATTAGAAAACTTTTGTCAGTAGCATTGCATTAAAAAAATGCAATATTAGGTGACAAGCTCTCAACAGTGCCCTAATACCCAGTACTACTTATGCCAAGCTGCTCTCCTGTACTGCTTTTATGTGACAGGAATCACTGAAAACCTATGTTTAATTCAGTTGTGCAATACTTGTAGTACGCTAAAGCTAAGTGCATCAGTGCAAAAAAAAAAAAAACCTCTGGGATTTAGCTTCGTCTGCTGCAGTTCTGTAGCGCATGCAAATCTTGTCCCTCCCCCAGACTGTGACTGGACAGTGAAAGGAGAAGCAACAGACTGATGATCTCATCTCTCTGTCACTCTGCTCTTTCCTCCTAGTAGCATGCATCTTGCACTGCAGCGCAACTGGTTGGTTACTTGTGCTGCTTCCCCCTCCCCAAGTCTGAGCTCTGTTGTACTGCGATTGCAAGAGGCTAATATAAGGTCAAGTGCAGGTACATTGCTATTAAAACAAATACATTTAAAGAAGTAACCCCAAAGCTCATTTAGCTGTACTTCTGCATAGCTCCCAACGGTCTGTGATTTCAAGGGACTGTCCCTGATTTGGAACAATGTCCCCCCGTCCCTCTTTCCTCCACATTTGCCCCTCATTTTAGACTGAACTATATAGTTTTATATAAAATACACTCTATATTACTTTCAAAAAGTGTTTCCCAGTGCTAGACCTGTCATCCAATTTCTAAATTGCTGCATTTGTAAATTCCAAAACCCAATAAAAAGGGATAGTAGTGGGTTTAACTAATCATTTTTTTTTTGGTATAATTCTTCTTTAACCACTTCAGCCCCGGAAGGATTTCACACTTTATGACTAGAGCACTTTTTGCGATTCGGCGCTGCGCCGCTTTAACTGACAATTGCGCGGTCGTGCGACGTTGTACCCAAACGAAATTTGCGTCCTTTTTTTCCCCACAAATAGAGCTTTCTTTTGGTAGTATTTGATCACCACTGCGTCATTTCTGATTGCCGCTATAAACAAAAGAAGAGCGACAATTTTGCAAAAGAACCCACATTTCTTACTTTTTGCTAAAATACAAATCCAAAAAAAAAATATAAAAAAACATTTTTTTCAACGGTTTTGGGCGATTTTATATTCTTCCTCATATTTGTGATAAAAAAAATCGCAATCGGTGTTTATTGATTGGTTTGCGCAAAAGTTGCCGCGTTTACGGATGATGAGAATTCATTTTTGGGGTTTTTATTTTTTATTTTACTAGTAATGGCGGCGATCTGCGATTCAGGGAAATCGGGGACAGTTGGGAGTTATGGATAAGTTCCCACTGACACCAATGATCTTTTTAGCTATCTGTAATGAGATTATTCTTCCCAATGACTACAACTGTAAGGGGCATTCTTCCCACTGACCGTATCATGAGGTGTACATTTAGTAATTTTTAGCAGGGGTTCCCTGAGACCGGAAAGTTATTTCAAGGGTTCCTTTCTGTTGAGAGAGGCTGGTTTGGCATAACACAGCAACATCCACACATGTAGGACACCCAAGATTAAAGGTGATTTATTCTTCCGAAGCAAATACACCTTTGCACATCGGTACTGACTAGTGGTCCAATGTTTCTTTTCTCCCTCAGTTTTTCCCACTCGCTTAGCTAATGTGACCCCAGTGCTGATGGGAAGGGGAAGGGCAAACAATGATGTTGTGCAGGCGTCTGGTGTTTTCCTTATTAACCAATGATGTAATTGGTTGTTGGAAGGTGTATGGTTTTTATTGTCAACCATTACAACCTTTCAGCTACCTGCTTATATACAATTTTGGGGCAGTTTGTAGGCAGTTTGCCAAGACCCCTGAAAAAACCTGAAGGCACTTTGTGGTGCCTGGGCACCCTGATTGAAAAAGGCTGCTCTAGTGTGCTACTAGAGTAGTGGAAACAAATTTATTGGCTCTAAGTAAAATAAGTCTTGAATCTAGGTCAAGAGTTTACTGCAGGTCAGACTGGATGACTCATACAGGTGGGTCTCTGGTGCCTCCACCTGGTTCTGGAAGTTTGAAGAAACTTCTATAAGCTGGAGGGCAGGGGCCAGGAGGGTTGATCTGCATACTTAGGGGAGCTTGGTCAATCATATGGATAAGTCATGCTAGCAGGAGAGTTGGGTGGAAGATGGAGTGCTGAGGAAACTGTCCTAGAGGAGAGCCCCTGTTAGGGTGGGGGGGGTCTCTCCTTCGGGCTGGCTTGGTAGGATCCTGACAGCAGTGTGGTTTGAAAGGAATCCTACCCAAGAAGCAGTGGGAACAAAGAGAACAGTGTGAGTACATCAGCACACTCATGGATTCACAAGGGGAGAGACTGCCACATATAGCAAGCCGTTCTGGAACACAGCGCTGTGCTTAACTCTTTCCTTTCCCTTGCCCTGGGAGATCTTCAGTTGCAGCCGGGTGGGCTGGTGAAGAAGCAACCAGGTGGGCTGGTAGTTCCTGCAGTCAGTAGAACTAGGATCAGTGTCTACAGTAGAGTTGGAGATACTCCTGTATGCAACCTGTAACACTGTGCTACTTTCTAAGGGACTGAGCGTTCCTAGTCCTTAAAGCGGAGCTCCACCCAAAAGGGGAAGCGTCACTTAAATCCCCTTTCTTCCCCATTCTGACGCTCGGTTTGAACAAGTGGTCTTCACCACGCCTAGATGCCTAAATGTATTGAGTCGCTGCCATGTGATTGGCTGATTACCAATTTGTGTAAGTAGTTGAGCAGGTGTACCTAATAAAGTGGCCGGTGAGTGTATTTTGAAGTCTGGGTATCCTTTTTGGCTTAATAAAAAAAAAGGCTTGAAATGACTTCCCTTTTACACATTGCATTCATTTGTCTCTGTTATGCACCTTGTGTAGTTGTCTGTGGTCTGGGTGGATTTGATTGAAATCACTGGTAAAAAATGCTTGATTTAAATCTGCTCAATCTAAATCATAATTTTTAAAGAGCAACTGTCATCTCTGTCCCGCAGCGGCTCCTTCTCTGACCCGCTGGTGACTTGCCGACAGTCCCATTCACTTTAATGGGACGGCTGGTGATGAATCAGTGACACAACAAGGTGAGGGACGTGGCGGCAGCAGGTGAGTGGATGCCCGCTAACAGGCGCTGCCATGATGGATCTGAAATGACAGGTGCTCTTTAAATGTAAGGACTCATTCTTGCTGGTAATTAGCATCTTTAATATTTGCAAACAAAATGAAGGTTTCCTATTTAGAATAATAAGCTGACAGGTTAGTAAATCAGCGATATCAGAACCGATTCAATCATACAGTTTGTAGTGTACATAGATTTGCAAAACAACGAGCTAAAGGAATATTCCTGAACTTTGTTTTATCTCATGGTTACTGTGACATTGTGTGAATGTATCAATGCATTGCATGTTATCTCAGCTTGCAGAGCTTGGATTCATTGAATGAGTTTACAAAAAATGGAAATATTGCAGAATATACAGCCTCATGCTACATAACTAAGCTGAATAAACTAAATTATTAAATTATCATGAATAGAAAACTATCTTTAGATTTTTACTCCAAAAGCATTTTATTAAAAGAAATTTCATAAAAAATCAGATTTAAATAAAAAAAAATCATTTTTTTCTTTTTTTTTTTTTAAATCCTCTATTTTTTTTTTTTTTGTTTCATATTAAATCCTTTATTTTTATCCACCCTGTCTGTGGTAGAGTACGGGTCTTGTGCCTTGCCGAGGCCTTCCTGGGGAATTGAATTGAATTTCTGTACACCGGCTGCCATCTTGCATTCCTGCCTCTGTTAACATCGCATTCCTTTCATTGCCCCTTATGACGCACCACAAAGGGCCTTTCAGGCTCAATGTCAATCCTTTGTCCAGCAAAGAATAGAAACAATTGCTTTCCCTGAGACTACGGCATTTAATAAAACGGCAAATTACATCTTCTCAACATTTTAATACCTTCATCCTTCAACATATTTTTTTTTTTTTTTTACCTGTTCAGCCTTGATAACACTACACAAGGTCTCTTACAAATGACCGTTGCTATGGTTTAAGTGTCGTTTATTGGCGTCCGTGACTAGCCAGGATATTGATCCAAAGGATTGCTACATTTCTACAGTGCTTTAGTTCTTTGCAGGCACAAGGTGAATCATTAGTTGGTGGTGGTCGTGTGTCAGGGTGACAATGCTGCATGACCATACTAGCAACAATCTCATTTGATAAGTGGACATTATTCTTCCCCTTGTATTACCTATATAGCTGGTCATTTCTTCAATTAGCAGATATTGGTATTTTAGCAAAGTTCCTCACCAATGCTGAGATAAATTAGTGCATTTTAAATTAGCTGCATCGGTTCCCCGTCAGCTTTAAGACTGAGAACTGAGCGACCAAACACCACTGATCACTTTGTTCTCAGAGCTCTGTGAGCAGGAAGTTGGTCGCTGTCAGTCACCACTGTCTGCTTTAATCCCCCGCGCACGCGCGCTAATTGGACCGCTGAGCTGTGGAACGGGCAGGAGCAACTGGCTCAGGCTCTCAGTGGCTCACTCAGGCTGCATTCACACCTGAGCGTGTTATTTTCAGGCAGAAAGTCGCGCGATTTTACTGCGATTTTGTACAGGTCAAAAGGTCACCAATGTAAAAAGCAGAAAACGCCCAAATCTGCCTGAAAAAAATACCTCCAGAACTTGTTTGAGCTTCAGGCGTTTTCAGGCTTTTGGCTAAAGGCGTTTTGGAGTGGAGATGTGAACCATCTCCATAGAGGATCATTGTTTTTTTTTTTTTTTTTTACCCTCCAGCGTTTTGTAGCTTCAAGCTTCAAAATGCTCAGGTGTATGTGGAACCTGAGAGGCTGAGCCAGCTGCCAGTCCAGGGTTGTAGACGGATCCTGGCCACATTGTCGCAATCTTGCCCCAGCCTGGACCGAATCTGTGGCATCAGCCGACAGCAGGCTTCGGCCCGCTGTCTGCTGAAAACAGGTCACAGGAGTGCAGAGTGAAAGCTTTGGTTGTACTTCTTCTTTGTCAGACATGTGTAGTAGACTTGCATTGAGAGAGCGGAATAGCAAGGCACAATTACTGAGCCGCAGTACTAAGCAGGAAGCAGAGCCAGCATTTGCATTAATGGCTAAGTTCACCTATGCAGAAAAAAATAACAAATGCACATGTTTTGCAGAGAAAAAAAAAGTGCATTTATTATTGTTTCCTGCAGGAGCCTGGAAAGTATTTCATCCGCTAACAAGTAGATCATGGGTGCAATGGGAGAGCCTGCAAACATGTCCTCTGGCTTTCAGCCTGTATCTCTGTACAGGCTTCTGTTTGAAAGATGGAGGACATATCAGTGGACTACAGCAGTGCTCATCCGCACCCCCATTGAAACTGCAGTTGCAGACGGTACTTTAAGTTTATTCATTCACAGGAATCTGTGAATGAATGCCGCGAATGTGTGGGCGGAGCCCCACACAGCGGCATTGTTTCCGAAAAGTGACAGTGGGCGCGGGGAGAGGAACCCCCACCCGTTTTCACAAGGAAGGACGGATCAGGGGAAGGTGAGGCAGAAGCTATAAATGTTCCACTCTAAATACAGGTGTAACATGTATATTCCAAAGGTGAACTTATTCGTTATGTCAGGGGTCTCAAACTAGCGGCCCTCCAGCTGTTTTAGCGAAACTAAAAGTTCCATGAGACATTGAAAGGCTGACCGTTGCAAGCATGACTCCCACAGGCAGAAGCATGATGGGACTTGTAGTTTTGCAACAGCTGGAGACGCGCGAGTTTGAGACCCCTGCTTTATGTAACTATTGCTTCCCAAGAGTGCGCCTATAATCCCAAAGCAATAGCGGACTAGGAACATTAGGCTGGGTATGGTTACCCTACTGTAAGGCCTCATGCACATGGGGCATTTTTACAGCTGCATCAAACTTTTTTGCTTCTTAAAAATGCCTCTCCTGATCCCTAGTACAACACCCAAATAAGATAACAATTCAATCCTGAGGTTTGGCTTGAGGGACCTCTTCTCTTTTTTCCTTCCTTTCCCTATATCACTATGGGCCCTGGATTCCCAGGAACCCTTCCTAATTTCTTCCTTCCTCTATATTTCCCTGTTTCTTCTTTTCTTCTCATTTCATTTCTTCTATCCCCTGAATCTTACTTTAACAGTTTAAGAAGGAAATGTGAGATCCAGCTTAATGTGTCCCTCATAAGGTGCTCACCCTCTGCGGGAAACCGCATATGGCATGTGATGGGGGGTGGGGATTTGGTTCCCAGTGGCACAGCTTGATCCCTTTTGGGGTGCCGGGTCCTTTCCCCACACCCGATCAATTATGCCCCTATAACTCCAAAGTTCATGGCTCTGTGTAAAATACAGAGTCAGATTTTGTCTAGGTTATACAGAGGGCTCCATAATTTCTATAATAGGGACACTTGTTTCATTTGATTGGTTACTTTCCTCTTACTCGGTGTACATTAATGTATTCAAGCTTATGATGTACTTTTCATGGGTTACACAACCTGTTATCTAATGTAAAAAAATTTTCTTGCAATAAAAATCATTGAAAGTTAAAAATGCCTCTCCATGTTATTCTATGGCCTCATGCATATACAAGCTTTTAGGAGCTGTAAGTGGCATAGGCATTTTCAAGCTGCAAAAAAAACCCAGGACTGGCGCATTCTGAGGCGTGACGCTAGAGTTGTAAAAACGCCTGACGCAGGTAAAAGCTGCTAAACGCGGCTTAACGCTGGATACAGCTGCGTTAAGCCTCGTCAAGTGTTTCTCATGCCTCTATTCAAAATCTGTGGTTCCCTATGGGAGCCCATTGATTTGAATAGAAGTCGCACCAGAAGTCGAATCATGATGATCCGACTTGTGGCGCAGCTTGTGTGCTGATATTGAAGAGGAACCCCACACAGAAATGAAAAAAAAAAACTGGTGTGGGGTTCCCCCCAAGACGACACAGACCCCTTCAGTCTTCAATCTGGTTTGGATTTTAAGGAGAACCTCCACGCCAAACAAAATGGCGTGGGGTCCTCCCCCCAAGATCCATACCAGACCCTTATTCAAACACTCAGCCCGGCAGGTCAGGAAAGATGGTGGGGGGGGGGGTGAGCGAGCGGCACCCCCCCTCCTAGACCATACTAGGCCACAAAGAGCTAGACATCCAAGGAGGGACTGTGCTATGGAATCGACTTTTCCTCAAGTTATCAAATTTTCTAGCAAGTTCAAAGGCAGATTGCAAGTGAATAAAAAACTAATTGCGCAAAGAAAAAAACGCTGCACGTAAGTATTTAAGTTCCTTATTTTTCCTATGCTTTACCCGCTATTTTTAAGTTGGTGACCGGGTCTTTTCAAGTAATTTTAGTTTTTAGTTGTATACAGCTCACATCCTGATGTTTGATATATTTGTGTGTGTGTATATATATATATATATATATATGCTGTATACTTATGAATAATTCTATTTCTTTTATGTCCCACTAGAGAAAATTAGGCAGAGATATGCCGACCTTCCGGGGGAGCTACACATTGTGGAGCTGGAGAAGGATAAAAATGGACTTGGCCTCAGTTTGGCGGGTAATAAGGACCGATCACAGATGAGTATCTTCGTGGTAGCCATAAATCCAGACGGACCTGCTGGAAGAGATGGGAGAATCCAAGTTGGAGATGAATTATTGGAGGTAACTCTTGATGGATACATATGGTAATACAGACTGTGCTTCTAAAATGGCGGTTAGAGCACCTCAAAAATCCCTCCCCACCCCCTCAATGTGAAAGCCGGACTGCTTTCGCACTGGGGCGGTGCGCTTGCGGGATGTTACAAAAATCCTGCAAGCAGCATCTTTGGGGCGGCTCCTCCACCGCCCCTGCCCATTGAAAACAATGGGGTAGCACTTCCAAAGTGGCTGCACGCTGCCTCGGAAGCGCGGAGCACCGGCACTTTTAACCCCTTGTGGGGGTTAAAATCACACCGCTGCCGTAGCGCTGCTATAACAGTGGTAAATATCCACTGAAACTAGCGTGGATTTACTGCTAACGCCCCACTGCCCCCAGTGTGAAAGTGCCTCTACTCATTAGTAAGACTGGAAACAAACTAGGTAGCTACTATAATTTTCTAAAATGCCATTGGGCTTTGGTTTTTCTTAAACCCAAAAGTGTGACAGCTCATGCAGAGTAAGAGCCAGAATAATAGGATGGGTGCAGTGATGCAAGCAGCTTGATAAAGAATGGGTGGAGGTTATTTACTAAAGCTGAAGAGTGCAAAATCTGACGCAGCTCTGCATAGAAATCAATCGGCCTCCAGGTTTTATTGCCAAAGCGTAACCACTTCAGCCCCCGAAGGATTTACCCACTTCCTGACCAGGCCATTTTTTGCGATATGGCACTGCATCGCTTTAACTGACAATTGCACGCTCGTGCGACGTTGTACCCAACCAAAATTGGCGTCTTTTTTCCCCCCACAAATAGAGCTTTCTTTTGGTGGTATTTGATCACCTCTGCGGTTTTTATTTTTTGTGCTATAAACCAAAAAATAGCCACAATTTAAAAAAAAAAAAAAAAAATTTTTTACCACCTGTTGTAATACATATCCAAAAAAAAAATATATAAAAAAAATGTATTCATCAGTTTAGGCCGATATTTATTATTCTACATATTTTTTTTTTTAAATCGTAATAAGCGTATATTGATTGGTTTGAGCAAAATGTATTACATTTACAAACTATGGGATAGATTTAAGGACTTTTATTATTTTTTTTACTGGAAATGGCGGCGATCTGCGATTTTTAGCAGGACTGCGACATTGCGGTGGACAATTCTGACCCCAAATGACACTTTTTTTGGGGATCAGTGACATTATTTCATTGATCAGTGCTATAAAAATGCACTGATTTATGTATAAATGACCCTGGCAGAGACGGGGTTAACACTAGGGGCGATCAAGGGGTTAACTGTGTTCCCTGCGTGTGTTCTAACCTGTAGGGGGATGGGCTGCCAGGGACATCACAGAGATCTCTGTTCCCGATCACTGTGAACAGCAGATCTCTGAAGTGTCATCTGACAGAACGGGGATCCGCCTTGTTTACATAGGCAAATCCCCGTTCTGCCTCTGTATACCGCCAGCAACTCCCGCTATATCACATGCACAAATGTACAATGGTGCCGCTTCTCGCTAACCAGCCACCTTGCCGCAGTATAACTGCACCGGGTGGTTGGGAAGCGGTTAACTGAACAAGCTGAAGTTAGAAGCTGATTGGTTATCATGCACAGCTGCACCAGATTCTGAGTGCTCCAGTTTTAGGAAATTTCCCTGTGTGTTTCCTTACTGAACTGGTGAGTCATGTCCCTCAACCTTCAAAATTAATTGCTGCAATTAAAGGTTATGCACAGGCCTTACCCAAGTTTAACTTGTGTCCCAGCATCATGTTATTTTTTCTTTTACCTTTTTCTTATTGTAAGAAGTGCTTTTTTTTTATACCCTGTGACATCATCATCCAGTATTTAAAATTCTTGCTGGGAGCTCAGTTCCTATAGAAGTACCCGACCATCTTACGTCGTCCTCCATACAGTGCCTGGGCAGACTGTCCGATGTAGAGGCAGCAGCGTTGATTTGCCAGGAATGAACTCAATGTATGGCAGAAAGAGAACTTCTGTATGCATGGAGGAGTAGGGATAGGTGGAGTTCAGTAGTCCAGCAAGCAGGGCTGACAACACTGCTTGGGATTTCAAGGCAGCAAAAGCACTCTTCTGTTAGACAAAACAAAATGTTAGAAGCTCCCTGGAAATCTGGTAGTTCCTCCAACACTATTAATTTATATTTTTTTCTCAGCTTCAACACCTTCCCACCTGCCCCAGCATCCCACCAGCCCCAGCATCCCACCCGCCCCAGCATCCCACCCGCCCCAGCATCCCACCAGCCCCAGCATCCCACCACGGGGTGGGAAAGATCAGCTGAACTACCTACCACTGTAATTGGCTGTCAGAGTGGTCACATGCTTGCGAGCCGGTCCCACACGCTAACGAGCATTAGCGGGGACCAAGAGCGGTCTTTCAGAGCTTGGTCTCTGTGGTGGGTGCACGCCCTCAGCAAAGAAACAATTGTCCGCCCAGGGATGCGTATGTGTGGTATGTAGGCATTAAAGTGGATGGTAAACCCTCACATCTACCCAGTGAAGTGAACAGCCTCAGATGATACATAGAGATGAAACAAATCTCCCTACAGAGAACTTGTCAGTGGTTATCAGACTGATAACAAAAGATCGAAACAGCAGAAAAACACAGAACTTAGTGCTTTGGAGAGAGATAAGAAAACACTACAGATAGATGTGTTTAGGTCACATTTCATGAACCAGGTTTATGCCCACTTTAAAGTGGATGTAAACCCGAAAAAAATGTTTTTACTGATACTTCTACCTTGTACAGGAGAGGATATCATTTCACCTGTGCCCGCCACAAAGCGTTAATCCAGCTCTGAGCAATGCTCTTATCTTTTTTCAGTAAGAGACTGACTAAGGGAGAAAAATGAGTTGTTTCATTCTGTACTTTGTGAGTGACAGATCATTTTATTATCTCCTGCATACAAAGCTTCACTCTTCCCCCCTCCCATCTCCTCCAGCTCTCAGTATAGAGGTGGGTGGGAAGTCTTATGACATCACAACTCCACCCACCGAGCTTCAGCAAAGAGAGACAGCCACTGATTCCAGTGTTTTGCAAGGCTGCTACTGCTGAAAGGGGTGACATTTGCAAGGTAGGGATAGATGCAGGAAGCGTGCATGTACAGTATATATACATTAATACTGTGTCATTGGTTTATACTGGGTGGGTGGTGGGTTTACATCCACTTTAAATCCCAACCTTTTACCACCGTACATATGTGTTAGGCAATCATAAATGGGTAAAAGAAAGGAAAGCAAAATGGATGCCAAGATGCTTAACAACTAGCCAAGGTCCTGAGGGTTGAGCTACTTGTTGTATACGACATCCCTGGGCCTCTAATGTGGTCAAGAAAACCTAATAAAAAAAAAAAAATCTCTTTAGAAGTGGCTGATCCATCTTTCCAGTCAATATTGAAATCTGGATGTGGGCCTCAAAATTAAAAATGTGATAAAGTAACCTCAATCCAGTTTTAGAAAATGAAAACCCATTATTCAAAAAAAAAAAAAAGTCTTAGTATCTTGTCACAATAAAACTTTTTAATTGTGGTTTGCCTTCTCTTTATTTGTGCAATCTTCTAAACCGTTATAAATTGATCAAATCCGTCTTGATTCTGTTTAATTAATGTTGGTGGCATCTACCCATCCGTTCAGCGAGGAGAAAATCTCTTCAATCAGTCCTTCATTATTACATCCTGGCTGTGTCTATTTATTCTGGTGTGTTATATCTTGATTTGTTCTGACTCTGGTTACAATGATTCTAAAGGCGTTTTTAAGCTCTTCAGCCCCGGAAGGATTTACCTTCCTTCCTGACTAGAACATTTTTTGCGATTCAGTACTGCATTGCTTTAACTGACAATTGCGCGGTCGTGCGACGTTGTACCCAAACAAAATTGATGTCCTGTTTCTCCCCCCCTCCCCCCCCACAAATAGAGCTTTCTTTTGGTGGTATTTGATCCCCTCTGTGGTTTTTATTTTTTTGATAATATTTTTTACTTTTTGCTATAATAAATATCCAAAAAAAATGTATTCCCTAGTTTAGGCCAATATGTATTCTTCTACATATTTTTGGTAAAAAAAAATCCTAATTAGCATATATAGATTGGTTTGCGCAAAAGTTATTGCGTCTACAAAATAAGGGATAGATTTATGGCATTTTTATTATTATTTTTCTTTTTACTAGTAATGGGGGTGATCTGCGATGTTTAGGGGGGTTTTGACATTGCGGCGGACAAATCGGACACTTTTGACACTTTTTTTTGGGACCAGTGACATTTATACAGCGATCGGTGCTATACAAATGTGCTGATTACTGTATAAATGACCCTGGCAGGGAAGGGGTTAACACCAGGGGCGATCAAAGTGTTAAATGTTCCCTAGGGAGGTGCTTTCTAACTGTATGGGGGGTGGGCTGACTGGGAGGACAGAGAGATTGCTGTTCCTAATCACTAGGAACAGCCGATCACTCTGAACTCCCCTGACAGAAAGGGGATCTGCTATATTTAAACTGGCAGATCCCCGTTCTGCCTCTCTCTGGAGCGATCGCGGGTGGCTGGCGGACATCCAGTCCATCGTACCTGCTGATTGGCTCCCTCACTAGCGAATGGGCGCATGCACGCGCCCACAGATCGCTGTGTACGTGCCCCCGACGTACATCTCCGGCGGTTTGCGCAGCCGAGCCAACCTGCTGCAGTATAACTGGTCAGCAACTGGTTAATAAATAACAAACATGTCATACTTACCTGCTCTTCTGGGGTCCTTCACCGGCGCTCCTGGCTCCTCCCTTCTGCTAAGTCCTCTACCCCCCCCCCCAAACATGCTGCTTGCTATGGGGGCAGTTGTGCATGCTCGTTCTTGAGCCAGCTATGTGTGCCCATTGACGCACATAGCATGACTCGGCACCACCCCCTGCTCTCTCCTCACTGGCTGTGATTGGCAGCAGTGGGAGCCAAGCTTGTTTGGCTGTACTTCTCCTGTGGATCACAGGAGTGCAGTCCGTTCTGCTCTCATGTGACCCTTTTTCAGCAGACAGCGGGCTTCACAGAGCCGGTCCAGGCTGGGGCAACATTGTCAACAATATAGTAAGGATCCGCCCACATGCCTGGACCGTGGCCACCTGGCTCAGCCCCTAAGTGAGCCACTGAGAGCCTGAGACCCCCTAATCCCCCCCGAGCAAACAGAGGTGACTGACAGTTCTCTGCTAACGGAGCTCTGAGAACCGAGTGATCAGCGGGCTTTGATCACTCGGTTCTCTTAGAGCCCACGGGGGGGACAGATGCAGCATGAGTAAGTATGATTTTGAAAAATAAAAGTTTTTCTCTGTACAGGTTCTCTTTACAACACTATAGAACTACAGGTAGTCAGGGGTCGGTTTCATATTGGCGCATTGCTACTTCTGGGCTGCAGAGAAGGGGATTTATGAATCAAGATGAGATCTTATAGCAAATCTCTTCTGTAAAATATCACTGTGATGGGGTTGCACTTCCTTGCTGTGCGGCAACATTGATAAATCTCTCTAATTGTGTTTGGGCAGACAGCTTCTTTGGTTTCGTGGCAGGAAACCTCCAAACACTTCCAGTTTTTCCTTTCTCCCTCGTGAGATCTTCCCTATAAAATACGCTTCCCTGCCATCTCGAGACTCCAAGCGAGTATTTAAATTACTGACTTTTTATAGACACTCAGAATCTTTTACATAAGGGAGCCTCGCGAGCTGATTTTCCATAATTGTATAAACTCCCCGCATCATCATAGCGTACATATTGCGCGTTTTAAGCCAGTAATTGGGCTCTAGGAGTGTGATCTTAATACCGTTCTGTGATCACAGAGGCAAATGAGATATTTTACTTCTCTCTGCAGCAGACGCTCCTGTATTTCTGGGTTCTGCATGGAAAGCGTTTGATATTAAAATGGCTTTTCTTTTTTTTTCCCCAGCTGAAACATTGAGCAGAATGTATGCATTTAATGACACCGCTGCTTAAGATTGGATTGTTGAGATTACTTTTGTAGCAAGCGCTTTTAAACTTGATAGCCGCATAATAGGGTTTGGTGATTGAACAGGACTGCTTATCTTTTTGTAAAATAAGGTCAGCCGGAAGTAAAGGCCTAGGTAGCCTATAGCCAGCAGGGATATCGTTTTCAAGAGCCCATTTAGGTCTATGCATGTGCATATAGGTGCAATTTATGTAGTGTTAGGTAGGTGTGTTGTTATACAGTATCTCACAAAAGTAAGCACACCCCTCACATTTTTGTAAATATTTTATTGTATCTTTTCATGTGACAACACTGAATGAATGACACTTTGCTACAATGTAAAGTAGTGAGTGCACAGCTTGTATAACTGTAAATTTGCTGTCCCCTCGAAATAACTCCCCACACAGCCATTAATGTCTAAACTGCTGGCAACAAAAGTGAGTACACCCCTAAGTGAAAATGTCCAAATTGGGCCCAATTAGCAATTTTCCATCTCCGGTGTCATGTGACTCGTTAGTGTTACAAGGTCTCAGGTGTGAATGGGGAGCGGGTGTGTTAAATTTTGGTGTTATCGCTCTCACTCTCTCATACTGGTGGTCACTGGAAGATCAACATGGCACCTCATGGCAAAGAACTCTGAGGATCTAGAAAAAAGAATGGTTGCTCTACATAAAGATGGCCTAGGCTATAAGAAGATTGCCAAGACCCTGAAACAGCTGCAGCACAGTGGCCAAGACCATACAGCGGTTTAACAGGACAGGTTCCACTCAGAACAGCGCCTCACCATGGTCAACCAAAGAAGTTGAGTGCACATGCTCATCGTCCTATCCAGAGGTTGTCTTTGGGAAATAGACATATGAGTGCTGCCAGCATTGCTGCAGAGGTTGAAGGGGTGGGGGGTCAGCCTGTCAGTGCTCAGACCATACGCCGCACACTGCATCAAATTGGTCTGCATTGCTGTCGTCCCAGAAGGAAGCCTCTTCTAAAGATGATGCACAAGAAAGCCTGAAAACTGTTTACTGAAGACAATCAGACTAAGGACTTGGATTACTGGAACCAAGTCCTGTGGTCTGATGAGACCAAGATAAACTTATTTGGTTCAGATGGTGTCAAGCGTGTGTGGCGGCAACCAGGTGAGGAGCACAAAGACAAGTGTGTCTTGCCTACAGTCATGCATGGTGGTGGGAGTGTCATGGTCTGGGGCTGCATGAGTGCTGCCAGCACTAGGGAGCTACAGTTCATTGAGGGAACCATGAATGCCAACACTTTTACATACTGAAGCAGAGTATGATCCCCTCCCTTCGGAGACTGGGCTGCAGGGCAGTATTCCAACATAACAACCCCAAACACACCTCCCAGATGACCACTGCCTTGCTAAAGAAGCTGAGGGTAAAGGTGATGGACTGGCCAAGCATGTCTCTACCCTATTGAGCATCCTCAAATGGAAGGTGGGGGAGCGCATGGTCTCTAACATCCACCATCTCTGTGATGTCATCATGGAGGAGTGGAAGAGGACTCCAGTGGCAACCTGTGAAGCTCTGGTGAACTCCATGCCCAAAAGGGTTAAGGCAGTGCTGGAAAATAATGATGGCCACACAAAATATTGACACTTTGGGCCCAATTTTTTACTTAGTGGCGTAATCTTGTTGCCAGTGGTTTAGACATTGTCTGTGTAAAACAAGGAAACGACCGCACACATGCTGCATGGGATTGCTGAAAAAACACTTGTAATTTATTCAAACATAGTGTATCATAATATTGCAAAAAATGATGACAGATACCGACATATCCATAGATGGAAAAGGGTTAACGCGTTTCACAGCGCATTCGTCTGCTTAATCATTATGATTAAGCAGACGAATGCGCTGTGAAACGCGTTAACCCTTTTCCATCTATGGATATGTCGTTATCTGTCATCATTTTTTGCAATATTGTGATACACTACGTTTGAATAAATTACAAGTATTTTTTCAGCAATCCCATGCAGCATGTGTGTGGTCGTTTCCTTGTTTTGCATTTGACTTCCCTGGATCACGAACAGGACCAGCACCTGTCTGCCGGATGTTTGATACTTGCACCTGAGCGGCTGTGGATGGCTTTGTATATTGTGGTTAGTATTTTGAATTTTTTATGTTGGGCTAGTGGAAGCCAGAGAAGGGATTGACAGGGAGGGGGCAGCAGTCACGGATTGGTTAGTAAGGTGTAGAAGTCTAGCAGCAGCATTCCTGAAGACTGAAGGCATGCGCTTCCTTGTGTGTTGACGTGCGTCTTCAGTGCCTTTTTCATGTTATGATTCAGAGTGCATAAAGTTAACAGGCTTTGACCGTGGCTTGATGTTTGTCACCAACAGAGCATTTTTTCTCAGAGAAAAAGTGCAGGTACTGAGTCATACCTTGGCTCCACTGCACCGAACCCTGAGCACCGTCCCTTGGTTCCAAATACACCCCCCCCCCCCCACAATTTTTAGGGAATACAGAACCAAGTATCATTTTGTTTAATTTATATATAAAAATATATCTCCTGCAGATAAAATAGAACTCCTGCAGCCAACGACATTGGATCCTCCTCCCCTAGCAACAATAGATTTCCCAGCAGCCAGCATCAATAGACCCTGCAGAAGCCAGCAACCATTGACCCCCCAGAAACATAAGACCCCTCCAGCAACAATTGACCCCCCATATGTCCCAATTGCCGGCATCAGTAGACCCTCCAGCAGGAAGCAACAATAGAACCTCTCCCCCAACAATAGACCTCTCCCAACAATCATCGACCTGACCCCCGACAGCAACAATAGACCCCCTTGCAACAATAAATCCTACCTAATGACAATAGACCCTCCAGCACACCCCAGCACCCCCTGCCATTACATGCATTCAGTGCTGGTGGTGCTGGAACTGCTTTCCCACTGAAAAGAAGCCCTGGTTACCAATGTATAAGAATATATGCATGTTGATGCTCTGTCATTTGCTTCTTTTAGCCTCCCAATGCACTAAACGCATCAAAAATTGACTTGTCATATTTTCCAGTAGTGCCTATGCCTAGGCCACCTCTCTAAAAGCCTCATAGATATGTGGCTTCAGTATTAGATTATCTCAGGCAGGGGTTCCCAACCTCAGTCCTAAAGTACCTCCAACAGGTAATTTTCAGGATTTCCTTCACCTCAAACAGGTTCTTTAAATCAAAGGCTTTGTATTTATGACAGCTATTTGGTCTAAGGGAACTTCCCAAAACATAGCCTGTTGGGGGTAGTTGAGAAATGAGGTTGGAAAACACTCATCTAATGCTGCCTCTGACTGCTAATCCTACCAGATTTGGATTGAGATTTGCTGACTGTTCACCTTGCTGAAGAGGAAGTTGTACCTGAGGAGCTGCAGTACAAGGATCTCCATGCTTCAACTTCATTCATTCTGTGGATCTGAGCCATCTCCTCCTCTTTAACTATTACCCCTCAATTGCCAAGGGCCGGCTCTGACATGAGGAAACCATTCCCTGCTTCTCTACCAATGTGCCTGGTTTCAAACAGAGAGACACAGTGCAAAACAAGACCTGATCTGTCAGTAAAGGGGAAATGATCAGGTGCTGGAGAGCTATAGGCAACACTGTTTACTAGTCCTTTGCCCTCTGCTTGCATTTTTTTGGGGCACAGCTTCCTCAAGTCCTCTATCAAGACTAACAAGCAGGACAGCTACTGGATAGCTCTTAGCATTTCACTGATTAGATTGGATTTCTGTGGACTCTAAAATAGCAAAAAACAGCAACTATTTTCATGGTTTGCCCTAAATATTTTATTCCGCAGATTTATTGCAGTGTGAGCACTGACAGCATCAAACTGGATAAAACTTTGCTTGTTTCATCTCTGACGGGTAGCAGAAAATACATTATGTATCAGCGATGGAATCCCACTGTATTTTCTGCCAGCGGTTAATGCTAGCTGTATTCCCAGACTCCTATACAGCCTGGCTGTATGATTGGACCCATGATGCGTTAAGACAAATACATCCTTTAAAGTTAATAAAATGTGACGTGCCATTATTAACCTGCGCTTTAGTTGGTGGCAGGGGGGTAATTTCTCCCCTGGTGCTGGAGAACCTTTGCTGCACTTATAAAGAGTACCTGTCCATCACATACAGGCTGCAGCTGCAGAGAAGCCTCTTGGGAAGCCAGGCTGTCAGTCAAGTCTGTGTTTGCTGAGCTTAAGTGCTAGAATTGGTCTGCAAAATGACCCCTCAGTCTGCTGGGAACCCAGTCCCACAATCACTGTTTCAGGTTATAAGGTTGTCTTAAAGCTGAATGCCAGGCAAATAGCTAAGCACATAGATGAAACATGAGTTTTTGTTTTTTTACCTTGCAAAAATCTGTAATCCTGTCCACCCATACATTAGATCCGTCGTCACCAACCTTTCGGACCTCACAGACCACTAAACTCACAATTTTGATTCCCACGGACCACTAACATGAATTTTACATGCCTTATACACACGATACTCTAGCTCTCTGCCCCTCCTTCGCCTGGATCACACTGCTGCCTTATACACACAATTCTCTTGCTCTCTGCCCCTCCTTCGCCTGGATCACACTGCTGCCTTATACACACAATTCTCTAGCTCTCTGCCCCTCCTTCGCCTGGATCACACTGCTGCCTTATACACACGATACTCTAGCTCTCTGCACCCCACCCCTGGATCATGCTGCTGCCTTATACACACAATGCTTTAGCTCTCTGCCCCTCCTCCCCCTGGATCATACTGCTGCCTTATACACACAATGCTCTAGCCGTCATACTAGGTCCCCCTCCTCCCCGTCTCTCGATTTC
>BLSH010279131.1:516700-530955 GCA_018402905.1 Glandirana rugosa
ACCGACCAATTCTTATACAATTATAGACTCGTAGGTTTCGGATCTGTGTTCAATTAAAATTTCAGTGGTCCCCCTGGTGACTTTAAAATTAACTTGTGTCTAGGCTTTGGATGCTCAGATATTAACATATTCTTAACCAGCCATAAATAAGCTTTAAAACAAGCTCTCTCTGACCTTTGTAGCAAAAGGAAGTGTGGAACAATTCATCTTCAACGTTCATAAAAGAAGCCCTGAAGTCCAAGTCTGGCCTCAGCACTCTGCTCTCTCCCGTCTTCCTGTGCCTCTGCTGTGAATGGCACCAATGTACAACGTATGTGTTACTGCAAAGAGATGGTGTTAACAGGTTCTTAGTCTGTTTTATACTTTGCATAGCCCAGATGATATTAGCAGTGCCTAGACTGTAAAATTCCTTTAAAGTTACTGATTGTGGTCTATCAGGGATGAGTAGTACTAACTTAAGAGGAGTTAGTGTGCTTTTCCACGTGAACTACTGATTGTAAATATAATGTTAGATCAGAC
This sequence comes from Glandirana rugosa, assembly GCA_018402905.1. Classification (NCBI taxonomy): domain Eukaryota; kingdom Metazoa; phylum Chordata; class Amphibia; order Anura; family Ranidae; genus Glandirana; species Glandirana rugosa. Next base: position 517,220 of record BLSH010279131.1, read on the forward strand.
AATTTTTAACTTTTTTTTTTTTCTTTCTTTTTTTTTTTTAGCTGAACAATCACATTTTATTTGGGAAAAGCCATCAGAATGCATCTGCCATTATTAAGTCTGCGCCTTCCAAACTGAAACTTGTGCTTATAAGGTAAGACATTACATGGGCCTCCAAATCATCTAAACAAAGGGCCAGATTACTGTCCATTTAGATTTACAGGGAACCAGACCTTGGTCAGTGGGAGTAACCAATGCCAAAGGCTTTGGTTGTCAGTGGGAGTAAGAAAATTACATAGCGCATGTGGTCAGTAGAAGGAGTAGTGATTCCCCGTCATTGGTATTGGTAGGAAGAATAGTGGCAGTTGTTGTCAGTGGGGGGAATAGTGCCTCATCCTTCATGTCAGGGGAAGGAATAGTACTCTATTGTTGGCGTCAGTGAAAAGAATAGTGTCCCATTGTTGGTGTCATTAGAAGTAATAGTGTCCCATTGTTGTCAGTGAAAGCAATTGTGCCTCTATCATTGGTGTCAGTTGAAGGAATAGTGCCCCATCCTTAGTGTCAGTAGGAGAAACGGTGCCTCATTGTTGGTGTCAGTGGAAAGAATAAGACTCAATTGGTGTCAGTGAAAGGTATAGTGCCCCATCGTTGGTGTTAGAATAAATGGTGCCTCATTGTTGGTATCAGTGGAAGATATAGTTCCCCCTTTGGTGGTGTTAGTAGAAGGAATAGTCCCCCTTTATTGGTGTCATTGGAAGGAATAGTCCATCATTGGTGTGAGTGAAAGAATAGTGCCCAATTGTTAGTGTCCATGGAAGGAATAGTTCCCCCCCCCCCCTTGGTAGTATTAGTAGAAGAAATAGTTCCCCATTGGTGTCCGTGGAAGGAATAGTCCCCGATTGGTGTGAGTGAAAGGAATAGTGCCCATTTGTTGGTGTCCATGGAAGGAATAGTCCCTCCTTGGTAGTAGTAGTAGAAGAAATAGTTCCCCATTGTTGGTGTCCCTGGAAGGAATAGTCCCCCTTGGTAGTAGTAGTAGAAGAAATATTTCCCCAGTGTTGGTGTCCATGAAATTAATAGTCCCCCGGTAGTATTAGTAGAGGAAATAGTCCCCCATTGTTGGTGTCCATGGAAGGAATAGTCCCCCCTTTGTAGTCTTAGTAGAAGGAATAGTTCCCCATTGTTGGTGTCCGTGCAGGGAATAGTCCCCCCTTGGTAGTGTTAATAAAAGGAATAGTTCCCCATTGTTGGTGTCCATGGAATGAATAGTACCCGATTGGTGTGAGTGAAAGGAATGGTGCCCCATTGTTGGTGTGAGTGAAAGGAATGGTGCCCCATTGTTGGTGTGAGTAGAAGGAATTGTGCCCCATTGTTGTGAGTAGAAGGAATGGCGCCTTGTCATTGGTGTCAGTAGGCAGGATAATTCCTCAAGGGCCGAATAAGGACAGGCAGGGGGCCGCAGTTTGGAGACCACTGGTTTAAATTGAAGGATAACTGTCTCCAGAGAAAGAAGCCGTATATTATTACTATTACTACTGCTACAATGATGAGTGTTAATATTGTTTTCAGTGGCATGTAGAAGGGAGTGCAGAGAAGTGACTTGAGAAGTCTTGGGGTGATTAAATCGCATGTGCAGTGCTTAGTCTCCTTTTTGGAGCAATATTTGGAGTATAGAATTAAGAATTGAAAAATATATTTTTTTTTATCCAGTCAGTTGCCATTACATAATTATATTTTTATATTTATATTTATACATACAGTTAGAGATGCCCCCCGAAGAATTGAACCTAACTCTACAGACATTGTGTATCTGTGTTAGAGTTCTGTTGAGGTTGTTGGTTTAATTCTGACTCCCATTATGTAGCTGAGGCTTCTTCTCTGGACCGTTTAGCACTGATGTGGCTTATCGCCACCTCATGTAACAAAATGAGGTCATTATGCAGCTTTAACGGGCTGTTTAATTGCCGTTTTACCTAGGTTGAGCCAAATACCCACCAGAGACTTCACTATAAAGTTTTAATTTAATTAAATCTGGAATTACTTGATGCAAAAATCCCGTTTACATATCTGAAAACATTCAAATCTCCGTTCCTTTCAGAACTTCCTCTCCATTGTGTGGAGATTAATATTAAAAACGTCTTGCTGGGAGAGATCAAAAGAAATAATTTAGCGTTTAAGTAAGCGCCTTAGTCAGCTCTTTATTTGCATATCTTAGCAAAGCTGACTTTGTAGGAGATGAGGATGTTCAGGTTTGCAGGGGAAAAATGATTAAGTGCTTCAGCAGCACAAGATGGCCCGATGGAGCCGCCTGACCGCTGGGGAGGTATAACCTGTTCCAGGAAAATCACCCAGATAATCTTTCATAGAGCAGTCTGCTAAAATTCTTATAGGGACGATTACATGTTCTGCTATCAATCTTCATCTACCTGTATACAATAGATTGGGGCAGATTTCTCAGCTGTACTGAATGTCATTTTGAGTGCTTGTCCTATAAAAATAACTTCATGAGAAGAATATGCATTGGTTAAATCACAAAGTGCTGAAGGGTCAAACAAACCCTGTCACCTTGGTCACTTTTTTTTTTTTTATAATTAAACCAATACCTTGCAAGACCCTATTAAAAAGTAAGGAATGCACCCTTAAAAGATATTATATATTATTCCCGCGCTAGGACGAACAATATACAGCGTGAGACTGCTGCCTTCCAGAGACTCCCTCCTCAGAGGGAAGAGTATATAACAAATACGTACAGGAATGGCGCTGTCTATATTATGTGTACCTCCTACAAAGGGTAGAAGTGTAAACACATTTTAAAATATGTATTGAGGACCAGATAAAAACACTCAGTTTCTAATTGGTTAGTTGATATTAAAACAGAGGCAGTTGTGTTGGAAGCGATAATAATCACCTGTCCCTAATCACATATACCCTGCTAAAGTATATGAAAAATTAAAACAATATGTAGCGTGCCCAGTGCCAAAAAACTTATTTGAATATTAGTCCATAAAAGTCCATATGTGGGTATCCGTATATCAGATATTTATAAAAGTGCAAAAAGATTTTTCAAAAAATGGATTTTTCAAAAAAATGGAAAATAAAACAGTATAAAATAAAATCGTATGACATTCCTTCAGTTTATCGTGAAAAAACGTAATGTTGGTAATCCAAAATGGTGCGTGCAGTAAAGTGACTTTTGTGCTCTTCTTATATCCACTTGTGAGAAAGATGGGTGACTTCCACTCATGCTCCCCCTGATGTGCCCCCACTTACCAGATCCTTCTTACCCCTGCAGGGGTAGTACGCCTTAGGTAAATTGGTTCTTTGTTGTGTAATGGTTCCTTTCTCCTTTGCAATCCCGTGACAATCCTCTGCTCCTTGAGAACTGTGACCAAAGAAGCCCAATCCGATCAATTCACATCAGCCTCCACTCATCCGTCCAAGGATTCCATACGGTATGGGGAAAAACAGAGGGATCCTCGATAGTGTAGCATTAACCACAGGTAAATTTATTTAAAATAGTTAAAAATAGCTTAAAAACATGACAGAAAAATGCCATCCAGAGAGTACAGAGCCGGCAGGAACCCCCTGCTTGAGGAAGGTTGGATCCTCTTCCTTTCCTCTCGCTCTGCCTCAGACGACGTCTAGTGACGAAACGCGTAAGCCATGGCCGAGCGTACACCCGTCACATCCGGGAAGGTGGTTCCACTTTGTAGGAGGTACACATAATATAGACAGCGCCATTCCTGTACGTAAGGAATGCATCCTTACCCCTCCCCTTCATCTCCCAGCCTCTAACTTTCTAGCTTCCCTCCCCAAGACTCCTCTTTCCCTTCTCTAGCTCCCTACTGGGTTGGTGTGTGAGCTCCTTGCCTCTAGCCTCACCTTTATGCCTAACTTTCTTCTGATTGCCTCTCCTATTTAGATCCATCTAGGGTTAAGCTATGTATTGCACCACCTTTTGGATTATTGTGGGCCCAGGGGACACCCCATAGTTGTGGGGAGCCTCTCTGGGACCCCTTGGTCCTCATTGGTCCATGAACACTCCTATTTGTTGCTGTTGTGTTAGCTCTCGTTTTTTTCTGTTCATGTATCACCTTATTTTTGCCTTCCTTGTGAGCTAACTCTTTTTACCACTTCAATGCCTAGCCCCTGCGTGGGCGTAACTTCTGCATGTTAACTATTGAAACAGAAAAAGTAAGGTGAAGTAAGTAAAGCAGAGTGCAGGGGTCAGCAGTAACACAGAGTTCAGTGGTCTTAAAGTAAGTAATGTTCAGAGTTCTGTAGTAACACAGAGTGTCAAGGTCAGAAGTAATGCAGAATGCAGGGGTCAATAGTATTGCAGAGTTCAGAGGTCTTAAAGTAAGTAATGAAGAGTGCCGAGGCCATTAGTAAGCAATGCAGAGTGCTGGGTTCCAAAGTAAATTATGCGAAGTTCAGAGGTCAGTAGTCGGTAAGGAAGAGTGAAGCGATCAATAGTAAACAGAATTCTGAGGTCAGTAAGAGTAAGTAATGCAGAGTACAGAAGTGTCAGGTCACCTGAGGCCAGGTGACAGATGCACTCTGTTGATATTGGGAGCGCATCGCGAAGGTAGTGTACCCTTCAGCTGGAGCTCTGGATGGTTCAGGAAATCTGTGCCACTGGAACACTGACACGGATTGCACTGATAGCTAGAGCATAAGATTCCCTAGGGCGCAGAGTCTAAGAGCCAGCAGGTATTCACCAGAGCCTCTGATGGTGAGGATGGACTTCGCTGCAGCTGACTCCAGGTCACGGCCCCCAGGGTCTCACAGCTCAGCCTCACGGCTGGCTTCTGGTGGATAGGAAGCAGCAGGCAGGGCTAAGGGTAAGTCCGGAAGGCACGCCAGGGTATCAGGCAGGCAGGAATAGTCAAAACACACCAAACGTCGGGGTATCAGGCATGCAGGAATAGTCAAGAGAACAGGCCAAGGATTGGTACACGGAAACAAACTGAAGCACACTGCAGGAACACACACACAGGGAGCCTAGACACACTATTGCTCTGGCAAGGCTTGGCTTGCACTACACGGAGTTGAGTACTCTTTCCTGTGGGCGCAGCCATGCTGGTAGGAGATTACTTAATCATTCAGATGTGAGGGCTCAGCCCCTAACCTGAAACACAGAGCAGAGAGGTAAGCAAGCAGACAGGACCTGAATTGCTAGTGCAGATCCATGACAAGAAGTCAGGAGTAAGTAATGCAGAGTACAGAAGTCAGAAGTGAGAAATGCAGATTGCAGAGGTCAGGAGTTAAGTAATGCTGAGTACAGATGTCAGGAGTAAGTAACGCCGAGTACAGAAGTCAGGGGTAAGTAATGCCCAGCACAGACGTCAGGAGTAAGTAATGCAGAGTGCTGAAGTCAGGAGTAAGTAATGCAGAGTGCTGAAGTCAGGAGTAAGTAATGCAGAGTGCTGAAGTCAGGAGTAAGTAATGCAGAGTGCTGAAGTCAGGAGTAAGTAATGCAGACTGCGGAGGTCAGTAGTAAGTATTGCAGAGTGCCGGGGGTAAGTGGTAAGTAACCCAGAGTTCAGAGGTCAGTAGAACTCACAAATTTCACTCACCAGACCCAGGATGATGTCACTTGGCCCTGCATTCACATTGCTCCTCTGATCTTTGGTCTAAGAGTGGGGACAGGAGCTGGCGGCACGGAAGCATACCAATCTATCCGCCATGGCCACAATTGATGGGTAAATTTGCGATTGACCAGTTCCCGACCCCCTAGATGCTTTCCAGACTGCCATGTTGTAAAAAGCTCAATAACTCAGAGGGGTGACTCCCCCCCCCCCCCTCATCCTCTTCATACTACACTGTGCAAAACTGAAAGGAAACAGCCCATGAATGTACAACACAACACAAATTCTATCATTTGTCAGTTTAAAAAGATTTAAGAAAAATACAACAGAAAATTAACTCACACTATTATAGTATTGTAATACACATTCATGCATGTGCAGGACACTGAATTAATTTTTATTAGGCCTTCAATGAATGTCCACACACTAAATACCAACCAATCCTACCTTCATGAGATCTGACCTGAGCAAATATATCTGTAGTGTTTACTGATCTCTCTCTAAAACCCTGAGTCCCATGTCTTTCTGCTTCTCTGTTCTTCTGTTATCAGCATAACTTCTGACAAGCTCTCCAAAACTGGATAAAAGCAGTTGGAAATTTGTCTCGGGGAGGTAACTTCCAGATAGATAAGCAGAGAGCTTGTCTATTCACAGTACAGCTCTGCAAGTTTCTTCCTTCTATGTGCCCATGTGGAGGGGGTGTGTGCCTTTCCTCCAATCAGCTCTCACTTATGCCCAGAATCCCCTCCCACTACTGAAACAGGAAGAAAAATTTCTAACACAATGTGCACTTTCTAAAGAATGTAGAAAGCTGAAGACAGGAGATATACATATAAAACTCATGTAGGGAGATTTGTTTCATCTCTGTGTATCATCTGAGGCAGTTCACTTCACTGGGTATATGGATGGTTTACATCCACTTTAAGGGCCTATATATATATGGGCATTGCTGTCAAGAGCAGGTTTTTACGTTCCTTTTTAGCCCAACTCAACCTCAGTGGTTTAGCCTGCTTTGTCTGTAGTGCAAATGTGCATGTCCAGAGTGCAACTGACCAATGGAGCGCCAGAGAGAAGAGGCTCCTGGGGGGCTGTTCCCACAGAGAAGGAGGTTCCTGCAGGAGTGGGGGATAAGATAAACTGCATTTTGTCAAAATGACCATTTAACACTTGCAGTGGGGTTTACATTTTCCTTTTGTGCAGCTTTAACCACTTCAATACGCTTTCAGCCCCTCCTTTCCCAGGCCAATTTTCAGCTTTGTCACACTTTGAATGACAATTATACTGTGGTGGTATTTAATCACCACTTGGATTTTTTATTATTTGCTAAATAAACAAAAAAGGAGACCGAAAATACCAACAACCATGACACGTTCAAAGTCCCTTAAATCCTCTTTCTTCCCCATTCTGATGCTCGGTTTGAACTTCAGCAAGTCATCTTCACCATGTCTAGATGCCTAAATGCATTGAGTTGCTGCCATGCGATTGGCTGATTAGCAATTTGTGTTACCGAGCAATTGAACAGGTGTACCTAATAAAGTGGCCGGTGAGTGAATGTTTGAAAATCAAGCAATCCTGATGTACTGATGGCCGATCTTATTTCTTGAGGCCCCAGAATGCCAGGACAGTGCAAATACCCCCCGAATGACCAATTTTTGGAAAGTAGACAGTCCAAGGTATTTGATAAGAGTCATGGCGAGTTTTTTGACGTTGCGTTTTTTGTCACCGTTTTTTTTTTTTAATTATCCACTGCAGTACATTGTCATCATATAACTGGTGTGGCGGTCATCAGAGACACTGACTGGTGACAATATGTAAAAAAAATTAAAAAAATTCAATTGTTTAAAAACTTTTTTTCTTTTTCATTATATATTTTTTTTCTTTCTTTTTACATACTGTTACCAGTGCAGTACAGTCATATCATTTAACTGATGTAGTGGTGATCAGGGAAACTGACTGGTGACACTGTGTACAAAAAAAAAAGGTTTTCAATGTTTTAACTTTTTAAATTTTTTTTTTTTTTTTTTTACATACTGTGAGCATAGAGTACAGTAAGACATCAGCAGTTTTTAGTGTTGGTTTTTCACTGATCTGACTCCTGTATAATGACATTGGGCTATTCGCAATGTGTTACTGAAAATGTTCTCTCTCCTGTCTCTTCCATTCTGAAAATTGCTCTCTATCAATCCTCTAATAAGTGATAGATTATTATGACAAGGGAGCACTCAGCGACATGGATGAGATCCAGCACTGATTGGAGAAGAGGACCTCCTGCTGTGCCACATGTGCTTAAAAAATCAGCAATGCAAGTCCCTGAATAAAGAGGAGACCGAAATATCACCTGTCCATTATTTCATAGACCTCCCTACATCCACAGCCATTACCATAGGTGTGTGCAGCCTATTGCATTAGGGTGTGCACCCCAATCACTCACGCCTTTCTCTACAGCCTCAGCTGCGCTGGACAGTTAATGAATGGGAAGTGCTCTGCGCTGAGCGGCTTCCTGTTCATTCACAAACACAAGCAAGTGTGTTCTGTTATCAGCAGATGGGAGGAGAGGAGGGAAGCCAGCAGCACTGCGGGGCAGGGGGGCCGACAAGGGGCGGGGGGGATCCTGGGCAGTAGGGGGAATCACCACTGCACATAGTAATTAGGATGTGCCCAGGCACACCCCCTGGGCACATCTATGGTCATTGCTATCCTAAAAGTGAAGAAAGGTCTGAACTGTAATGGCAGCTGTGGCTGTATCCCATAATTCCTGATTATTAGAGAATGCGGAACCAGGGGCATAACTACGGGGGTTGCAATTGCAACCGGGCCCCGTGCTCCAGGGGGCCTGTGTGCCTCCCTTGTACACCTGGATAGGAGGGATGGCGGGGGGCGGCATTTAGAGGAACCGTTCTCCTCTATTTTCCTCCTAATGCAGGAGATTGGTTCCTCTATATGCTGCCCCCCGCCACCCCTCCTATCCAGTTTACTTGTCTTCTGCTGTTCCCAGGGTCCCTGTGCCCCCCTCCCCCACAGAGCTGCTGTCTTCCCCCTCCTCTCTCCTGCCAGCTGCTGTAGAAGATGAGTCATGATGGAGAGATGGGAACGGGTCAGTAAATTTGTCATTTACCGGCTCCTTCCTTTTCTGAATGGACAGAGTCAGTGATTGGTACCAATTAGTTCACTCACAACTGAAGCATAGTAAACTATTTCTACTATACTTCCATTTCTGAATGAACGGAAGGCTCGGTGCACAACTATTTGTTTATTCGGTGGGACCGTAATAAAGGGACTCGCGATGGTAGTAAATGTATAAATGAACCATACAGCCTGTAGGAATAGTGGTGGTTACCTCATCCCAAATTTGTATTAGTAGGAAAAGACAGCATTCCCCCCGAGTGGGACTTTAAATAGGTACACCAACCACATACATAAAAAATATAGTACTTTATTAATTCATATATAAAAAGATCAACAGGATATCAAATTGTCCAAGAACAGGTCAAATCACAGATGACATAAAGTATCAGATACATTTCACCGGTAATGCCATAGATAGATGGTACTGTTAAAATACAATGCTGTTGTATCCGTTGTCCGAAGATGGAATTGGGTTACCCTACATATGTTTCGGAAAACAACATGCCCTTCATCAGGGGTAGCTTCACAACGGACTGTGGCATACAGGTGTATAATTAAAAGTAATATTCTTCTCTGGATAGGAACCTTATGCTCCAATAGCCAATGAATCAATAACAGAAACAAAAAACTCCACCCCAGTATCCTGGGGGAAGTGATTTCAGTATCACCGCCGGGTGGACAACTCAAAGAAGGATGGCGTATAGCAACCAGAATTCATTTACAGGGTCATCAACCATTTCCTTGTAGAGTTTGTGTTAAGAGAATTCCCGTATAGGGAGATGGATCAGGATGAGAAGCAGAGGGACGACCGTGTTTGTCCCTCAGGGACTGATTTTCCCAAAAGACCGGTGGGATCTGCCAACGGTCCTGAATGCTTCAGCCCCCTCAAATCTTTTTCTGGCGCCAACCGCGTCAAGTTAGTCCATCGCCCAGGTTGTGTCTCTCGCGATGGGAGTAAAGGGCCACAGGATCAGTGGGATGAGGGAAGGGCCCTGGCCAGGGGTCAGGGGGGCCCTGAAGGATCTAGTTACACCTCTGTGTGGAGCGGCACAGTCATATGGCTATTCTGTAGGATTCAGTTAACATTTGAATTCCTTCAAAATTCAAGAAATCTTTTTTAAACTACCAAGTGTAATCACCTGAATCTGTCTTTCAAATGCATTTTCCATACACCAGCTGAAAGTTGAAATTGGGCTGATGTAATGAGAGGGGAATGCAGACCCTTATTAGTCTATAGAGCAGGCATGGGGCAGGACAGTGGCACACAGCCTGCAGAAAGCTCTATAGTCAGGTAGTTTAGCTGGGAGTAATAATACAATACAATAGTAAGTCTATAATAGGGTTTCTATTCTTTCTTAGTGGTCGGAGTTCTCCTTTAATCATTTTTCTATCTTATCTCCTCATTTCCTCCCATGACTCTCTCTCCCTTCCACACATCTGTGTTACATCTCCAGTATTAAATCTTTTCACCCCGTGCGCGGTATCTGTCTTGTTCCCGAGTCGCCGGACATTGCTATTGTCATTAGATTTATCTTTTTCGCCGCCAAGGGTGGAATCGGCTTAACAAGGAGATGAATCCTTGAAACCTCCCCTCTTGTAATTGACTCGGGAAATTCATGTCATTGATCTGTCGCGGTTCTTCCACAATGAAATCTGTTTCAGTGACATTTCGTGTCCTTGTCCCTGTGTCACGTAACGTGCGGATATCCACCGCCTGAAGCGCTATCTCCACAGCTCCTCGCTGTCAGCTTTCTGTTTTATGCCAAATCACAGCCGACTGCAGACTTATTTCATCATCTCAGAGTACAAACCCCGGAATAAGGAAAAACTCATAGTAACCAACTCCCACCCGTACAATCCTTTCCTTTCCTGTTACTATAGCCGTGTTTATTATGTTGTGCAGTACTAAAGGCGTTATAAACCCACAAGGTTTTCCAGCTCAATGCATTCTATGCATTAAAGTGAAAAACCTCCTGTAGTGCAGCCCCCCCCAGAGCCCCTCTTTTATATACCTGAGCCTGATCATTCCAAGGACGAGCACACCCGCTCCAGCCGCTGTCTTGGGTCCTCATTGACTAGATTGATAAGCAGCAGGATCCATTGACTCCCTCAGCTGTCAATCAAATCCACTGGCTCCAGAGCCGAGTCCTGCTTTCTGTGTCAATGGACGCAGCAGCAGGACACGGGAGCGCGCTCACACGGGTGCCCCAATGGAAAGGGAATCTACAATGGGGCACTCGAGAAGAGGAGGAGCCAGGGGTGACACTGAGGGACCCCAGAAGAGGATGGTCGGGGCTACTCTGTGCAAAACCAACTGCACAGAGGAGGTAAGTATGACGTGATGCTTTTTTTTTTTTTAAACCTTTACATATCCTTTAAAGAGGAAGTAAACCCTGATGGGGTTTACTGCCTCTATATTCCCCTGCAAAGTAGAAACATAATGGGCTACTATGCATCACATTGGAGCCCATTATGTGTCACTTATCTGCAAACGAAGCCTGCAACGTCCAGCAATGTCCCCTGTGTTGGCAGTGTCCATCGTCAGCCCCTCTTCCTTCCGGGGCCACGACTCCGGCTCTGTGACTGGCCGGAGTCGCGTGACATCATTCCCGCACATGCACGTGGGAGCCGCCAGTCATGGCATGATGCATGTGCCGAAATGACGTCGGCACATCCAGAACACTGTATATCTCCTGAACCTTGCAGGTTTGGGAGATATGCAGGGCACCTACAGGTAAGCCTTATTCTAGGCTTATCTATGGGTTAAAGTGGTTGTCACGGATTGACAACCACTTTAAGGCCTTATTCACATCTGAGCAACATGGGAAAGTCGCACTTTTCAAGATTTTTTGTGCTTTAGCACTTTTTTGCAGTGACTTTAACAATAACTTGAATGGGTTGCCCTCTGCTCCAAAAATGTGACAGAGTAGCTCCTGTAACCTTTTTTGGAACAGACTTTGGCATATGTTTGACTAGCGCTCTTCAATTAATCTTTCAGGCGTTTTGTCACACGACACAACATTCCCTTGAATGCATTTGGAGGGTCATTACCAGTCTGCGATTAGCGCTCAAACCCACGATGGGCATTTAGGCACATTTACCGTGCCTTGAAAAGGTATGTAGAAGAAAACTAAAAAAAAAAAAATGTATAATTCCTTCATTTTCCAAAATATTGTGACAAAAAAACTGCAACATCAAAAAACTCACCATGCCTCTTTCTAAAAACTTTGGACTGTCTACTTTCCAAAAAGGGGTCATTTGGGGGTATTTGTACTGTCTTGGGGTTTTCAGGCCTCAAGAAATGAGATTGGCCATCAGTACATCAGGATTGATCGATTTTCATATACAGTGCGTTGAAAAAGTATTCACACCCCTTGGAATGTTCCACATTTTGTCATGTTACAACCAAAAACGTAAATGTTTTTATTGGGATTTTATGTGATGGACCAACACAAAGTGGCTCATAATTGTGAAATGGAAGGGAAATGATAAATGGGTTTAAATTTTTTTACAAATATGTGAAAAGCATGGGGGGCATTTGTATAGCGCCCCCCCCGGAATCAATACTCTGTAGAACGGCACTTCCCTGCAATTACAGTTGCAAATATTTTTGGGGATGTCTCTACCAGCTTTGCACATCTAGAGAGGACATTTTTGCCCATTCTTCTTTGCAAAATAGCTCAAGCTCTGTCAGATTGGATGGAGAGCGTCTGTGAACAGCAATCTTCAAGTCTTGCCACAGATTGATAATTGGATTAAGGTCTGGACTGTGACTGGGCCATTCTAACACATGAATATGCTTTGATCTAAACCATTCCATTGTAGCTCTGGCTGTATGTTTAGGGTCATTGTCCTGTTGGAGGGTGAAGTCTCAAGTCTTTTGCAGACTAACAGGTTTTCTTCTAAGATTGCCCGGTATTTGGCTCCATCCATCTCCCCATCAACTCTGACCAGCTTCCCTGTCCCTGCTGAAGAAAAGCATCCCTGCAACATGATGCTGCCACCACCATGTTTCACAGTGGGGATGGTGTGTTCAGCGTGATGTGCAGTGTTAGTTTTCCACCACACATAGTGTTTTGTTTTTAGGCCAAAGAGTTGAATTTTGGTCTCATCTGACCAGAGCACCTTCTTCCACATGCTTGCTGCGTCCCCCACGTGGCTTCTCTCAAACTGCAAACAGGACTTCTTATGGCTTTCTTTCACCAATGGCTTTCTTCTTGCCACTCTTCCATAAAGGGCAGATTTGTGGAGTGCACGACTAATAGTTGTCCTGTGGACAGATTCTCCCACCTGAGCTGTGGATCTCTGCAGCTCCTTCAGAGTTACCATGGACCTCTTGGCTGCTTCTCTGCTGAATGCTTTCCTTGCCCGGCCGGTCAGTTTAGGTGGATGGCCATGTCTTGGTAGGTTTGCAGTTGTGCCATACTCTTTCCATTTTCGGATGATGGATTGAACAGAGCTCTGTGAGATGTTCAAAGCTTGGGATATTTTTTTATAACCCAACCCTGCTTTAAACTTCTCCACAACTTTATCCCTGACCTGTCTGGTGTGTTCCTTGGCCTTCATGATTTCTGTTTGTTCACTAAAGTTCTCAAACAAACCTCTAAAGGCTGCACAGAACAGCTGTATTTATATTGAGATTAAAGTGGATGTAAACCCTCTCCTATACCCAGAGAAGTGAACAGCCTGAAATGATACACAGAGATTAAACAAATCTCCCTACATACATCTTACATGTATATCTGCTGTCTTCAGCTTAATATATTCTTTAGAAAGTGCAGATGTGTTAGGAGATTTCCTCTTCCTGTTCAACACTGCAGTGCAGCCTGGGCATACAGCCAAGACAGATGATTGGAGGAAAAGCACCTACCCCCTCTCCTCATTGTTAGAGACTTTCAGATCTGTTTGTTGAATAGTTCAGCACTCTGCTAATCTATTTATAGCTCCCTCCCCAACACACATCTCAAGCTGCTTTTAGCACATGTGATAGAGAACTTGTCAGGCTGATGACAGAAGAGCGGGGGGGGGGGGGGGGGCGTA
>BLSH010279131.1:530965-553800 GCA_018402905.1 Glandirana rugosa
GCGTAGCACAGTCTGTTCTCTCCGCCGAGAATCCTGCTTTTATCCTCCGGGAATAGACTATAGACACTCCGTTTCTACTGCAGACTGCTACGGGACCTATACGAGACCTGTGGGACACTCATGATCTGTGCCACTTACCCGCGAGCCATGAGCAGACGGCAGAAAGAGAACAAAAGACAGGACGGCATGAGCCAAAATGGCGCCCAGACCCAGCAACAGCAACGGGACAGATACAAGGAGGCAGCACAGAAGCTATTTTCTAAGCCGCTTTCAAAGGACGCGCAACCCTCCATATGCCAGACACTGATGCAGATAGAATGCCTGCAGCGGATGACACTCTTCCCCCTGGTAGACGGCTCTGGACCCGAAGCGGAGTGGGACACAGTGAGTACCCCGTGTGACATCTTTGCTAGGCCTCTGGAGCCGCTCGTGCCAGAAAGGACAGATGAACCCACACTGAGAGACATCATCTCTGCAGTCACATCATGTAATGCATCTATAACAGCGCTGACTGATGAGATTAAGGGGGTCAAGTCAGAGATCACTTTTCTCAGGCAAGATGCCCAGAAATTGAGGGAACGCACCTCTGCACTGGAGGGGAGGGTTGGCTCCATAGAGGACGACATGGCGCCCAAGCAAAGGGACCTGGAACACCATACCCACTTACATGTGCAACACAACGCCCACCTGGAAGATATGGAAAACAGGCTGAGGCGGAATAATATTAGGCCATTGGTATTCCGGAGAGGGCGGAGGGGAAAAAACGGTTCTCGTTATAGAACAATGGCTGACCACCGTGTTTGGTGAGGACGCGTTTTCTCCAATGTTCTCGGTGGAAAGAGCACACAGAGTCCCTGCCAGGCCACCGCAGCCAGGGGCTAGTCCAAGAGCGTTCTTGTTCAAACTTCTTAATTTTAAAGACAGAGATGCCATATTTCAGCTAGCCAGGACCAAACCGGAGGCCCTGGTGATTGACAACGTTAAAATCTCTTTGTTCCCGGACTTTTCAGCAGAATTGCAGAGACCACGTTTACTGAAGTAAAGCGACAACTCAGGGCACTGGATTTGAAGTACACCATGCTTTACCCGGCTCGTCTCAGGGTGGAGGCCAAGGGTATAGTTCATTTCTTTGAAAGCCCGTCAGCTACAATGCAATGGCTGGAGAGAGAAGGCAATACCCTTCGAGAGGGAAGGCCACGGAGAAACAGCCTTGCTTGACCATGATATCTGCTCTTAAAATTTATTTTGCCCTACAAGCTATCTGTATAAGTGGAATGTAGCACGCAAAGTTACTGCTTTGATAAGGTGGCCACGACTACCAATCGCGCTGCGGAGAAGCCTATTAGGATGCTGCTAGGCTTCTACTGTTGCCCCCACCTGGCTCTATGGGGGCAGTTCAGCTCTATTGTTCTGAGCTAGGTTGTATCCATCACTCCCCTTTTCCTTTTTCTTTTACTGTCTTCAAGCGACCTGTGGAATTTGGTACCAAAGCTGGGTATATTGGATGCACCTGTGACTTTAACTGCGATACACTGAACGGACCGCAGCTCATGCTTAGTGGGTTACCGCAAAACTTTTGGAGTAAAAGGGCCCTGTCGGATGGTAATCTGAGATATGCTACCCATATTGATTTGATGACTACATGGCTGGAACTGTCCGTGTGATTTTCCTGGAATGTCCGAGGACTGAACAACCCGGTGAAAAGATTAGCAGTTCTCCATACTATTAAACAACTTGGGGCGGAGGTTGTATGTCTGCAGGAGACACATCTTCTGGTAGATGGTTCTGTCTCCTTCCCTGTTAGACAGTTTGCTCACCAGTATCATTCTACCCACTCGGTATATTCAGGAGGGGTTAGTATCCTGATCCGGCGGCATACCCCATTTCATGTATAGACTCCCTCATAGATAGTGAGGGGCAGTTTGTATTTCTGCTATGCTCCTTATATGGTATGAAATGTATACTTGCGGGATTGTACATCCCTCCTACTTTCTCATTCCAGCTCCTCCGCACTCTGGCAAATTATACCACTAGATATTCTGACTTGCCCCTCCTGGTGGTAGGAGATTTCAATAATTATTTGGACCCTACACAGGATAAATTTTCTAGTCTGCTAACCCAGAATGTCAAACGCCCCAAGGATCCTACAGCCTTTGCTCGCCTTATTATGGAGCTGGGACTTCCGGATGTGTGGAGGATGTGCAACCCGGAAGCCCGGGTCTTTTCTTGTCAGTCAGCATCGGTAGGTGGGCTTTCCTGAATAGGCCTGGGATCGGGCAATATAGCTATACTTCCAAGGATTGTTTCCTCTCAGTATGCTGCCAGGAGAGTGTCAGACCATTCGCCATTTCTAGTGGACCTCCGGACTGGGGTTGAGCAGAGGAGGCATATGGTATGGAAACTTAATCCGTTCTGGATGTCTCTGTTCCCAGACCCGGACCCTATATCAGAGTCAATGATCACATTCTTTAGACAAAATGAGGGTACAGCGAGATTACAGATTATATGGGACGCAGCAAAATTCCTTTTTACGAGGTCAATTTATTAAGTCAATCACACACATCAAAACTAAATCCAAAGAATGGGAGGCGAGTGTCACGTCTGCAGCGGTTATGTCTGAAGCAGCATATATAGCCAATCCATTGGAAGAGAACAAGAGCTCATGGTTGGCCGCTTGCACACTTTTGCGTCAGGTGTCCTTGCAGATAGCGGAAAACAAACTTTTTTTCCTGAAGCAAGGATACTTTGAAGAAGGAGAAAACATGGGGCATATGCTGGCTGTGATCTCTAGAGCGCAGCAGGGAATGTCCCATATTGCAGCTATAAGGGAGGTTCAGGGAGAGGTATTCTACTCTACACCGGAGATTATTAGAGTGTTCAGGGATTTTTTTAAGGGGGTATATACCTCAAAAGTGCAACCAACCACTGTAGATATAGAATCATTTTTTTACTTAATTTCCGATGCACAGACTGTCTGAGTCAGATGCCAAACTGTTGAATGCCCCTCTGTCGGAGGCTGAACTTTTGGAGGCTCTGGAGCATATGCGTAATGGCAGGGCACCTGGGGCGGACGGTCTTCCGGCAGAGGTGTATAAACGGTATGCTACCCCTATGATACCAATGCTATTAAAGGTTCTAAATGAAGCGTTTGCACAGGGGACACTCCCATATTCAATGACTGAGGCGACAATTGTTGTTTTACTTAAACCAGGGAAGAATGCCCTTTCGCCAGATTCATACAGACCAATCTCTCTGTTGACGGCTGACATCAAGCTGCTGGCAAGAGTGTTGGCGAACAGTCTGGCGAGGTGCATTCATAAACTGATACATCGAGATCAAGCTGGTTTTATACCCATTAGATCTACAGCACAAAACCTGCGTAGAGTTTATCTGAATATGCAAATCCCTGTTCATAACACGTGAAATAGGGCCATTTTTTGCTTGGGCGCCGCTAAAGCGTTCAACAGCGTCGAATGGCCATATTTGGGGCATGTGCAGTCGTCCTTTGGCGTAGGTCCAAACTTTATTAGATGGGTAAAAATAATATACACGTCTCCTTCAGCTAGCATTAGGATTAATGGGGAGTTGTCGGAGCCTTTCAGGCTGTTCAGAGGCACTCGGCAGGGGTGCCCACTGTTGCCCCTGCTCTTTGCCATGGTGTTGGAACCCTTGGCCATTCATATCCGGGCTTCTGGGCAGATTACTGGGTTTCTGAGAGGCTCCAGGGAAGATGTGATCTTGCTTTATGCGGACGACACTTTGATCTATTTGGGTGATACCAAAGATTCTTTAATAAATGTGATGCAGTTGATTACGGACTTTGGAGCTTTATCAGGGTTCGTTATGAACTGGAATAAGTCGGTACTCATGCCCTTGGACCCACTCACTGATCCTCTCCCTGGATGCGCGGAATCTGTGCAAATAGTTTCCTCTTTCAGATATCAAGGGATACAGGTATCTTGCGATGCGTCAGAATATATCTCCCTAAACTTAGTCCCGTTCCTAAATAAACAGAGGGCAAAAGGTGTTGCCTGGACTAAATTACTCCTGACAGCAGTTGGCAGAGCCAAATACTGGATATCCCCTCGGGTACCAACAGGAAAGCAATGGGTAGAAGCGGTTAATACCAACTTAATTAGGGAAAAAGTCACATATCAACATAGAAATGTTGTTAAGAAATTCTACTCAATGTGTCAACCATGGCTGGATGTCCCAGGCTTGGCTCCACACCAACTAATACAGGAAAGACTGCTGCAGATGTGAAAACATGTACTATCTCACGGGTGTGCTCCCGAATCTGGGGTCGTTACAGATCTAAGATGAAGAGAGAAGGTCAGGTTTGCGATGAAACAGGGTCGGCTTGTTAAGTTACCATTTTTTTTTTAACTTGGTGAATACACCGGTACTTCACACCTTTTGTTATCTTTACTTCTTCCTTTTTCTTTTTCTTTTTGTTTTTTCTCACCTATTCTATTTTACTTACTTGTTCCTGATATGGAAACTACTGATCTGTTATTTTTACTCAATAATTGTGTTCTTGGAGTTACAATCGAAGTTTGTGGATATTGCATGGTGAGGTAATGAAGAATTGTGGGTTGTAGATAACCTCCTAGAAGTGTATAATACTCCTCAATGGAGATTTATAAGTTGTAACTGAATATTAACATGTATGGATCAGTCTGTATATCAATAAAACTTTATTTTGATTAAAAAAAAAAGAACGGAGCAGGAGACAGCTATGGGGACACAGGGCTTTGAAGAGAGATAAGAAACACTGCAGATCTATGTGCCCAGATCAAATTTCATGAATCGGGTTTACATCCACATTAACCAATAGAGATCTGCGCTATAGCCGAAAAACTGCTTCAGCGTGGATCTCAATTGCCAGGGCGACGTCCATGGGCGTCCTCCCCTTTGCACGTCCTCGGCGCGCACTCAAAGTCGCCCACGGCATGTGCGCGCAGCCACCGCACGCTGCGTGGGGGTGTCCGCGGGTCGGGCGGACTCTGTCCGCTCGTGACCCGCGATCGCCTGTCAGAGTGCCAGAACGGGGAACCGCCAATGTAAACACGGCAGTTCTCCGTTCTGTGAGAGGGGACATAACAGATCTACTGACCCTGTCACTGGGATCGGTTAGATCTGTTATGTCCTTGCCACCCCCTCCCCCATACAGTTAGAACACATACAGAGAACACAGTTAATCCCTTCACTGCCAATGACATTTATACAGTAATCAGTGGACATTTAAATTTCTGATCGCTGTATAAATGTCATTGGTCCCAAAAAAGTGCCAAAAATGGCCGACATGTCTGCCGCAATATCACAGTCCCGATAAAAATCGCAGATCGCCGTCATTACTAGTAAAAAAAATAAAATAATAAAAACGCCATAAATCAATTCCCATAGTTTGTAGGCGCTATAAATTTTGCGCAAACCAATCAATATACGCTGATTGAGATTTTTTTTTTTACCAAAAATATGTAGAAGAATATACATATGCTCTTTGTAGCACAAAAAATTAAAACCCCAGAGGGGATCAAATACCACCAAAAGAAAGCTCTATTTGTGGGGAAAAAATTATAAAAATTTTGTTTGGGTACAACGTCGCACGACCGCGCAATTGTTATTCAAAATGCGACAGCGCCGAAAGCCGAAAATTAGTCTGGGCAGGAGGGGGGTTTAAGTGCCCAGAAAGCAAGAGGTTAAATTACACACAGGTGGACTCTATTTACTAAGTAGGTGAAATTAGGTAAAATCCCAGTAAAATACATTTTACGTTTTTGGTTGTAACATGACAAAATGTGGAAAATTTCAAGGGGTATGAATACTTTTTCAAGGTACTGTAACTGTACAGTTTGGGGTAAGGAGTTCCAGAGGATGGGGGAGACATATGAAGGAAGGGTGTATGGTGTTCACTAACTTTTGTGAGAAGGTGAACTTAGACTTTAACCACTTCAACCCCGGAAGAATTTACCCACTTCCTGACCAGGCCATTTTTTTGCGATACGAGACTGCATCGTTTTAACTGACAATTGCACGGTCGTGCGACGTTGTACCCAAATAAAATTAATGTCCTTTTAATCCCACAAATAGCTTTCATTTGGTGGTATTTGATCACCTCTGCAATTTTTATTTTTTGTGCTATAAACAAAAAAAAGGGACAATTTTGAAAAAAAAAAAAAAAAATTGGTTTTACTTTCTGTTATAATACATATCCAAAAAAAAATATAAAAAAACAAATGTATTCGTCAGTTTAGGCCGATATATATTCTACATATTTTTGGGGAAAAAAATCGCAATAGGCGTATATTGATTGGTTTGCGCAAAAGTTATTGCTCCTACAAACCATGGGATAGATTTAGGGACTTTTATTTATTTTTTATTGTTTTTACTGGTAATGGCAGCGATCTGCGATTTTTAGCGGGACTGCGACATTGCGGCGGACAAATCTGACCCCAAACTATACTTTTTGGTGACCGCTGACATTATTACATTGATCAGTGCAATAAAAATGCAGCAATCAATGTTCAAATGACACTGGCAGGGAAGGGGTTAACACTAGGGGCGATCAAGGGGTTAACTGTGTTCCCTAGGTGTGTTCTAACTGTAGGGGGGGTCAGCTGCCAGGGATATGACAGAGATCCCTGTTCCCGATCACTGGGAACAGCAGGTCTCAGACACATCCCCTATCAGAACGGAGTTCCTCCTTGTTTACATGGGCAGATCCCCATTCTGCTTCTGTACAGAGCGATCGCGGGTCGCCAGCTACGGTGATTCGAACAGGAGAGCTGACCTGCCACCATATAACGGCTGCGGCTGGTCGGCAAGAGGTTAATGTGATTGACCTCAGGTGATGTACGGAGATTAAACAAATCCTCCTACATAAGTTGCTCCTGTTTATCTGCAGTTGTCTTTTTCTCTACATCTGATCAAAGTGGAGAATTTATACAGTTTGTCTGAGCATCCAGAAAGCAGAGGTCGGGGAGCTGAAATTACACTCTGCAGAGCTCAATGAAGAGAGCTGATTGGAGGGAAGGGACAAATGCCGCTGCACGCAGGAACAGGGCTGAGGTTGTCAATCACAGGCTGTGCTGTGTCACCTTTTTTTCTCTTGGGGGTGAGGAAAATTTGTTAAATGTGATTCATGCTGATAGCAGAGGAAAGGGACAGCAGAGCGAAGTGACACTTAGTGGTCTGGATTGAGACAAGTACACACTATAGAGGGATATGCTTTGTTCATTTTTCATGTTCGAGGTTTACAACCACTTTAGGCTTGGTTATAAGACCTGCCATTATTGTGGAGTTTATATAAAAACACATGGGGTAGAACTCACAGCAGGTGAGACTTTCCCCCCTTTAAACAGTATATGAATTGAAACAGAAATAATGTTGTCTGTTGTTTGGTTGTTCAAAGTGTGGGATCCAGTATGTCCATTGTATGATTCCCCTATGAGGTTAGGATTGGGGAGCACTATTGTGGAGCCCTGGATCCCCGTAGCACTCTAATTTCTCTGACATTGTTCTGCTGTACGTGCAGGAGACGTGTCATGGTACTGGAAGAGTGTTTTTGTCTTGGAGAGAAGAAGATCTGAGATGGTTGCATTCCAAGAAAGAGACATCATGGATTTTTAATTTGGAAACTAGAGTTCCCTGTGGCCTTAATCATTGATGGGATTTTGGCTTTGCATGTTAAGACCGACCGGCATCTCACTTATTATAGTAGAATATATAATAGATGACATAATTAATGAATGGATATGGGTTTTACATGAGCTGCCTGTAGACCTTCACATGTTTTATTTGTACGATTGTATCATGATTTATATATGTTTGCAGGCTTGCTCTATATAAGTTGTTCCCTCCAAGATTTATACTTTTTTTTTTTTTTTTTCGCATTGGCGGTCGGCATTTGAGAAGTCTTCACTTTGTAAGTCATGTGGCTATGATTATTGCTATAGCTGAAATGTGATAGTCAAGAGATTATAAAGTGATATTAACTGCTTCCCGACCGCGCGCCGTCTTTTCGGGGAGCTGGGCGCGAATCGCCGTAAATATACGGCGATTTGCATTTTGGCTACCAGGGGGTGCGCGCGCGCACCCGCCGCACTCCTGAGGAGTGTGCCCGCGGCTCGGGCGGACCCGATGTCCGCCGGCGAGCCGCGATGAGCGGCTACAGGGAAAAGAAGGGGAACCGCCGATGTAAACACGGCGGTTCCCCGCCCTGTCAGTGGGGCATGAGAGATCTACTGATCCCTGTCACTGGGATCAGTTAGATCTCTCATGCCCATGTTAGCCCAACCCCCCCACAGTAAGAACACACCCAGGGAACGCAGTTAACCCCTAGCTCCCCCCCCCCAGGTTAACCCCTTCACTGCCAATGACATTTATACAGTAATCAGTGGACATTTAAATTTCTGATCGCTGAATAAATGTCATTGGTCCCAAAAAAGTGTCAAAAATGTCCGACATGTCCGCTGCAATATCGCAGTACCGCTAAAAATCGCAGATCGCCGCCATTACTAGTAAAAAATAAAAAAAAAATAAAAACCCCAGAAATGAATTCTCATCATCCGTAAACGCGGCCACTTTTGCGCAAACCAATCAATAAACGCCGATTGCGATTTTTTTTTATCGCAAATATGAGGAAGAATATAAATCGGCCAAAAACGGTGAAAAAAAATGTTTTTTTATATTTTTTTTTTGGATTTGAATTTTAGCAAAAAGAAATTTGGGTGTTCTTGCAAAATGGTCGCTCTTCTTTTGTTTATAGCGGCGATCAGAAATGACGCAGAGGGGATCAAATACCACCAAAAGAAAGCTCTATTTGTGGGAAAAAAAGGACGCAAATTTTGTTTGGGTACAACGTCGCACGACCGCGCAATTGTCAGTTAAAGCGACGCAGTGCCGAATCGCAAGAAGTGCTCTGGTCCTAAAGCTGCAAAACCTTCCGGGCCTGAAGTGGTTAAATGTAATTTTTTTTTAAATTACATACATGTTATACTTACCTGCTCTGTTCAACGGGTTGTAAACCCTCAAGGTTTTTCACCTCCATGCATTCTATGCATGAAGGTGAAAAACCTCCTGTACTGCAGCTGTCCCCCCAGACACCCCTTTTACCTGAACCCGAACGTTCCAGCGACAGGGACGAGCACACTCGCTCCAGCCGATGTCTCAGGTCCTCATTGGATAGATAGCAGCAGGAGCCATTGGCCGGGAGCTGGGGGTGGGGCCGAGTCCTGCTGTCTGTGTCAATGAACACAGCCACAGAACATGGGAGTGTGCCGCACGAGTGCCACTGAGGGACACCAGAAGAGGAGGATCGGGGCCACTCAGTATGACATGTTTTTTTAAAAAGAAAAACGGACCTTTACATATCCTTTCATTAGTTTTGTACAGAGCAACCCCAATAGTCCTCTTCTTGGCTCCTCCTCTTCTCCAATTGCCCCCATAGCAAGCCACTTGCTACGGGGGCACTTGTGCATGCTCGCTCCCGAGCCCTGCTCTGTGTTTCCATAAGACACTCAGAACAGGGCTTGGCCTCACTCCCTGCTCTCTCTTGACTGGCTGCGATTGTAAGCAGTGGGAGCCAATGGCTCCTGCTGCTGTCTCTCAGCCAATGAGGAGACAGTGACCCAGGAGAGCAGCTGCTCTTGTGCACATCGCTGGATTGCAAATAGGCTTGGGTAAGTATTAGGGGGGGCTGCGGGGGGGGGGGGGGGGGGCATACTGAAGATTTTTTTACCTTCATGCATAGAAGGCATGAAGGTAAAAGACCTTCGGTCTTTAGAACCACTTTAACCACTTCTATACCAGGCCTATTCTTGCACTCCTCTCCTACATGTAAAAATCATGATTTTTTTTTTGCTAGAAAATTACTCAGAACCACCAAACATTTTATATATTAGCAGAGACCCTAGGGAATAAAATGGCAGTTGTTGCAAATGTTTGTCACACGGTATTTGCGCAGCAATATTTAAATCACAATTTTTTTGGGAAAAATACTGTTTCATGAATTTAAAAAATAACACTCAAGTTAGCCCATTTTTTTTTGCATAATATGAAAGATGATGTTACGCCAAGTAAATAGATACCTAACATGTCATGGTTTAAAATTGTACACACTCGTGAAATGGCGCCGAACGTCGGTACTTAAAAATCTCTATAGACAATGCTTTAAACATTTTTTTTACAGGTTACATGTTTAGAGTTACAGAGGAGGTCTTGTGCTAAAATTATTGCTCTCGCTGTAACGTTGTGGTTTGAACGCCGTTTACATGATGTAAGTCTGCGTTCGCTTCTGCGTGAAAGCACGCAGGGACAAGGGCGCTTTAATTTTTTTTTTTTTTTACACTCTCCCTTTTAATTTTTTTATCACATTTATTTCTATTACAAGGAATGTAAACATCCCTTGGAATAGGAATAGTGCATGACCGGTCCTCCTTACGGAGAAATCTGGGGTCCCCACATCTCTCCTCTATGCTGGGAAGCCAGAGAACATGGGAGTGTGCCACTGAGGGACCCCAGAAGAGGAAGATCGGGGCCACTCTGTGCAAGACCAACTGCACAGAGGAGGCAAGTATAACATGTTTGTGTTTTTTTTTTTTTTTTGTTTTTTTTTTAAAAACGGACCTTTACATATCCTTTCATTAGTTTTGTACAGAGCAACCCCAATAGTCCTCTTCTTGGGTCCTCCTGGCTCCTCCTCTTCTCCAGGTGCCCCCATAGCAAGCCACTTGGGCACTTGTGCATGCTCGCTCCCAAGCCCTGCTCTGTGTGTCCATAAGACACTCAGAAAAAAAAAAAAGTGATCTCAGCCTTTCCAGCTAAAAACACGGCAGTGTTTACATCTGCCGGCGCTGGAAGTGACGCCATAATGTCACGCCTGCTTCCAAAGGTCATAGAGCTGGCTGGGAACCATCTGGTCCTCGGTCAGCTGTATGGTAAAAAGCCACCGCCGGCCGATTCATCTAGGAGAAGCATCGGAGAGTGGCGGAAGGGAACAGCTGCTTTGATTGTTTTTACATTTCATGGAATGGCCAGCAGAGATGAATGATATCTGAATGATGCCTGCACTCCACTCCAAGTCCAGGACATCATATGATGTCCTACAGGCAGGAAGTAGTTAAAGTGATTGTAAACCCTCACATATACCCAGTGAAGTGACTGGCCTCAGGTGAAGCACAGAGATGAAATAAAATTCTCCTACATACGTTGAAACTGTTTATCTACAGTCTTCTCTCATCTACATCCATGCAAAGTACAGAATTTACACAGCATTTCTCAGCTCCAACAGGCAGGGTGGCACGGGTGGAAACCTAGATCTACAGTATCTCACAAAAGTGAGTACACCCCCTCACATTTTTGTAAATATTTTATTCTATCTTTTCATGTGACAACACTGAAGAAATGACACTTTGCTACAATGTAAAGTAGTGAGTGTACAGCTTGTATAACAGTGTAAATTTGCTGTCCCCTTAACACACACTCAACACACCGCCTTTAATGTCTAAACCACTGGCAACAAAAGTGAGTACACCCTTAAGTGAAAATGTCCAAATTGGGCCCAATTAGCTATTTTACCTCCCCGGTGTCATGTGACTCATTAGTTATACAAAGTCTCAGGTGTGAATGGGGAGCAGGTGTGTTAAATTTGGTGTTATTGCTCTCACTCTCTCATACTGGTCCCTGGAAGTTCAACATGGCACCTCATGGCAAAGAACTCTGAGGATCTGAAAAAAAGAATTGTTGCTCTACAAAAAGATGGCCTAGGCTATAAGAAGATTGCCAAGACCCTGAAATTGAGCTGCAGCACGGTGGCCAAGGCCATACAGCGGTAACCACTTCAGCCCCTGAAGGATTTCCCAGGTTAGGACCAGAGCACTTTTTGCGATTCAGCACTGCATCACTTTAACTGACAATTGCACGGTCATGCAACGTTGTACCCAAACAAATTTTGCGTCCTTTTTTCCCCACAAATAGAACTTTCTTTTGGTGGTATTTGATCGCCTCTGCGTCCTTTCTGATCACCGCTATAAACAAAAAGAACAATTTTGCAAAAAAAAAAAAACAGTTTTTCTTACTTTTTGCTAAAATACAAATCCAAAAAAAATATAAAAAAACATTTTTTTTCGTCGGTTTTGGCCGATTTATATTCTTCCTCCTATTTTTGGTAAAAAAAAAAATCGCAATCAGCGTTTAATGATTGGTTTGCGCAAAGGTGGCCGCGTTTACGGATGATAATTAATTTCTGGGGTTTTTTTTTTTTTTTTTTACTAGTAATGATCTGCGATTTTTAGCGGTACTGTGATATTGCGGCGGACATGTCGGACCATTTTGACACTTTTTTTGGGACCAATGACATTTATACAGCGATCAGAAATTTAAATGTCCACTGATTACTGTATAAATGTCATTGGCAGTGAAGCGGTTAACCTGCAGGGAGAGATCTAGGGTTTAACTGTGTTTCCTAGGGGTGTTCTAACTGTGAGGGGGCTGGGCTACCATGGGCATAGGAGATCTAACTGATCCCAGTGACAGGGATCAGTAGATCCCCTATGCCCGCACTGACAGCGGGGAACCGCCGTGTTTACATCATTCCCCGTTCTTTAGCTGTGGCCGCTCACTGCGGCTCGCCGGCGGACATCGAGTCCGCCCGAGCCGTGGGCACACTCCTCAGGATCGCGGCGGGGGGGGGGGTGCGCGCCCCCTAGCGGCCACCCGCAAATCGCTGCTTATTTACGGCAATTCGTGGGAAGCATCCACACTGCTGCAGTAAATATACTGCGCGTGGTGTGGAAGTAGTTAACAGGTTCCACTGAGAACAGGCCTCTCCATGGTCGACCAAAGAAGTTGAGTGCACGTGCTCAGCGTCATATCCAGAGGTTGTCTTTGGGAAATAGATGTATTAGTGCTGCCAGCATTGCTGCGGAGGTTGAAGGGGTCGGGGTCAGCCTGTCAGTGCTCAGATCATACGCTGCACACTGCAACAAATTGGTCTGCATGGCTGTCGTCCCAAAAGCCTCTTCTAAAGATGATGCACAAGAAAGCCCGCAGTTTGCTGAAGACAAGCAGACTAAGGGCATGGATTACTGGAACCATGTCCTGTGGTCTGATGAGACCAAGATAAACTTATTTGGTTCAGATGGTGTCAAGTGTGTGTGGCGGCAACCAGCTGAGGAGTACAAAGACAAGTGTGTCTTGCCTACAGTCAAGCATGGTGGTGGGAGTGTCATGGTCTGGGGCTGCATGAATGCTGCTGGCACTGGAGAGCTACAGCTCATTGGGGGAACCATGAATGCCAACATGTACTGTTACATACTGAAGCAGAGCATGATCCCCTCCCTTCAGAGACTGGGCCGCAGGGCAGTATTACAACATAATGACCCCAAACACACCTCCAAGATGGCCACTGCCTAGGGTAAAGGTGATGGACTGGCCAAGCATGTTGCCAGACCTAAACCATATTGAGCATCTGTGGGGCATCCTCAAATGGAAGGTGGAGGAACGCAAGGTCTCTAACATCCACCAGCTCTGTGAAATCATTATGGAGAAGTGGAAGAGGAATCCAGTGGCAACCTGTGAAGCTCTGGTAAACTCCATGCCCAAGAGGGTTAAGGCAGTGCTGGAAAATAATGGTGGCCACACAAAATATGACAGTTTTGGCCCAATCTGGATATTCTCACTTAGGGGTGTACTCACTTTTGTTACCAGCGGTTTAGAGATTAATAGCTGTGTGTTGTTGTTTTGAAGGGACAGCAAATTTACACTGTTATACAAGCTGTACACTCACTGAAAATGGGGGAGAATAAAATATTTACAAAAATGTGAGGGGTGTACTTACTTTTGTGAGATACTGTATACTAATGGGCTCATTGAGTCTGCCGATTTTTATCTTTTTTTTCTTTGTTTTTTTGTTAAGTTTATTGTCTATAGATTGATGGGCTCAGGCATGTTCGGATCGTACCCACCAGGAAGCCGTCACTGAACACCTCCAATCATAGACAGTGAGGCATTTCCTAACCATCAGCTGCACATACACACGCTGGCTATGATTGGCGGTGTGCAGCTACAGTTTCCTGGCAGGTACGATCCAAACATGCCTGAGCCCATCATTAATCTATAGACAATAAACTTAAGAAAAAAAACTAAGATAAAAAAATTAAAAATGAGCAGACTCAATGGACTACTTGTACAGCCTAAAGCAGGGAGCGGAGTATAATCTGTGACCTGAGTGGAGGGAAAGGACACACCCTCTTCTACACATACTCATTTGGAAACATGCACAGCTGAGGCTGTCAGCCATCAGTTGAGTGCTGGAGGGATTAGGGGCATCTCCTGGGAATGTCTGTTGCCGGCCTAGACTGTCAGGAGTGACTATAGAATGAAATGCATTGTTCATTTTTTCATTTCAGGGGTTTACAACCCCTTTAACCTTTTGCACTGTATGTTCCTCATAATAACAAAAATCCTTTTCTGAGAAGCGTTTGGTGGGTGCTGGCTTTCGGATGCTGTGGAATTGCACTTGATGAGGTGTTGCCACCACACCATGCTTCACTGGATGATGGCCACAACCGGTTTTGCATTTTCATGCAAGGTCCACTTCAGTGAACTTTCATCATTTTTTACATCCTTGATAGCTCTGTAGCTAAATTTTCTTATATATGATTTCCTTTTTTATATTTTATGAGCGTTGTACATCTTTGGCAGAAAGCCACCTTTTGTGTCCCTCTGAGATGATTCATCTTATCCGGGGGTGGTGTGATGCAGAACCTGCCAGCTGCCAAGGGATGGAATGCCATAATAATGTCCTCCTTGGTCTTCTGTCATTATAAATGGTGACTGAAGATTCCTGGAATGTTTACACACCAGATAAGGAATATTTGAGTTCGTGGGCGCCCTTCTCCTGATTCATGGACATTATGTAAAAAAAAAAATGATGCAATTGTCACATTGAGGTCCCAGTTACAATTCAGGAGAATGTCCAGGCACACTAGAGAGAGCCTATTTTACTTAAAGCTAAACTATGGGGTCAAATACTTTCATTTAAATATATTCTTTTAGCTGCATGATATAAATCTACTTTGTGTGTGTTAAAGTAATTTTTACAATCGCCCAGGTTTTTTTCTTTTAAAATAACACACATGCCATACTTGTCTCCTCTGTACATTTGTCTTTGCACAGAGCAGCCCAGATCCTCCTCTTCTCGGGTACCACTTCGGCTCTCCTGGCCCCTCTGGTGATTGTCCCCTCAGCCAGCAGCTTGGGGGCACCGAGCTGAGTCAGAACACCGTATATCCATTCAGACACAGAGCCCAGACCCCACCCTGCTCCCTCTCTCCCATGATTGGCTGACTGATTTTAATTGACAGCCGCGTTAGGCGGTAGTGGTGCCGCCGCTGTGTCTCAGCCAATCAGGAGGAGTGTCTGGGACAGCTAAGACACTCGTGGACATCGCAGCAAATAGAAGGGACTCAGGTACATAATTGGGGGGTGCGGGGGGGCTGCTACACATATTAATATAAAAAACCTTCTAGCTTTACAGCTCCTTTAAATGCCTTTGCAAACCCAGATATTCCCTTTAAAAAAGTAGTGGTGGCATCATCACTGTGCTGTACATAGCCTGAGCAGATCTTTAGGAGGACCGAGCAGGTCCCACACACTACAGGCTGTCTGCAGAAAACTACAGGAGGAGGCGGAGACCAGATCAGTCTCCCTGCACAAGAAGAGAGAGCAGAGCTGTGGGAGGGGCCCAGTAAATTCCACCCACTGCAGGCTGCCTGCAGAACACTACAGGAGGGGGCGGAGACAAGACCAGTCACTCTGCACAAGGAGAGAGAGCAGCAGTGAGTGGTCTTTATAACATGAAAGGAGAAACACAGGAAGTGCCACCTGAGTGTAGTATTTAAAAAAACATTTAATGGCAAGATACAAAGAAACACAAAGATAGGAATTAAAAACAAGCTCATCTGTAGATGGGATCATCCAGGTGACTCCTACCAACATTAGCACCCACACATTGCTGGGATAGAAGAGGGTCCGCTGTAGTCCTGTGGCTACCAGAAAGTCGAACGGAACCAGTATGGAACTCAGGGAAATGACATCACGGCAAGCGGGAAGGCACCCGGGAGAGCTGTACATATCAGATGGGAAGGCAGGCTACGTGTTCAGAGCTTCAGCTCCTTCTACCGTTTATTATATGAAGATCTTGTACAGAGGTAAAGTCATGCACCTGCAAACCAATGCTGCCGATCAATATTGTGTCTAAGGCTTCCTATGTGTGTGGTTCTGCCGTGTGCTCTTTATCTGATTCCGTTTACTGACCTTGGCTTCTTCCTTGACTATTCCTGTCTGCTGATACCCGACCTTGGCTTTTTCGTGACCATTCATTTCTGCTTGTGACCCCAAATTTTGTCATAGATGGCTCCTTTTTTCCATCGGCTCATAAAAAGGTTCATCATTGCAGGGGGCATATTTAGCCCACATGGCAACACCTTTTTTCTGCCTGAAATATTTGTTCTCATGCCAGAAAAAACTATGGCTCATCGCCAGATCCAATGGCTGTAATAGAAATTCCTTTTGCTTCCTTTTTATTCCAGTATTCTCAAGTGTCCACATCTCTGCCTCTAATGCATGTTGTTGCTGAATATTTGTAGAGAGAATTGACATCTACACTGGCTAAAATATATTCTCTCTCAACTTCCAAGGATTTTAATAATTTAATCAAATATTTACTGCCCTTCAAATAGGCCGAGTACTGCTGTGTGAGAGGTTGCAAAAAACAGTCTATATATTCCCCCAACCTCGAGGACAGGGAATCCTCTCCGCTGGCTATAGGTCTTCCAGGGGGTTTAGATGGGTTTTTATGTAATTTGGGCAACTGGTATATAACAGGGGCTTTTGATGTATCTGGTAGCAAATATCTGGCCTCCTTCTTGTTTAGTATTCCTTCGTTATGCGCCATTTTAATTAATCTCTTCAGTTTAGACCTATATTTATTTGTAGGATCTCCTTTTAGTTCAGCGATGAACCACAATTTTTTCTGGCATAAGAAAAAATATTTCAGGCAGAAAAAAGGTGTTCCCATGGGGGCTAAATATGCCCCCACAGTGGCGAGCCGATTTATGAGCCAATAAGAAAAAGGAGCCATCTATGACAAAATCATTCCAGAATTGAAATTCTATAAAAGGTACACAGACAATATCCTGATAGTTTGGGCAGGATCACAGGAATCATTCTGCAGGTTTGTGAAGGAAATGGAAGAAAATCCGTGTGGTATTTCCTTTTCGGAAACATATGTGTTAGAAACAATCAATTTCCTGGATCTTGTTCTATATAAAAATGACAGAAAATTACAAACCTGCACATATTTCAAAGATGTTGACAGAAATGCATGCATTCCCCTAGGGAGTTGCCACCACCCCAGGTGGTTAGGTGGCATCCCTAGAAGTCAAATGTTGAGAGCCAAGAGAAATTGCGATACAAAGGAAGATTATGATATGCAGGCAAACCTAATCATGAAAAGGTTTCAGGAGAAAGGGTATAACCTTAATAAAACGAAAGAAATGATAGGATATATGGACAGGGATGATTTATTCAGAAGTAGAAGCAAACCTAAAAAGAAAGATCAGGGAATTGCCATTGAGAGGCTTTAATCGCCAGTACAAACTATTTGAAAAAATAATTAAAACCCATTGGCATTTGTTATTGAAAGATAGGGAATTAAGTAAGCTTTTACCAACCAAACCTCAGTTTATATATACCAAACCTCCGACATGAAGTCTCAAGTTGGCCCACAATGTGGTAGATCCCCCTAAAAAAAAGTTTACCTTTTTAGACCAAACAGGTTTGCACAGTTGTGGGAAGTTTGTAATGTGCAGAACATCAAGGTTTAGAAAAAAAAAAACCACAGAATTTAAGTCTCATGTATCTGGAAAAACTTTTGAAATGAAAACGTTTTACATGCAGAACCACATATTACCTACCTATTGGCCCGTGTGGGCTCCAGTATGTGGGGAGAACCACCAGGAAATTGGGGATCAGATTAAGAGAGCATGTAAATAATATAAAGCAGGGTTTTAAGAATCAGTGTCTATCCAACCATTTTAGACTATGTCACGGTAGAGATCCAAGTGGCTTAACTTTTTGTGGAATAGACAAAGTAGAGGCCCATTGGAGAGGATCTACTTTGAAGAAATGTATTTCACAGAATGAAACACTGGATTCATCGACTGGGTACTTTGAGTCCCCTAGGATTAAGGCTGGATTCACACCTATGCATTTTTTGTGCTTTTTGCATTTTTCTGATTTGCACTGCAGTCCATTTAATATGGTTTCCTATGGAACACGTTCTGTAGTGCAAATCTGTAAAATGTAAAAAAAAGCACTAAAAATGCATAGGTGTGAATCCAGCCTAAATATAGACCTGGATTTGAACTGCTTTTTACCCAACTGGTATCATTTCCCATGACTTATCTATTATTTTAATACGTAAAAAAAAAATGTATTACGTTTTTTTTATTTATTAGATTCAATTCATTATATGAAGATTTATTTTTATGTTTATTTTCAATTTATTTTTATTTTCATTTTTATTTCATTTTTATTCTTTATTTTTAATTTATTTTATTTTTATTATTTCTATTTTTATTTAATTTTCCATTTCATTTTTATTTTCATTTTATCTTGGGTAGATTGGAATAAATCAATAATTGATTATATGTATTTTTAGAGATTTTTTAGGTATTTACAGTTTGGGTATAATAGCAGAACACATTGTGTATATATCATGGAAGGTCCAGAAATATACAATTTGGGTGTAGGAAATAGTACCAAGTACACCCTATGAGCTGTCGCCCTGCAATTGGTTCAGGGGAGAAGAAGTGTCTCTTCAGCCCATATAAATTAGATTGATGGTAACTGGAAGTGATGTCCTTGATGACGCTCCGAGGGAGGGGCGAATTACGTTGACATAATTTCGGTTACCACGGAGCAACAACGCCATTTCTGGTCCGGGTGGATACAGAAGGGTTTTTGCAGCAATTTGTTATTCATTATATGCCCAATTCTTTCAGCAACACTGTAAGTCTATTTCCATTTGCACAATTAAAGCTATTTTAAACGATACTTCACTATGTACGGCTATCTTTTTTGATCGAGCATGGTGGATCGATTGTCATTGGAAAGCCTCAGAAAGCATTTTAGGAACTTCATCCGCTGCCACACACTAGAAAAACACGCATTTGACCCCAGACTGCAAAGCTGAGGGTCCTGGTTCTCTGGTGAGTGGGGAAACAAGAGGGGAGTGTGGCACCTTGCATAACTTGTTTCTGAAGCACTACGGCACTTTTCTATGATCTTTGGAGCACTTTTAAAGAGGACTGTCACATATTGTTTAAGTTGTCACAGATGTATTCATCTATTATAACACAATTTAGTGAATGGCACTAGCACTTTATTATATTGCATACATTTTCTAAGCACTGCAGTATTATACTCTAGCACTTTGATCAAATTGCGAGCACTGTAATATCTAAAAACATACTTATTGAGGTTTTAGCACCTTGTGGACAGCAGATGCATTAATAGTTTATCATCAATTTAGTATTAGAATCACCAGCACTTTATTTACATAGCTCGAGTATTTATTTGTATTTAGCCTGGGCTGCCCCTCTGTGGGAGAAGAGTGACCCAGTGGTTTCTAGTCTGTCTGTGTCTCTTCAGCGGCCAGTGCCTCTGGCAAGACTCTGTTTCTATGGGATAGTATGCGCTTAATTTCCGGATTCTAACCGCTGAGCTGAACTGGAGCTATGAGGCCTTAGTTTCAACCTTTTTACAGGGCCTCTCTGACCGAGTGAAGGACGAATCAGCGGGAAGAACCATCCCCGCTGATCTGGACGATGTGATCTCCCTGTGTAACCAGATCGATATTCGCTTTAAGGAGAGGACCCTAGAAAAGAGACGTAAGCACCCCTTGACCCCTAGTCAGCCTGAGCCCCCCTCTCTGCGACCCATGGAGCATCCCCTGCCATCTGAGGAAACTATGCAACTGAGCCGGACCAGGCTATCTCCCGAAGAACATGCTAGGTGCGGAACTCTGGGCCTGTGTCTCTACTGTGGGGCCAAAGGTCATTTTCGTGACACTTGCTCGCTTAGTCCGGGAAACGTTCAGGTCTAATACATCTGGAAGGTGGAGTATTGGACCCAGAAACCTCACCTTCACGTCTCCTTCTGTCGGTGTTCCTTCATGACGGCGCTTCTTCTCATTCAGTCTTGGCATATCTGGATTCCGGTGCTGCTGG
This sequence comes from Glandirana rugosa, assembly GCA_018402905.1. Lineage (NCBI taxonomy): Eukaryota > Metazoa > Chordata > Amphibia > Anura > Ranidae > Glandirana > Glandirana rugosa. The sequence goes on from BLSH010279131.1 coordinate 551,263, forward strand.
CAACTTTATGGACTGTAGAACTGCATCTTCCCTGAAACTCACCCTTTCGCCCCTCGACACTCCATTGGCGGTCTCGGCGATCGATGTCACGGTTCTTCCAGGGGGCCCTATGCTCTTCCAGACCCTCCCGGTTAAGATGTCAGTAGGAATACTCCACCAGGAGGAGATATCCTTCCTTCTCTTACCTAAGGCCTCAACCCCCATCGTGTTGGGTCTTCCCTGGCTACAGCTCCATTCCCCACACAACAGACTTCCTGTTGCCACAACCTCCGTTTCTTCTGCCCTTCCCACTGCATATAGTGATTTCCGGGATGTCTTCTGCAAGAAATCAGCTGAAGTGCTTCATCCTCACAGGTCCTTTGACTGTGCCATTGACCTTATTCCCAGAGCGACTCTGCCCAGGGGCTTTACCTATCCCCTGTGGATCCCAGAGTCCCAGGCCATGTCAGAGTATGTTGCTGAACATCCTAGAGAGGGGGTTCATCCGGAAGTCCTCATGGCCTGCGGGAGCAGGGTTCTTTTTTGTTGCCAAAAAAAGATGGTACTTTAAGACCCTGCATTGACTATCGAGGCTTAAATGCACTGACAATCAAAAATCATTACCCCTTACCCTTAATATCTGAACTATTCGACAGATTGAAAGTTGCCTCCATTTTTATTAAGTTGGATCTCAGGGGTGCATAAAATCTGATCAGGATACGAGAAGGTGACGAATAGAAAACTGCATTTAACACTAGAGATGTGCATTATGAGTACTTGGTTATGCCTTTTGGTCTGTGTAATGCCCCACTGTGTTCCAAAACTTTGTCAATGAAATCTTCAGGGATCTGCTGTACCAATTTGCTGTCATCTATCTGGATGACATTCTAATCTTTTCAGAGAATCTGCCTGTCCACAAAAACCATGTCTGGATTGTGCGCCTTAGAGAAAATAACCTGTATGCCAAGCTGGAGAAATGTTCTTTCGAATGTTCCGAGGTTCTGTTCCTGGGATGCTTTGTCTCTAGTTTAGGTCTTCGTATGGAACCTGGAAAGGTCTTGACCATTACCAACTTGCCCCTTCCCTTCAGCCTCAAGGCCACACATCGCTTTCTTGGGTTCACAAATTATTATAGGCAGTTTATTAGGAATGACTCTTCCATTGCTGCGCCTATTGTCGCCTTGACCAAGAAAGGTGCGAAAGCCAAGGAGTGGCCCTCTGAAGCTTTCTCTGCGTTTCATAAATTGAAACAAGCCTTTGTGTCTGGACCTCTCTTGAGGAGACCTAATCCTGAGGATTCATTTTGTATTGAAGTGGACGCTTCAACTGGGAGAAGTGCTGTGCTTCTTCAATCCTTTTAGAGAAAACGTCAACCATGTGCGTTTTTCTCTAAGAAAAATTCTCAGGCAGAGGAAAATTACGCTATTGGTGATCGGGAGCTTCTTGCTATTAAATTGGCGTTAGAGGAGTGGCGTAATCTCTTGGAGGGTTCCCCTCACTCTATAATAATCTTCACTGATCATGAAAATCTGCGGTACTTACAGAATGCAAAACGACTGAATCCCAGACAGGCCAGGTGGAATATTTTCTTTTCCCGTTTTAATTTCACGGTTACGTACAAACCTTGTTCCTGCAACAGTAGGGCTGATGCACTTTCTAGGTCATTTTGACACTCTGGATGAGGAGCCCACCTCTGAACCTGAGCCGATCATTCTGACCTCATGCATTCTTGCCCATTCTACCACCCTGGAGTCAAAAATTCCTCCTGGCAAGACCTTCGTCCCCACTGAGCTAAGAGATCCTTCATTGGGGACATGATTCCAAGGTGGCAAGTCATGCTTGATTCCTCCTATCCTTCCTGCTCATCAGTCGCCACTACTGGTAGCCTACTCTCCGCCTGGATGCCAAAGACTACGTTAAGGCTTGTCATGTCTGTGCCCAGTCTAAATCCTCCACACAAGCTCCTGCTGGTCTTCTCATGCCCTTGCCCAGTCCTAAGGAGCCCTGGTCTCACATCACCATGGACTTTATCACCGATCTCCCACCATCTGAAAATAATAGTCATTTGCGTGGTAATTGATCGGTTCTCTAAGATGGCCCATTTTGTTCCTCTTCTGGGTCTTCCTTATGCTCCTGCTTTGGTTCTCATTTTTGTTCGAGAAATCTTCCGCCTCCATGGGGTTCCTTCCCATATTGTTTCTGACAGGATTGTTCATTTTACTTCTCACTTTTGGAGAGCCTTTTGCAAATCCCTCAATATTGTCCTGGATTTCTCTTCTTCCTACCACCCTCAATCCAATGGACAGACTGAGAGGGTTAATCAGGAGTTAGAGGTCTTTCTCCGAACTTTAGTCTTGGCTCATCATGTTACTTGGTTGTCTCTACTCCCATGGGCGGAATTCTCTGTGTGTGTTTCTGCAATCTATCTGTGATAAATACCTTCAGTATAGCGGCACTCAGCTGACTTCCCGCTGCTCTCCTCCTCTTCTTTGAGCAGCTCTGTAAGAATGTATTTATCACAAATAGATTACAGAAACATACACAGTTTACATTATATAA
>BLSH010279131.1:574821-597744 GCA_018402905.1 Glandirana rugosa
GGACGGAAGTCCATCTCGTGTCATGACCATAATAGACGTGGCAAAGGATACCATATGTCATGACATGTCCCTAGAGAATGTGGTACAGGCGACACGACCAACCGTTTGTAATGACATACAGAAGATGTAGGGTAGAGAGTCCTTATCTCAACTCGCTTGTGGACCTTCAAGCCCAAGACGACCAGGCAGGCTTGAAGCCCTGTTTCAGGCCCAGGCCCAGGCCTGCCTTGGGCTTGCTAGCGTGCCTGTTGCTTGGGGTAACTTTAGTTACCCCTGGGCTTGAAAATCCGTGTTTTTACCGACATTGTTTCAGGACCTTTCGGGGTCTCCCGACGTTTTCCTTCATTTTACCCCCATTCCGTGCGATCGTTCGGGTTCCGTCCGGACCCGGACCCGGACTTTGTCCCGAAGTTCGGACGGACCAGCAGAACCCGAACTTCCAGGTGTTCGCTCAACTCTATTCCTGAGAGATGGGATGTAGAAGACATACAGTAATGTTTGCCAACCAGCACAGCGGACATGGTGTAAGAGATCCCTGTACAGTACTGTATACCATAGGAAACGGTGCAGATAATACCAGTACTGTGCTCTACCTGAAGGCAGGGTGCAGGGGATCCCTATGCAGCGTTGTATGTCTGAAAGCAGAGGAGATGGGGTGCAGGGAATACCTGTACTGTACACTGTGCCTGCCAGCAGAAGAGACATTGATTGATCTGCACACAGATGACCTCACACCACGCTTTCACCTTCAATGCTCCTTGATTTATGTTATAATTCACACAGCACATGAGATGGATTGCATGATTTTAAATTTGTATTTACAGAAAAAATAAGAATAAATGAAAAGCCCCCTGTATTGGCAACTGCTGTCTTTTGTGTTGTCTTGCTGTGATATTTTGCTCTCCTTTATTTCTATTCTCTGTCTGCCCTCTCATTTGCAATCCTCTATTTTGCTGGGTTGCGAGGGCAGCTATTAGCTCCAGGATTACATATTATTTATTATCTGGTGATACAGAGGTCTGCCTGCCAGGCACCCTTGGTGTATTGCAGCTTTATGATGTTTAAGTAATGCAGTGTGTAATTGAAATAAGGACAAAGCTGGTGTGCCTGTCTTGAGACTGCGGAACTAGCAGCCAAACACTGAGCGATGCCAGCCCAGCTCCTTCCCCTCTTCTCTGCTAATTCCCACCAGATGGACGGAGATGCATGGACTGTTCATTTCTAACATGCTGCGCCTTTTGTGCGATGTGAGTGGTGTTGTTCCATAGCTCCGTCCTCAGAAACAGTGGCTGGATGACTTGCTGAAAAAGGGTGCGTAGCACTACCCCTGCAAGGGCTGCTGTTAACTGGCTCCCCTATTCTTGCACAGCCAGGCAACATACATTTTCCACTTGCACCCAAACACTAGAAATTAGTCCCTAGGCTTGTTTTTGTTGTTTTTATTAGGGATAACAACTTGGATGGGGTAGGGGGTTATGGAATGCCCAACTTAACTGAAAACAAAGAATAGAAATAACCTCCTTCCTCTTGTACAAAGTAAAGATCCTGGATTGTTCTCCTTCCTGAACACCCTCAGTCCTTAAAGAGGAGCTCCACCCCCCCCCCCAAAAAAAATTAAGTCTGCAGTTCCAAATACTGTAGCTGTACTTAACTGTCCAGGCATCCAGCGGTGTCCTCACACGAGCCGATATTTCAGTTGACTATCTGATACTAGCGCCGCCATCTTGATTAAGGGAAACCGGCAGTGAAGCCTTGCAGCTTCACAGCCGGCTTCCTATTGCTCATTCAGTAGGAAGGCTGCAGTGGAAAGGAAGGGGGGGGGATACCAGCTAAGTTTGCCACAGCGAACTGAGCCGAAGGTGGGAGCGGGTACCGGTCAAAACCAGGTACCCATCCCCCCCCCCCAAAAAAAGGTGCCAAATGTGGAGTGGAGCTTTAAGGACCAGTGGCAAAAGTCCCTTAAGGACTAGGAGCTCTTAGTCCCCTTTAGAAAAATAGCTCAGCATGTCAACTGCTTACCTGAGTATCTTCAGCTCAACTGCAGGTACTACCAGCCCTCATGGCTGCTTGTCTACCAGCCCACCCGGCTGCTCCAAAGATCTCACAGGACAAGGGACAAAAGTTTAGGCACAACACTATCCTTTAGAGAGCTTGCTACATGTAGCAGTCTCTCCCGTTGTGAATACCGGGGTGGGCTGATGTACTCACTCTGTCCTCTTTACTCCCTGCTGTTCTTTAGGCAAGATTCCTTCTCAAACTGTTCTGCTGATCGGGTCTTCCCAAGCCAGCTCAAGCACCGCCTGGAGAACACCTGGAGACAGAGACCCTCCTAGACCTAGGGGACCCCTCCTAGGCTACCGACAGCCTTCTCAGTACTCAATCTTTGACCTGACTCCCCTGCTGGCAAAGGCTCTATCATATTTAAGGACCGATCCATCCACCCTGCCAGAACATTTTGCCTGTGGATTGGTCAGCCACCCCCTAAGTATGCAGATCAGGTCCTCCTAGCCTCTGCCCACTAACTTCCAGAAGCTTCTACATCCAGGGGGAGGTACCAGAGACCTGCCTCTGTAGAGGCATCCAGGCTGACCTGCTGTTACCCAATTTCTGACTTGCATAGTTTACCAGGAGTCACAAACCTAAATTTGCCTACACTGGCACTAGTGGCACATTAAAGGGTGCTACAAGTGAAACAGTTTAAATCATTTATATGGTCAAAACATTGTATTTCAATCATTTTAAGCCTATGTCTATTATTCTGAGCAAAGAGGCCAACACTTCCTCGCATTCTGTGATATGTACTCACTATATTCTGAGTAGGCACTGCTGTGTCACAGAATTCCCAGCACCTGCCTTCTGAGTTTCAGGAGGCGGAGTCAGTACAGGACTCAGTTTGCAGACAGCAAGGCACCATGGGATATATAGTCCTTAGAAAATTAAAAGTAAACAGAGGATAAGCTGCAAAGCATGCAGGGAATGCAGGAAGCTGAGCAAAAGAGATGGCCAGCAGACAGGCAGCACTCCCAACATGAGTAAAGAATTTTCAAGTAAGCTTATGTTTGATTGTCAAATATAACTATTGTGTGTATTGTTACTAGATAGTTATAGATACTGTAGTGCAGTTGGGCTCATAGTCCTGATCTCTGACCACTCTGTGGCACCTTTGCTGGTCAGTGTACCCCTAAACACAAATGGGAAACTCTTGGTGTTTTAGGCCTGGAAAGAAAGACAGGGAAAATGTAAATTGTTACCTCTTGGCGCTGACTTATCAGGGTGGGGGGGGGGGATTATATCAATGTGACCTGCCCAATGTTGTTTCTGCAGATGCGCATTATGCAGCAGTGTGTGCAGTATTTTGTAGGCAGGTATAGTCTACTTTCTCCATGCAGGGGGCACTCTTCTGCAGCGGCACTGTAGTTGGAGAGAAAGTCAAGTCACTGAGGAAGCAATCCAATTGGATGCCCATGTGACTCTGGTGGCCATCTTGGGTCAGGCAGAGCATATTTAAGGCCCTGGCTCCCAGCTTGGCATACATTTTGCAAGTGGGTTGAGTAGGGACAGGTACCCTGCATGGTAGGGAAGGAACTAGCAGCAAGAAAAGCTTGCTTGATGAGGAGGGAAAGCCTAGGCCTCACAACTTCTCTTGACATCTTCCCGTTTGGGCGCAAGATGACCAGGCCATACTCTGCCCCTCCTAACAGGCGCTGTCAGTTTGGCTGAAACCTGCTCTCTACACGCTGCTGGATCTGTGAGTGTTGCCAGTTGGGTTGTCTTTCCGTCGGGTTTATTGTGAACTGTGTCTGCATTATTTCAATACAAGTTCTTTCATCGCATTTAGACTGTGCTTGCTATTGCTGTGGCTGCACTCCACCTACAAGCTTACAGACATTAGATTGATTAATCTAGGGAGGCTGTCATGTTATTATGAGTTGAGAGGTATGGCCAAAGCTTGTTTCTGGGTCACAGGAGTGTGCTTTCTTTTTCTCTCCTGTGACCTATAATCAGCCTACTATGGGCTAAAGGTAATGTTCGGATCCACCCAGCTGCTCCCACCCTCTCCCAGCCCAGCACTCCAGTCAGTGCTGGAGAGGCAGAGCAAAGAGTGACAGTCGCTGCTTTCCGCTCCATGCAAACTGAGAAGTGAGCAATCAGCTGTCATGTGATCGCTCAGTTCTCAGGCTTGGAGCCAGCAGGGGAGAGCTGCAGCATCAGACCGATGCTGCAGCATGGAGGGGAGTATGTTTATTTGTTTTGTTTTCTATCTCCACACTTTTACTTTATAATAGAAGGTTAAAAACCCTGAAATAACAAGTAGGGGAGTGTCCTTAGCTTAATAAGATAACCATTGAAAGGACACTGGTATTTGAGGCAATCTGAATAAATATAAATGTGTGTATATATATATATATATCTAGAAGAGTCAATAGGGAGGCTAACTCATTTTGGGGATCTGTGTCCCCTTCTTCAAAGCTCATAGTTTCAATAAAATGCAGAGCAGCTATGGCAGTGGTTCTCAACTCCGGTCCTCGGGACCCACCAACAGGCCAGATTTTAAGTATTACCTTGGGGAGATGCAGACTAGAACACTGCAATCTCTGAGCAGCAAATGATAACACCTGTGATATATTTCAGTTATCCTGCAATCCTGGCCTGTTGGGGGGTCCTGAGGACCGGAGTTGAGAACCACTGAGCTATGGGGAGAAAACTGAATTGCAGGGCTGTGGTGAAGCGGGCAGCTGATACAGATTGATGATCGATAGCCATGGACTGTGAACATTTCGTGCCTATAGACACCTTTAGGCCATTGTTTAAAGCCTCAGATAACTATTGCTGCCCCCTCCTATCCCCATTTATTCTGGTATTGGGTTCATTTTGAGTTCCCCCTACCACCCCTATATATAAACAAGATCCATAATTGCTGTTTACAGAAAGAACTTTCATTAAAAAATGTTTAGGTAGGCGTATTGTGCTTGCATGTCAGGCAGCCTTCGCTTAATGTGACAAGGGGAGTCTCAGTCGACTTGCTGCTGTCTGAAAAACCCAGATGGAAAATAAACCCATCTTGTAAAGGTCACAGCTGCAAGCAAGGTGGCATCACAAATGAGCTCTGTTAGTGAACAGTCACATGTGTGATCCATGCTCCCAGAGTTGGATGATTGCCATAGGTGTGCGCATGCTATTGCATTAGGGTGTGCACTACAAGAGAGAGGTGTCAGTAGTTTATTTTTTACAATTTTGGTTTTTTTTTATTGCTTTTTACAATATTTTATTTTTTTTCCCCATTTTTTTAGGAGGCCTGCTGGGGGGCTTTGGTGAAATATCAGAGGTCTAAACAGACCCCTGATGTCTCACTTTCGAGACAGAGAAAGAGACTGAGGACAGAGATTCCCCAGTCCCTTTCTCTGCAGCCAGGCAGCAGGGGGAATCTGCACTGGGTGAATTAGGGTGTGCCCAGGCACACCTGCCACCCTATGTGCGCACACCTATGATGATTGCATTATGCCAGCCTATGTACCAATTTGGTGAAGGTGTCCTTGGCATCTCATGCCTGCACAATTGCATGATCTGAATGCCAGCCAGAAAATGTCAAGGGTCCCTGTGACACCCATCCCTCTCTCATCTTACTATTCAGCCGTGATTACTGTAAGGTGTTACATTGATGTGTGAAGCACGATACAATTACATTGATGTACTTGCTAAGTGATGCGTTGCATTTTCCTGTGATTCTGTCTAATCTAGAGAAAATCTTAATTTTGTTTGATTAACCTGGCTCATCACTTGGCACAGGTAAGTGGTAGCATCTGAGTAGCACAGTTTTAGAGGGAAACCGTAACAGTTATAAAGTGCTGTTCTAGACAGAAATTATATTTTTAATAGAGAACCCTTTTCTTCTCTATTCTGCTACTAAACAAAAAAAATAAGTTGCGCAAAAAGTGTCACCAAATAGTAAAAAAAAAATGAATTACTCAGTGACAGCTGCACACAAAATGTCCACATAAATATTATACAGATTACTGAATAACGTGTTGCGCTATCAATGTAAGGTGCATAAATTCATAACAATCAAGTAAAACATTCAAGGAGTGTGGAGAATAAGGCGCTCTGGATAACAAGCAGACTTACCAACCGGAAGGTTTTCCAGCTTTAGGATCAGAGCACTTTTTGCGATTCGGCACTGCGTCGCTTTAACTGACAATTGCGCAGTCGTGCGACGTTGTACCCAAACAAAATTTGCGTCCTTTTTTCCCCACAAATAGAGCTTTCTTTTGGTGGTATTCGATCGCCTCTGCGTCATTTCTGATCGCCGCTATAAACAAAAGAAAAGCATCCATTTTGCAAAAAACACATTTCTTGCTTTTTGCTAAAATACAAATCCAAAAAATATATATAAAAAAAAAAAATTTTTCACCGTTTTTGGCCGATTTATATAATTCCTCATATTTGTGATATAAAAAATCGCAATCGGCATTTATTGATTGGTTTGCGCAAAAGTGGCCGCGTTTACGGATGGTGTGAATTCATTTCTGGGGTTTTTATTTTTTTTTTCATTTTTTTTCATTTTTTACTAGTAATGGCGGTGATCTGCGATTTTTAGCGGTACTGCGATATTGCAGCGGACATGTCGGACATTTTTGACACTTTTTTTGGGACCAATGACATTTATTCAGCGATCAGAAATTTAAATGTCCACTGATTACTGTATAAATGTCATTGGCAGTGAAGGGGTTAACCTGGGGGGGGGAGCTAGGGGTTAACTGTGTCCCCTGGGTGTGTTCTTACTGTGGGGGGGTTGGGCTACCATGGGCATGAGAGATCTAACTGATCCCAGTGACAGGGATCAGTAGATCTCCCATGCCCCTACTAACAGAGCGGGGAACCGCCGTGTTTACATCGGCAGTTCCCCGCTCTTTCCCTGTGGCCACTCATCAGGAGTGAGGCGGCGCACGCGCCCCCTAGCGGCCGTTCGCAGATCGCCGTGTTTTTACGGCGATTCGCGCACAGCAGCCCGACTGCCGCCGTGAAAACACGCCAGGCGGTCGGGAAGTGGTTAAGAAACCGTACACGACTGGCTCTTGAAATGTGATTAATGCACTACGGCGGCACTTCAGAAGAGGGAAGCACACTCTATAGCAGGGGTGTGAAGCTGGCGGCCCTCCAGCTGTTGCAGAACTACAAGTCCCATCATGCCTCTGCCTGTGGGAGTCATGCCTGCAACTGCCAGTCTTGCAATGCCTCATGGGACTTGTAGTCCTGCAACAGCTGGGGGGCCGCCAGTTTGACACCTGTGCTCTATAGGAAAAACAAAGCAGAGAAGGCGCTTCTAAGTGCAGTAATAAACCACTTTAACCCCTTTAGCCCCGGAAGGATTTACCCCCTTCCTGACCAGAGCACTTTTTGCGATTCGGCACTGCGTCGCTTTAACTGACAATTGCGCGGTCGTACGACGTTATACCCAAACAAAATTGACGTCCTTTTTCCCCCACAAATAGAGCTTTCTTTTGGTGGTATTTGATCACCTCTGTGGTTTTTATTTTTTGCGCTATAAACAAAGAGCAACAATTTTTGAAAAAAAAAAACAAACATTTTTTTTTACTATTTGCTATAATACATATAAAAAAAATGTATTCATCAGTTTAGGCCAAAATGTATTTACATATTTTTGGTAAATAAAATCGCAATAAGCGTTTGATTGGGTTGCGCAAAAGTTATTGCATCTGCAAACTATGGAAATTGATTTGGCTTTATTATTTTTTTCTTTTTTTACAATTAATGGCAGCGATTTGCAATTTTTATCGGGACTGCTATATTGCGGTGGACAGATGGGACACTTTTGACACTTTTTTGGGACCAATGACCCTTATGCAGCGATCGGAGCTAAAAATCGCCTCTGATTACTGTATAAATGTCACCGGCAGGGAAGGGGTTAACACAAAGAGGTTAAATGTGTTCCCTCACTGTGTTCTAAGTGAGGGGGCTGGGCTGGCAGGGACATGACAGATCTCACTGATCCTGATTACAGGGATCAGTAGATCTGGGACATGTCCCCTGACAGAATGGGGAACCGATGTGTTTACATTGGCGGTTCCCCGTTCTTCCTCTGTAGAAGGCGATCCCGGGTCGCCGGCAGACATAGAGTCCGGCTGACCTGCGGCGGGCACGAGAGCGTGCTGCCGTCGGTGCACGCCACCCACAACTGCAGCTGCACAAATCGCCGTTTATAGATGCCGATTCGCACAACGGAGCCACTTTGCTGCCGGTTTTCTTCGCAAGACGGTCGGCAAATGGTTAATGACAAGAATGGGTTAAAAACACTTACAAGATGGAAGTGATAAACAGGCATATCAATTAATCCATAACATCCAGTGGGATGCCTCCTGGGAGTAAAGACAACTGCAGGTGGAAGTTCCAGCCAACCAGCAGTGGGAAGCACTCTCTGATCAAAGATGGAGAGCTGGAGGGGGTGCTCTAAGGGTTAACTGTGTTCCCTCAGTGTGTTCTAACTGTATGGGTGCTGGGCTGGCAGGGGGAGGGGAGTTATCAAGGCTTCCATATACAGGAAGCCCGTGATCACAGCCCTTCCCCCTCTGTCAGAGCGGAGATCTGTGTTTACATACACGGACCTTCGTTCTTTCACTGCGCGGGGGGGGGGGGGGATCGCGGGTAGCCGGCGGAGATTGAGTCCCCCTACGTGCTCCCTGCCCCCCCCCAACACAGTGAGCGTTCACGATAACAAGCCACTTTGCCTCCGTCATGCCACGGCGGGCGGTCGAAAAGTGGTTAAAGTTACCTAAACCGTAAAATCAGTCTGTATATGCAGTAAAGAATGCTTGTTATACTCACTGTGGAACCTAAGGGGTTAATACTCTGCATTGCGTAAACAGTGTGTTTTATTACTGTCTTCTCTGATTCTCCCTTTTACTGTCCTCCTCAATCTATCTGCTGATAGAACAGAGCCTTGGGGGCAAGCTGCACATGCTTAGTTTGGTGTGTATTGCTAGAGAGGTTTTTTTTTTCTTGGGAGGGTGCATGTGATCAGCACAAGGCCAATCAGCACTGTCCAGACAGAGGGTCAGAGGTCCTGCAGCCTCATAGGACAATCAATGGAGAATGAAATCTCCTCCTACAAGCTTTAATCAAACACTGATAGAAGTCACAAGACTGCTATATACTGCTGATGAGAAAAGGTATTTAGCAGTTTATAGTTACTAAAATAATTGCATTTCCATGTTCTGTGGGAGAGCAGATATAGTGACTGCAGGCTCCTGGGTTTAGTAACACTTTAGGAAATGATTTGTACACCTAAAAAGGAAACCTAGATTCTGGAAAATAAAATGAGTGATTCATATGCTATATTTCATATTTATGTGACAAAAAAGACAAATATTACAAATAAAATTTAATAATAATAAATTAAAACATAACTTAAAAAATCTGCCTATTCCCCTTAAGAAATTGAGAGTAATGTAATCTGCCTGCATCTGTCCGAAGCTTTTCGGAGACGGGCTCCTTTTTACCAAGGCAAAGGGAAAGCCTTCATATCCTATAGTATAGCTGCAGATCACTTGTCCTTTCCCTGTGCTGACTGAGGAGCGTTCTATACAGATTCAGCTCTTGGAATTGTCCTTCCCAGTGAGAAAAGCGCACACAGCTGCTGTCATGTTTTTATGTGGACGATAACAAAGATGATTTTATTTTCTTTCATCAGGAATAAAGATGCGACTCACCAGATGGCCATCACCCCCTACCCGCTGCCAGCAAGTTCCCAGTTCTCCAATCAGGTGAGCAAGCATGCTTGGCAGAAAGCTGGTACCTTGGCAATCTCTAGGGCTTGTAGGACTGAGCTGAGGTCTGGCTACACCATTAATGGAGCTTGCCAGAGATGGATGGATTGCAATGCCAACAATGATGCAGGTGAAAGCTGCTGTATTCATGTAGATAAGGCAGGGAACAGGATAAGAACAGATTTTACATCTGACATATCAATTAACAAAAAGTGGGCAATCACTTTAAAGCAGATTATCATTACTGAGTACAAATACTTCCAGTAGAGCTTGCCAAAAATCAGTGTTTGACGTGGAGTTATTACATTGGCATGCTTGCTGTCCAATATTTTTATTATTGTATTTCTTTTATAGATTTTTAAATGCTTCCTCTTGTGGTCATATCTAAATCAGGGAAAGAGTGCCTCCTAAAGTGAACCTGTGCTTTACACCACATGGCAGAGCAACTGGATCACTTAAATGCCACTGTCACAGCTGCCCATTTTTACCATTTTTTTCACCATCAGCTGCTCTTTTCTGTCACCAGTATAGGCAGGTGCAGTCTACTTTCTTCACAGTAGGTGGCGCTCAACCGCAACGGCATTGCAGGGGAAGAGGAAGTTCAGAGGAACATGGTTGCTCTATGGTTCCTAGGTCACTGGGGAGGCTATCCGATTGGATACTGCTGCTCCATGTTACTCTAGCAACCATCTTGGGTCAGACAGAGCCTATTTAAGGCCCTTAATGGCCGCGCATTTTTTCACGTGGGCAGTGTAGGGACAGGTTACCTGTTTGACAGGGACTGTGATTAGGGGCGGGGAGAGGTTCCAGTTGAGTAGGGGAAGGATAGAGGAGCCGTCATCCTCCTGGAGACCTCTTCATTTGGGCTTGGACTGGCCGACCCTCAGAACAGATGCTATCGGCACACCTAGACCTGCTCTGTTACCCAATGCTTATATTGCCATGAGTGTTTTCAGTTGGGTGCCTGCCCACAGGGTTTGTTGAGAATCACTGGATGCTGCGTTAATACATGATCTGTTCTTTGCAGTTGGACTCAATGGGATTTATTTAAGAAAACTGGAGAGTGAAAAATCTGCATACAAACCAGTCCGCTTCCAGATTTTATTGCCAAAGCTTAAAGCAGTTGTAAAGTCTCCAGGTTTTTCACCTTCATGCATTCCCTTGCATGAAGGTGAAAAACCTTCTGTGCTGCAGCTGCCCCCCAGAGCCCCCCTTTTTTCTTACCTGAACCCGATCGTTACAGTGACGAGGACAAGCCCAGCAGCTCCATCCGCTGTCTCGGATCCTGATTGGACAGACTGATAACAGTGGGAGTCATTGGCTCCCGCACCTGTCAATCAAATCCAGTGACACGGGGGCGGAGCGGGGCAGAGTCATGCTGTCTGTGTCAATGGACACGGCAGCAGGACTCGGGTGCCCGCCCGCACGGTTGCCCCCATGGAAAGCGGCTCTTCGAGGGGGCATCCTTTGAAGAGGAAGAGCCAGGAGAGCCATTGAGGGACTCCAGAAAAGGAGGATTGGGGCCGCTCTGTACGAAACCCTTGCACAGAGCAAGTAAGTATTACATGTTTGTTATTTAAAAACAAAAAAAAAAACGTACCTTTACAATCACTTTGATTAGCTTAAGTTAGAAGCTGATTGGTTACTATACACAGTTGCACCAGATTCTGAGTGCACCACTTTTACTAAATCTCCCCCTGTGTGTTTACTGTAGCCGCACCATGCTGCACCTCCCCACTCTAGGAGTGAAGAAAATTAGCCCTGTGTAAGCTGCAGATCTCTCCATTTGAAGATACCACAGGGTTGAGGGTTCTCCCCACTCCATGTGATCCATGTGTCACCAGTGGTGTCAAATATAGTGATGCATGCTGCACCATGCCTGGAAGTGTTCTCTGCTCCTGGCATTTGAACATGGATGCTGGGGATCAGTGGTGGCTGGTGGTATATTTTTTGACCCCCCCCCCCCCCGGGTCACCGGCCCTGCACTTACCCCATCTAGGTTGCGGCATCGCGCTGATGCGTCTCCTTCCGCCTTTCCTCTGTGTGCCGCGCATCTCCTTTCAGCCAATCGGGTGACGGGTCTCCGGATCCTGATTGGCCGAGAGGAGAATCAGGAAGACAATAGCAAATATTAATTCGCTGTTGTCACTCAAGTGGGTGTGCACTGAGCCCCAAGCCCACCCACCCCTGGCTCTAATCAGGTGTTCAAAAAAAAAAAAAAACTCCTTTGGAAGCCATGCATCCGGCGCCCTGCATGTGGATTGGGGCGGGGGGAGGATAGGGCTGGGGAGGTAAGAAAAGGCAAGTGTAGGCTGCTGGGGAGGGGGCATTAAACTTAATTTTTGCCCGGCATTGGCAAGTGTATGAAGTGAATGGTGCATATGTAATGAGTGGTAGTATTTCTGAGCCCAGGCCAGCATGGTGGATTCCGCCAGGGAATGGGCCGATGACAGCCTAGGCTCATAGGAAGTGAGCTGAAAGACATTGGCTGCCATTCCACCCAGAAAACTAACAGCATTTAGTGGTGAAAGAGGATTAGGCTCCATGCACACTGAAGCTGATAAACTTCTTCTTCCAACCACACTTGTTCTTCCAACCACAAAAACCGCTGGAAGCTTAAAAATGCTCAAAAACATTGCTCACCGGCGTTTTTGGTCGTTTTGGATCCATTGAGGAAAAAAAAAAACGCTGACACTCAGAAACGCTACTGCATTAAAGGTGATAAAAGCTGAAAGGCTCACTACAAAGCTACTGACGTTTTTAGATTTTTTTTTTTTTTAACGTACATTGAGCCTTACTGTAGGGGACAGGTGAATATTGAAGTATAATTAGCTTTTTTTTATTTTTACTCTTTTTATTTTATTTTTCCCCCTGGTGTTTAATGGCAAAAACATAAAGTTGCTGTTGTAACTTGTTATTGATGGTTACATTTCATGTAAGTGTCCCTGAAGAATTGTTTCATCATCGCTCAGCTAGTCTATAATGTGTGTGAATGCCATACAAAGCCTGTGGATGGGATATTCTTTGTTCGCTCTTCTACTGTATCGTCCCGGAGAGACGCGCACAGAGCACAACATACATCATTTCCATTCTTCTATAATGCTGATGCACAAATATAAAAAACAGCTTGACACCTTTTACTTGTACATATTTCATTCGTTATAGCTGTAATGCTTTTACACCTTGTACACCAAGGCTGCGGGTGAAGGACGGGCTGCACTCATCTACTGAGTATACAAAAAGCCTTGTTTTCTGTAGTCACCCAGAAATACGTGCTTATGATCAGGAACACATGTATTTATCAGACTGCTTGTAGGTGCCGTGGAATGTTGAGATCTAAGATTCAGACAGAAATCTCATGGATGCATAGGCGTGTGCGCATGGGGTGTGCCTCGGCACACCCTAATCACCCCGTGTGGTGCAGATTCCCCCTGCTGATATTTTACCAAACCCCCCAAACAGGGCTCCTAAAAAAAATTGTGTGGAGCCTAAAAAAATAAAATAATAAAAATAAAATACTACTGACGCCAACCTCTGCCCTACTGACAAGTCCCGCTGCTTTACTGACACCATCCACTGCTTTAATAAGACGATCCATGTTTTAATACATTAGGGGTGCACACTCTAATGCAGTAGGCTATGCACACCTATGCAGGGATGAATTATTAATTTGCTGCTATGTAGCTTTATATTCAAAATGAAGATCTTTAGAGGAAGAAAAAAAAGAGCATGATATATAATCTATCAGACTTACAGCTATCAAATAAATTAAGTGTTCGCCAACACAATCCATTTGTCTGTGTGAGAGAGCGGGTGCAGCGTAGTAAACAGACAACTAATTCCAAGAACGATTTGCTGCCAAGTTAGTAAATCTTCGCTTATCAGGCGTGTCCATATCACTGATGGCAAAGGATGTGCAGACATGTTTCCGGAATTGATTTGAAAAGTTAACTTTAAATTTTGTGACCTGGTTTCCTTTTTATATGTCAATAAAAAAAATAAAAAAAACAGAAAAGTTAGCTTTAGATTTTCATTATTAAACACTGGCTATTGAGACACAGAAATAAATGAACCCCTTCAATACCGGACATATTCACCCCTTTCTTGGCCAGGCCGATTTTCAGCTTTCAGTGCTATCACACTTTGAATGACAATTGCGCGGTTATGAAACACTGTACACATGACATTTTTATCATTTTTTTTTGTTCACACAAATAGAGCTGGTATTTAACCCCTTCAGCCCCTGAAGGATTTAACCCATTCCTGACCGGGCCATTTTTTGCGATTCAGCACTGCGTCGCTTTAACCACTTGCCGACCGCCAACCGCAGGTTGACGGCGACAAGGTGGTTCGATATCGCAAACCGCCGTCATATGATGGCGGTTGCGAGATCGTGCACTGTGAGCGCGAGCGCCGCCGGAGGCGCACGCGCACTGTGCCCGAGGGGGGGGGGGCAGGGAGCGGGTGTGGCGGACTCGCTCTCCGCCGGCTACCCCCGGAGTGAAAGAACGGAGGTCCGTGCATGTAAACAAGGATCTCCGTTCTGTGAGATGGGGAAGGACAGTGATCACAGCCTTCCTCTATATGGAAGCTGTGATCACTCCCCTTCCCCTGCTAGGGCAGCCCACACACAGTTAGAACACGCCCAGGGAACACAGTTAACCCTAAGGTTCACACTGAGGCGATCCGACTTCGGGGCGACTTTGCTAGGCGATTTCAAAAGGCGAAGCGGCGTGATTGCGAAGCGATATCAGGCGATTTCAACACGAGTACCTGGGACATGAGAGGGGTGTCTTCTGGCAAAATTATGTTTTTCTTCCTGGAAGGTCGCTTCTTCATAGACGGGGATCCGACTTGAAAGCGAATTTACATTGACTTCTATGGGCTCAATTCGCCTAGAAGCCGCTTGAAAATAGTACAGGAACCTTTTTTGTGTATGGGAATGAACGAACATGCCCACCGTGCCCACTGTGAGTACTGGCCGGAAAGGGAGCTGGTCTATGACCAGGCAGTGGTAGAGAGTAGTTAGGTGTCCCGGGAGGCACACATCAAGTCAAGACCTGCTAAATGATAGTGAATGGCAGTCTCAGCCTGGACCCCCGCCAGGCTATGCACTTAACACTTTTCACTCTGCAGAGTGAAAGGCTTTGGGTGCATGGCCTGGCGGGGGTCCATGCTGAGACTGCCGTTCACTCTCATACAGCAGGTCTTGACTAGATGTGCGGCTCACCGGACACCAAACTACTCTCTACCATCAGCTATATGCTACATGTGCAAGGGGCCATAAGGTAAAAGGTTGCAGGGTTGTGTCCTGGAGTCTTCCAGCCTCTTACGCTGAAGCCTTTATTTGCACCAGCTATCGGAATGGCAAGGACACTCTTATGTCCAAGTGGTGCTTGTTACATTATATGTGCAAAATTTTGTGAAAACCTGACTATCACACCTACATGAGCTTGTTGGACATCTCATAATAGAACCATGGGCATTAGTATAGATTTGTCCCCACCTTTGGCACTATAACAGTTTCCACTCTCCTAGGAAGGCTTTCCACAAGATTTTGAAATGTTTCTATGGGAATTTGTGCACATTCAGCCAAAGGAAGCATTTGTACATTCAGGTGCT
Source organism: Glandirana rugosa (assembly GCA_018402905.1). Taxonomy (NCBI): domain Eukaryota; kingdom Metazoa; phylum Chordata; class Amphibia; order Anura; family Ranidae; genus Glandirana; species Glandirana rugosa. Next base: position 590,226 of record BLSH010279131.1, read on the forward strand.
GATGTTAGACTAGAAGACCTAGCTTGCAATCTGTTTCAATCCATCTCAAAGGTATTTAGTGGTGTTGAGGTCACGACTCTGTCAAGGCTACTTGAGTTCCTCCACACCCAACTCATGATATCATACCCTTATGGACCCGGATTTGTGTACAAGGTACAGCCACATACCTCCTAACTTTTTGAGATGGGAAAGCTTGGGATGGGAAAGCAATGGGATAACATTTAAGTTCACCCTGGTACCATCAGTGCTTCTTTCTAGACTGTCATTGACCCTCTGAGCCATCATTTAGTTGCTATAGTGTGCACACTTTATCTCTAAAGTTACCATCACATTCACCACTGGGCATTGATGGACCTAGAGGTACCATGACATAGCCCTTGGTACTTCATTGAGCCAGGGCAAGTCACTGGATTTCCTAGGATCCATGTAAGAGTCCCCTCACTTTACTCATACATTGTGGATTAGGTTGTGGTATGTGTGTAATCCCGGGGTGTGTTTTTACAGACAACGTCTTTTAATTCTATGCCAAGTATCATTGTGTCTATTTAAATTCATCTCAATAAAGAGCCTTTTTGCACAGTTAATGCCGCTGGGTTATCCCTTTGCTCTCCCCAGGAGCCATGGACCAGCTTCGGGGAGGCCCTTTCGCCTCCCCATTTTTTGGTATATAGTCTATACAGCGCTATATAAATGTCCGCACAGTTCAGTTCATAGTGTGATCCTCAGAAATGGATATCTGTATAGTGAAAAGTGCAACTTCCACCACCACACGAACACCACGTGGAGAAATTTGTAACCCCCCTCTGGGATGCACACTTACCAGATATAGGTAAGTGGTAGGCTTCAGAAACAAAGAACCTCTGTCTAAGTTCTGGATAGTAAATAGGGCATTAAGCTTCCTTCATATATCCTTAAGGGTCCGCTCCTCCAAATAGATCGCTCTGGCCACGCCTCTACCCGGTAAGGAAGACTCTCACAGCACAGGAGGTGTATATTGTGATATAGTCTATACTGGTCCACTATAGGTGAACCCCATCTTACAGCATAAGATGAGTCGGCCCATGTGTGCTTGAACGCAACTCTGTACACGGAGTTGGTATCCGTGTCCACTTCCTCCATCCCCCCTTTCCCTGCTTACTAACAGCCACATACCTCCCAACTTTTTGAGATGGGAAAGAGGGACACTGTTTCGCAAAAGTATGTAGGCTTAGGACACATCCCCAACCACGCCCCTTAAAGGAGAATTATACAAAAAAAAATGATAGTTAAACCCACAAGTGTTTTTTTGTACCATTACTATTCCTTTATATTGGCTTTTGAATTTACACATTTAGCAATTTAGAAATTGAATGAAAGATTTAGCACAGGGAAACACTTTCTGAAAGATAAATAGTGCAATAGTGCATTTTATGTACAACTGTATAGATCAGACCAAATGAGGGACAAATGAGGAGGAAAGGGACTTTGTTCCAAATCAGGGGCATTCCTTTGAAATCAGGGACAGTTGGGAGCTATGCAGTCATGCTGAAACAGAAAAGGGTCTTCCCCAAACTTCTATCACAAGGTTGAAAGCCCACAATTGTACCCTTCACTGGAAACACTTGAACTCAATCATTTGGAGGAGTGTCTTTTGGCGATGCAGGTAGGTGTGATGGTCAGGTGTCCTCAGGCTTGTGGTCGTTATAAGGTTTCTTTTTCCTGTTAAGGGAAACTTTGCCTTATCCATTCATCATATCTGCTGGGAAACTGGAATGTATGAACCCAGCCAAAAAAAAAATAATTGTAAGATGGGCATAATATTTGTGCCATCTTGCTCCTTGTACCCCACTGATAATCTCAGTCTTAGTGCATGCATAGAACTTGCTTTCCTCCATACTCCCCTTGTACATTATTTTCCTACTCTGAATTAATAACCGGAGCACTTTGCATTACATGAGACAGAAAGGCTTTTGCTGTTTTTCTTATGAGATGTTTCCTGGATTTCATATCTGCTTGCTCTTGCCGGGAATTGTTCTCAAGGTCAATGTGGTGATTTCATTTCCAGGAGGCGCCTGGAGTCTCCGTATCCAGCAGAGTAGATGGCGGTGACTTGGTTGAACCCAGGAGAAGTTACACTGATTTGGAAACCAAAACAAGCGTGAGTGTTTTATGTATTCTACTTTCTAATATCCCTACACTAATCTACTGCTTGTTCTTTAAAAAAATAAAAAGCTAAAAAAAATTGTGTTGTTAAAAATTTAATAAAAATCATTTGAAAAAAAAAAATTTATGCTGTCAACTTTTTAGGCTGCAAGGTGTTTCTATTTTGCAAGCTTTACCCCTTCTGAATGTGAAATATTCAATGCAGGAGAGAAGCATTGAAGTGTCAGTCTTGTCACTGTTGAGTGTTCTCATTTCAGTACATTAGCTGTTGGCACCGGTAGTTCTTGGAACATTTTTTTTTTTTTTTTGCACTAAAAGTGATATTGTGAATCCTTAACACAGCACAGACCTAGACAGGGCAGGAGACATGATTTTTCTTCTGCTGCAATTGATACCTACAGGTCTTGTTCCAAAAAAAATGAACTGTGCATGCGCAATGCGTTCCACCATGTGTTCCATGGCACAATGCATTTCACACATCTGACAGGTAGCAGTATTCTGAGAGAAGACCCATGTAGACATCTTACTACACCCAGCTACGTCTTGAATTTCAGAGTAATTTTAGCAATAAATTGAGCATATAAAAATAAATATGGTGTATTGAGATCTGTGATGCTGTTTTGATGTTGCATTTTGAAAAAAGCTGGACGCCAGCAGGAGGAAGGTGGCGGAGGCAATGTTGGTACACCTTGCACTGCTCAGCACTAAACCTTTAGGCTTTCAAGATGTAACCTCAAAACCGCATCACAGATGTCAATATACTATATTTATTTATATACGCTCACTTTATTGGTAATATTACTCAGAAATTCAAGACATGGCTGGGTCTAGTAAGATGTCTGCATGGGTCTTCTATCAGAATACTGCTACCCGCCAGATAAAAAAGTGTGTGGAAAGCATCACTGAACGCATTGCGTGAGCGCAGTAAGTACTTTTTAGTTGGAATGTAATTTCCGTTGCCATAGGTGTGCGCAGCCTATTGCATTAGGGTGTGCACCACAAAGTTCAAACAAACGTGTGTGTGTGTATATATGTCAGAAGGGCAGAGGACGGTGTCAGTAGTTTATTTTTATTTTATTTATTTTTTTACAATTTTGTTTTTTATAATTTTTTACAATATCATATTTTATTATTTTTTTTACAATTTTATTTAGAAGCCCTGCTGTGGGGGCCTTTGATGAAATATCAGGGGTCAAAACAGAACCCTGATGTCTCACTTTTGAGACCGAGAAAGGGACTGAGGACAGAGATTCTCCCGTCCCTTTCTCTGCAACCAGGCAGCAGGGGTAATCTGCACAGTACAGGGTGATTAGGGTGTGCCCAGGCACACCTGCCACCCTATGTGCGCACGTCTATGTCCGTTGCACAATCTGATGGGTAGCAGTAATCTGATAGAGCACCAGCCCCTCCCCCCAGTCATGAACTGCCTGCATTGAATAGTGAAGCACAGGGGCTCAGGGATGATGTCGCTGAGTCTAAAATAAGGCATGCAGTGAAAATGGAAAATATTCTACACTTTTCATTTTCATGTCTATGAAGGGGGTAAAGGAAGAATTAGTGAAAGCAAAATATAAGCAGATTAAACTTCAGCTTTATGTAAGCCTTAATAATTTCATGAAGACCTTTCAGATATTCTTTCAGGATTAAGCTACAAATCTGGACGGTACAATAAAGGATTAGACCATTTCGGCACCCTTTATTCTAACAAATGACTTGTGCAAGGCAGTAATAGGGGTAGGAAGATGACAGGGAGGCGCGCTGTGGGCGGCATCAGGAAAGATTCCAGCTGCTCCTTGGGGACTTATAAATGTCGCTCAATGGCTCCTGATAGTGTGAGAATACACACAATTATCCTCCGCGGTCACCAGGGATATGAGGGCTGATTGAAGCTCATTTTGCCCTTTATAACTGCAAAGAGCAGGTACAGTAAATCTTAATTACAGAAGTCTGGTTTTACTGGAAAACGGAATCCGTACAAGATATATATTCAACCTTACAAACGGGTGCCCCTTCAATGGATGGGTAATTTACAGCCTTTCAAATGGGTGCCCCTTCAATAGATGGGTAATTTGCAGCCTTACAAACGGGTGCCCCTTCAACGGATAGGTAATTTACAGCCTTGCAAATGGGTGCCCCTTCAATAGATGGGTAATTTACAGCCTTAAAAACGGGTGCCCCTTCAATGGATGGGTAATTTACAGCCTTACAAACGGGTGCCCCTTCATTGGATGGGTAATTTGCAGCCTTACAAATGGGTGCCCCTTCAACAGATGGGTAATTTACAGCCTTTCAAATGGGTGCCCCTTCAATAGATGATAATTTGCAACCTTACAAACAGGTGCCCCTTCAACAGATGGGTAATTTACAGCCTAGCAAACGGGTGCCCCTTCAACAGATGGATAATTTACAGCCTAGCAAACGGGTGCCCCTTCAATGGATGGGTAATTTACAGCCTAGCAAATGGGTGCCCCTTCAATGGATGGGTAATTTACAGCCTAGCAAACGGGTGCCCCTTCAATGGGTGGGCAATTCACAGCCTTACAAACGGGTGCCCCTTCAATGAATGGGTAATTTACAGCCTAGCAAATGGGTGCCCCTTCAATGTATGGGTAATTTACAACCTAGCAAACGGGTGCCCCTTCAATAGATGGGTACTTTACAGCCTAGCAAATGGGTGCCCCTTCAATAGATGGTTACTTTACACTGCGTCCTGGGATGTGTGACATAGACATCCCAGGAGACAGCAAGGGATGAAGTCATTCCTCCACAGGGACCTGGCACAAATCTGTGGCACATCTGCACACGCTTGGTGCATGACTGTGCATGCACACGCTGTTGATTTCTGTTACTGAAGCAGATGCAAACTTGTGGCATGTGTGTGCCCATGGAATTTCGAAGCACATGTGCCCCACAGCAAGTCACTGGAGGCAGGGGGGTCTGAAGTCTTTGCTTAGGCAAGGAAGGCTGAAATTCTGTGGTGCAGCTTGAAAAAAGGTTGAATATTGGGTAGAGCTGCACAATTAATCATAAGATCGCAATCTCGATTTAACCCCCCTCATGACCTACACCCGACATTTCCTTGATTCTGTGTAAACATACAGTGCAGGGCGACACAAGTTGCTCCGACTTAGAAAAAGGTTCCTGTGCTACTTTGGGGGCGACTTCAGGCTGCATTGATTTTATTACAGAAGTCGCTTGCAAGTCACGCTGTGCAGGGTCACGCTTAGTCGCCCCTGGATATGTGAGACCCAGGCTGTCGGAAAAAAAAAAAAGCTGGAGAATGTTCTACATTCCTCAGCGCTGGGAGATAGGGAAGACGAGAAAGAGATACATTGTAACAATTTGTCCTTTTAGAATAGATCAAAGAGAAGAACTTGTCTGGTAATTGAAGTAGTTTAACCACTTGCTTACAAGTTAATAGTATTTTCTGCTAGAAAATTACTTAGAATCCCTAAACATTTTATATATATAATATATATATATATATATATATATATATATATATATATATAGCAGACACCCTAGAGAATAAAATGGCAGTTGTTGCAATATTTTATGTCACATGGTATTCGCGCAGCGGTCTTTCAAATTCAATTTTTTGGGAAAAAATACACTAAAATGAACTTGGAAAAAAATGAAACTGTAAAGTTAGTTTTTTGTATAATGTGAAAGATGATGTTACGCCGCGAGAATTGCGATCTTTATTCTAAGCAAAAAAATTGTTATTCTCATTTTAGCCAGAACCGTGCAGCTCTAATATTGGGAAGAAATTATCCAACTGTATAGGAGGAAGGCAGGAGGACAAGGAAGTAAAAATGTTTTCATGGGTTGAGGTCCCCTTTAATGCTGCACCATACAAAGACCTTTTAGACAATTGTGTGCTTTCAACTTTGTGGTAACAGTTTGGTGAAGACCCTTTTTATCATGACTGTGACCCTGTGTACAAAGCCAACTCCATAAAGACATGGTTTTGTGAATTTGGTGTGGATGAACTTGAGTTTCCTGCATAGAGTCCTGACCTCAACCCCACTGAACACCTTTGGGATGAGACTGGATGCCTTTTGTGAGCTGGGTCTTCTCACCCAACATCATTCTGATCTCACCTAACAATATTTTGGCTTAAGAGGCAATGCCCGTGGGTTTGGAATGGAGGATGTATGTCCAACAAGCTCATATTGATGTGATGGCTGGGTGGCCACAAACTTCATGTCACATATTGTATGTAGTGTGAGAACCTACCTGAATAGATGTAAAGATTATTTAGGTAGGTCTTCACACTGGTTGTCTGGCAAGGGGGCGGCACAGTGATGTAGTGGATAGCACTTTCGCCTGGCAGGAAAAGGGTCACTGGTTTGAATCCCAACCACAACACTACCTGCCTGGAGTTTGCATGGTCTCCCTGTGGCTGCAGGGATTTCCTCCGGTTACTCCGGTTTCCTCCCACACTCCAAAGACATGCTGGTAGGTAAAGTTGTATCCTGTCTAAATTGCCCCTAGTATGTGTATGAATGTGAGTTAGGGACCTTAGATTGTAAGCTCCTTGAGGGAAGGGACTGATGTGAATGTACAATGTATGTAAAGCTCTACGTAAATTCACAGCGCTATATAAGTACCTGAAATAAATAAATAAAAGGTAACATTTCATGACCGGGTTTTGTTTATCTCCACTTTGTCAGAAATTCGGATAATCAGGGATTTTGTTTTTTTTTTTTCCAGGAAAGTAAAGTGAAGTTCAGCGACCAGATCCTGGAGGCAGTTGAGGAGAAGAATGCGCTCGATCACGAAGGGGTCTGTAAACTTCATATAAAGATCTCTATTTTTAAGGGGCCCAAAATGTTTTGTTGAAAATTGCTATTTTATATCCTCCATGGATTCTTCTATAACTGCCACCCATTTGTGCTCCACATCGCAACAAATAGGCCATTGACACTCTCAGAGTTGGCTGCCTGTGGCAGACATTTTTTTTCTTTAAAATGGGCAGAGTTTGGTTTGATTGGAGTGGTGTCTTATTTGTTTATGTAACATTTTAGAATAATGTGTTTCAATAAAACTGTACTTTTTTAATATGGAACTTTTATCTCTGTATTCATATCTTTCATTTTATTCATGTGTGTGCAGCTCATCAGCCAGCTGAAACAACCTAAAACTAGTGCCAAGATACCGTACAGTGCCCAGGACATAGCGCTGACCCCGGCACCAGCCTACATCATTCCGGATCCAGAGATCACTAACCAGAGTAAGGACCAGGAGCAGCTTAAATTGGCCATAATGGATTTGGCATGCTTCACTTATCCTAACTAATCCTTACCTTTTTTTAGGGAACATCTCTCCGGTAGTACATTTTGACCCAGCAACATGTCCTATTATACCAGGGCAG
>BLSH010279152.1:21303-37443 GCA_018402905.1 Glandirana rugosa
TGGCGACCGGGGTTTACATCATAAATCTTATAAAAAAAAAAATTTAAATACTACATTTGCGGCCAGCGGTGCATTCCTTGCACAAAAATAAAAAGTGCGTCTACATTGCTGGTTTAAAATAAAATATACATTCTAAATACTACATTTGCGGCCAGCGGTGCATTTCTTGCACAAAAATAAAAAGTGAGTCTACGTTGCTGGTTTAAAAAAAAAAATATTCTAAATACTACATTTGCGGCCAGCGGTGCATTTCTAGCACAAAAATAAAAAGTGCGTCTACATTGCTGGTTTACAAAAAAATATTCTAAATACTACATTTGTGGCCAGTGGTGCATTTCTTGCACAAAAATAAAAAGTGCGTCTACATTGCTGGTTTAAAAAAAAAAATATTCTAAATACTACATTTGGGGCCAGCGGTGCATTTCTTGCACAAAAATAAAAAGTGTGTCTACATTGCTGGTTTAAAATAAAATATACATTCTAAATACTACATTTGCAGCCAGCGGTGCATTTCTTGCACAAAAATAAAAAGTGTGTCTACATTGCTGGTTTTAAAAAAAAAATATTCGAAATACTACATTTGCGGCCAGTGGTGCATTCCTTGCACAAAAATAAAAAGTGCGTCTACATTGCTGGTTTAAAATAAAATATACATTCTAAATACTACATTTGTGTCCAGCGGTGCATTTCTTGCACAAAAATAAAAAGTGAGTCTACATTGCTGGTTTAAAAAAAAAAATATTCTAAATACTACATTTGCGGCCAGCGGTGCATTTCTAGCACAAAAATAAAAAGTGCGTCTACATTGCTGGTTAAAAAAAAAGAATAATAAATAGCGCTACATAGTACATTTGCACCTTGCTGTACATTTCTTGCACAAAATTAAAAAGTGAGTCTACATTGCTGGTTTTAAAAAAAAAGAATAATAAATAGTGCTACATAGTACATTTGCACCTTGCTGTACATTTATTTCACAAAATTAAAAAGTGCGTCTACATGGTCGGTTTAAAAAATAATATAAATTTGTGCTAAATAGTACATTTTCGTCCAGAATGAGGAGAGTGTCAAATAAGGGACGTGGTCGTGGTGCTGCTGGTGTTGGTGGTGTTGGTGAAGCTCCTGTTGCAAGGAGAGGACATGGTTGATCTGTGCCAGCTACACGCACAAGTGAAACACCTTCCTCAGGTGCGAGTAGCCGACAGAACCTTCAACGTTAAATGGTAGGCCCGAATGCCGCTCAACAGGCGGCCAGAACAAGTACAGGCGATAGTAGATTGGGTGGCTGACAATGCCTCCAGTTGCTTCACATTGTCTCCCACCCGATCCCTTGCTGAAAGCTCAGAGTTGGCACCTGAACCCCATGGCCATTTGTCTTTCACCTCAGCCCCTTGTAAATCAGCCAAGCAGTCTGAGCCCCAAGTCATGCAGCAGTCTCTTATGCTTTTTGATGACTCTGATGGTGTGCTTTCCATGAGCCATCCACATAGCCCTGCCCCAGAAGGGGAAGACATTGAGTGCACCGATGCCCAACCACTTCTGTTTCAGGATGAGGACATGGAAACACCACCGCAGCACGTCTCTGATGATGACGAAACACAGGTGCCAACTGCTGCAGCTTTTTACAGTGTGCAGACTGACAAGGAGGGCAGTGGTGAAGAGTGGGTGGAAGATGATGTGGAGGATGATGAGGTCCTAGACCCCACATGGAATGAAGGTCATGCGAGTGACGTGTGCAGTTTGGAGGAAGAGGTGGTGGTCGCACAGAGGCACCAGCACAGCAAAAGAGGAAGCAGGTTGTAAAAGCGGATCGGCTGTCCACTAGACAGTACGCCTGCTACTACCCCTCGCACCCAGGGACCTAGCACACCAAAGGCAGCTCAAAGGAGTTCCTCGACGTGGCAATTCTTCAGACAATGTGCTGATGACAAGACACGAGCAGTTTGCACGCTGTGCAATCAGAGCCTGAAGTGAGGCATAAATGTTCTAAACCTGAGCACAACCTGCATGACCAGGCTTCTACATGCAAAACATGAGCTTGCAGTGGAATAAGCACCTCAAAATCCAAGAAAGGTCTCAAGCTCCTCCTGCTTCCTCTTCTGCTGCTGCCTCGAACTCTTCCTCCACCTCTACAGTGCCAGTGTCACCTGCTACCCAACAAACAGACAATGTGACAGCAACGCCACCATGCCCGCCACCGTCCCGAAGCATTTCCACACAGTCCCATGGAAGCTTACAGCTGTCCATCTCCCAAACACTGGAGAGAAAGAGGAAGTACCCCCTACCCACTCGCGATCCCTGGCCCTGAATGCCAGCATTTCAAAATTCCTGGCATTTGAAATGCTGTCATTCCGTCTGGTGGACAAGGACAGTTTTAAAAACCTGATGGCGGTGTCTGTCCCACAGTACGTAGTACCCAGCCACCACTACTTTTCTAGGTGAGCCATCCCTTCCCTGCAAGTCGGGGACAAGATCAAGTGTGCACTGCGCAACGCCATCTGTGGCAAGGTCCACATAACCACTGATACGTGGACCAGTAAGCATGGACCGGGACGCTATATCTCGCTAACTGCACACTGGGCAAATGTAGTGGCGGGTGGGCCTGAGGCAGATAGCAGTTTGGCGCATATCCTTCCACCACCGAGGATTGCAGGGCATTTCTCTTTGCCTCCTCCTCCTACTTTGCTTCCTCCTCCTCTACCACCTCCTCTTCCGGTCAGCGTAACAATTTCACCACCAACTTCAGCACATTCAGGGGGAAACGACAGCAGGCTGTTTTAAAACTGATATGTTTGGGGGATAAACCCTACACTGCGCAGGAGCTGTGGACGGGCATTGAACAACAGACCGATGAGTGGTTGTTGCCACTGAGCCTCAAGCCCAGCCTGGTGGTGTGTGATAATGGGCGAAATCTCATAGCAGCTCTGGGCCTAGCTGGTTTGACGCACATCCCTTGCCTGGTGCATGTGCTGAATTTGGTGGTGCAGAAATTTCTAAAAAACTACCCGGATATGTCAGAGCTCCTGCAGAAAGTGCGGGCTGTCTGTGTGCGCTTTCGGCGTTCTCACCCTGCTGCTGCTCGCCTGTCTGCGCTGCAGTGGAACTTCGGCCTTCCCGCTCACCGCCTCTTTTGCGACGTGCCCACAAGGTGGAACTCCACCTTGCACATGCTGGAGAGACTGTGTGAGCAGCAGCAGGCAATAGTGGAGTTTCAGCTGCAGCACGCACAGGTCAGTCGCTCTGCGCAACAGCACCACTTCACCACCAACGAGTGGGCCTCCATGCGAGACCTGTGTACCATATTACGGTGTTTCGAGTACTCCACCAACATGGCCAGTGCCAATGACGCTGTTCTCAGCGTTACTATCCCACTTCTATGTCTCCTTGAAAAAACACTTTGGGCGATGATGGAAGAGGATGTGGCACAGGAGGAGGAGGTAGAGGGGTAATTTACACGGTTATCAGGCCAGTCATTCACAAGTGGCTCGGAGGGTGGGTTCCTGCACCAGCATAGGCCAGGTAAAAAATTTTCAAGCCAGGGCACATTTCTGGAGGATGAGGGTGATGATGAGGAGGAGGAACCGTGTTCACAGCAGGGTGGCACCCAACGCAGCTCGTGGGCATCACTGGAGCATGGCTGGGGGCATACGGAGGACACAGATGATACACCTCCCCCAGAGGACAGCTTGTCTTTGCCTCTGGGCAGCCTGGCACACATGAGCGACTACATGCTGCAGTGCCTGCACAACGACAGCCGAGTTGCCCACATTGTAACTTGTGCTGATTACTTAGTGGGCACCCTGCTGGATCCCCGTTACAAGGACAACATGCCGTCCTTAATTCCCTCACTGAAGCGTGATCAGAAGATGCGCGACTAGAAGCGCACGCTGGTAGACACACTGCTGAGGGCATTCCCAAATGACACAGAGGGCTCAGTGGAAGCACAAGGCGAAGGCAGAGGAGGAGGAAGAGGTCGCCAATGCCTTCACCAGAAGGCAGGGTTAACATGGCCGAAATGTGGAAAAGCTTTGTCAGCCAGTGTATTGTCTGAACGTGTGTTTAGCATGGCAGGGGGCGTTATCACAGACAAGCACAGCCGTCTGTCCACAGCCAACGTGGACAGGCTAACATTTATTAAAATGAACCAGGCATGGATCCCACAAGACTTGTCTGTACCTTGTGCAGAATAGACATTTATACCGGCCTCACACAGCCATTGGTATACTTAAGTGAACCTATTCTTTTTTTTTTTTTATAGAACATAAGTCTTTATTGGAATTTGTAACAGGAGAAACATGAAAAATAAACCATGGTACATTTTATATGGAAAAAGTGAACCCGCGCTAGAACATCTCTGGGTTTGTCTGCAGTGATCTTTTTTTTTTAATATGTCTCAATATTTTGGGGGCTACCCCAATTAGAAAAAAAAACCTACAAACAAAAAACAGTGTTGGCTACCTCCTCCTTCTCCACCGCCACTTCCACCTACACCGCCACTGTCACCTCCTCCTCAACCTCCTACTCCACATCCACCTCCTCCTCCATTTTTTATTTTTTTATGTGATGTTAAGTTATTTCCCTATCCACATTTGTTTTTCAGGGCACTTCTTCTACTCTTACCCCCATGTTGCTTCCTTTTGCAGCCCTCTAGCCCTTTCCAGGACTTTTTTAGAGCCATTTTAGTGCCCAAAAGTTCGGGTCACCATTGACTTCAGTGGGGTTCAGGGTCAAGTTCGGGTCAAGTTTTTTTTTCGCGAAGTTCCGCCGAAGCCGCCGAACCCGAACATCCTGGTGTCCGCTCAACTCTACATATGACTAGTGGTGAGACCTTCTTCACAAACATTGATTACAGTGCAAAAGAAAAAGTTTTCCTAGCAAACAGGAAAAGCATAATTTCCGAAGGTAAAGGCCAGGGTTTCCTGAACTGCGTTACACCACAAGGAGATCACCACTGTATTCTTGTAAAGAAGGTGCTGTATGTTCCAGAACTAGAAGGTGGCCTACAAAGCAAATGTATTCCCTTATGGCACAGGCGGCTGGGTCATAGAAGTCCAGAAGCTATACAGGACCTTATAAAGAGAGGCTTATCAGAAGATTTGACAATAGCACCTTGCAAAGTGCTCAGGAAATGCAATTGCTGTATTGAAGCAAAAGCCACATGTGCTCCCCTTTCCACAGGCATCTCAAAGAAAAATGACCCAACCCTTGAAGCTCATACACAGTGATATATGCGGTCCAATGAAAACTCCGTCAGGCGGGAACAGATATCTACTGACTTTCATTGATGATTATTCCAGCTACACAACTACTTATCTGATGAAACACAAGAATGAAACATCAGAGAAACTTCAAGAGTTTGTTGCCATGTCTAGCAACAAATTCCAATGCAAACCAGGAATATGCACCGACAATGGTGGAGAATACATAAGCAAAGAAGTGGACTCATACCTGAAGAGACAAGTAATAGTACACCAGACAACCACACCATACAAGCCTGAACAAAATGGTGTATCAGAAAAGAAAAATTGTGCTCTTATAGAAATGGCCAGATGCATGTTGTCGGATGCTAACCTACCTCACAAGTACTGGGGAGAAGCAGTCATGACTGCAACCTACCTACAGAACAGACTATCCTCGAGAACTATTAAAAGTACTCCATTCAAAATGGGGCATGGTTCAAAGCTTAGCATAGGGCACATCAGAGCATTTGGATGTAAAACACATGCCTATATTCCAAGTGAAAGGCAATCCAAGCTGGAGAACAGAGCCATAGAGGGCATTCTAGTAGGCTACAGTGAGCAAACTAAGGGTTACCGAATCCTAAACCCAAAGACTGACAAAGTGACAATAAGCCGTAGTGTTTATTTTGATGAGAGTCCATCACCAATAACACTGTTCCCTGAAAGCTGTGAAGTGAATATGCCCAGCAAACCAGAAGATAAGGTTGATCAAAGTGAACCTATGACGGGAATCAGAACAAGAGGTGGAACTCACAATGTCTAAATCAAGTTCCCCACCAGATCTTGCTGAACTGCCTGAAATCAGAAGATCCAATCGGACTACAAAGGGGATACCACCCCGCAAGCTGTCATACACTGTGAAAACATGCAGTATACTTGAACCAACATCCTGGGAAGACATAGAAAAACTGCCAAATGTGAAGCCAAGAAATGGAGAAAGGAAGCAGAAGAATAATTAAAGTCACTTCAAAAACAAAAATCGTGAACACTCAGAGCTTCCTCCTAACCGCAAAACTATAGGAAGTAAGTGGACTTTCAAAGTAAAGTTAGACACAGAAGGGAATATCTACAAATACATAGCCAGACTAGTTGCCAAGGGTTACTCCCAGACATTTGGTGAAGATTACAATGAAACATTCACGCCTGTTGTAAAACACTCCACCATCAGAGAGCTTCTTAGTGTTGCAGCTGGGAAGGGCATGCAAGTGAAACACCTAAACTTTAAAACTGCTTTCCTATATGGAGACATTAAGGAAGACCTCTACATGGAACAACTACCAGGGTTTGAGCAAGGAAACAACCTTGTGTGTAAACTTCAGAAGAGCATCTATGGTCTTAAGCAATCAGCAAGGATGTGGAATGAGAACGTGAATGAAGTACTTACTGGAGAGGCATTCTCAAGAAGTAAAGCAGATCCCTGTCTCTACTCAAAGAATAAGCAGACAGATGGATGTACATCCTTATCTATGTCGATGACATTATAACTTGTTTTGAACAAGAAGGGGATTGTAATCAGTTCACAAGCTGAAAGAAAATTTTGAAATCAAAGAGCTAGGGAACATTAGCTACTATTTGGGAATCCAAATAAAGAGAAAAAAAGATAGAAGTTATTTCCTCAACCAATCTCAGAAAATCTCCAAAATCTTGGAAAATTCAATATGCAAGATGCAAATGAAGTGAAAACTCTTAGGGAATGAGGCTATCAAAAGAGCAATGAAGCCGAAAACTTGCCACCCAACAATGATATATATCACAGAGCAATCGGTAAGCTGCTAAATGTTACCGCTGTGGCAAGACCAGACATAGTCACAGCAGTGGTTATACTATTCAGGAAAGTCTCAGCTCCCTGTCATCATGACTGGAATGCAGTGAAGAGAGTGATGCAGTACCTCAAAGGAACAATTGAGATGAAGTTACGGTTACCAGCAACATCAGATCCAAAACTAATAGAGGGTGATAGCAAGCGCTCAGGGGACATATGAGACACTATAACGGGTTATGTAGTAAAGGGTCCAGGGTGGGCTGGAGAGAAGGATAAATCCAGTTCAGGGGTAGTTTTCCACAAATCCTGTAGGGGAGATGTATGCTTAAGGCAAGGCTTCTCACTTGAGTTGAGTCAGCTCAGGCAAACATGTAGAGAAAGATACAGAGAAGCGCCACTAAGTATACAGTCTTTATTGTGTGGTACAACAAGCTTAAAACCTTTACAATAAAGTTGTAGAAGATGAGCTCATCATAGATCACAATGTTCCTATGGTGGGTCACTAGGCTGCTGATGTAAATGGAGTTCCGCTGTAGATACCAGGGTGAATGGAGGCAGGATGCCTGCAATGTCCTGTGTATTGTTCCGGGTGGCTGGAGTGAAACCAGCCTGAACCGCAGTGTAGCGTGGCATGTGACGTCACCGGGGAAAAAACATGTTATTTAACCTAAAAACCACAGTAATAAAAATGGTAATAATGAGAATATTTGTTGCTAAAAAGAATAATAAAATACTGATGCTATATTATTGTGTGGATATCAATTTCCTCATTTAAGTCATTAGGCGCCAAGAAGTCAAGAGAATATATCCAAAATGTTTCACGTTTGCACAAATGTGAAAAACGCTCGGCTTCAGATAAACCCTTTGGTTTAGCTTCAATAACCAACACCTGTAGGCCTCCAGTTGACTTGTTGTGGTGTTCCAGGAAATGTAACTGAACACTATTTTGGTCACATCCCTCTTCGACACATCAGCAGTGTTTTCCGAACCATTGTCTCAAGGGACAAATAGTATGACCAACATATAGAAGTTTGCAGGGACATGTGAGAAAATACACCACCTAGTCAGTTGAGCAGTTGTAATTTAATTAGCCCCAAGCAAATAAAAAGAACAAAAAACCAACAACCCCCTGTGTCTAATACCCCTAAAAGGGATGTATCGGTGTGGTAAAACCCTATGTAAGACCTGCCATTTTGTGCGACATGGGCAAAAATATTTTAAGCATAGAGAAAAAACCTATACCTTGGACCAGGTCTACAACTGCTCGACCCGACTATGTCTTGTATT
Source organism: Glandirana rugosa (assembly GCA_018402905.1). Lineage (NCBI taxonomy): Eukaryota > Metazoa > Chordata > Amphibia > Anura > Ranidae > Glandirana > Glandirana rugosa. Next base: position 29,590 of record BLSH010279152.1, read on the forward strand.
GTCTCACATGTCCCTGCAAACTTCTATATGTTGGTCACACTATTCGTCACTTGAGACAATGGTTTGGAAAACACTGCCGTGTTGTCGAAGAGGAATGCGACAAACATAGTGTTACCGTCCCAACCGTTGTCTGACGAATAGTGTTACCAATATATAGAAGTTTGCAGGCACATGTGAGACAATACACAACATAGTCACGACATAGTCGAGCAGTTGTAGAACTGGTCCAATGTATAGGTTTTTTATTTCTCTATGCTTATGCTCTATTCTCTATTTGCTTTGGGCTAATTAAATTGCAACTGCTCGACTGACTACGTCGTGTATTGTCTCACATGTCCCTGCAAACTTCTATATGTTGGTCATACTATTCGTCCCTTGAGACAACAGTTTGAAAAACACAGCTGATGTGTCAAAGAGGGATGCAACCAACATAGTGTTCCGTTACATTTCCTGGAACACCACAACAAGTCAAGTGCAGGCCTACAGGTGTGGGTTATTGAAGCTATACCAAAGGGTCTATCTGAAGCCAAGAGTTTTTCCCATTTGTGCAAATGTGAAACATTTTGGATATATTCTCTTGACTCTTTGGCGCTTAATGGCTTAAATGAGGAACTTGATATCCACACAATAATATAGCATCAGTATTTTATTATTTTTAGCAACAAATATTCCCATTATTACCATTTTTATTACTGTGATAATGTCTAGTTTGTATATTTACCTTTACTATTTAAACTTCAATACCCTGCTCCTAACCATAATCATAACTGATAATACTACCCTATATGAATATATTATATCTGTATATATATATATATATATATATATATATATATATATATATATAAGTCCAGGTATTTATAACCCTATAGCTGTGTTAAGATTAGAAAAACCGAGATATGTGGTGGTGTTACCTAAACTTTACTTTGTTCTACATGAAATTGACGTCTGCAAGTCGAAATTAAACTCCCATAAATGTAGGTTTAGTCCACTTGCCACATCCTTAATGTTGTCAAACAAATACACGGAGGGTGAAAAATTCCCTGGTTTTCATTACCCTGTCTAATTGTTAGTATTTAGTTTGAAAGTGAAAAATTATGAACCAACGTTTAGGAAACGTCAGTTAATGTCGGACTTCAGACCTTACGTATCTGTAGTGGTCTGCGACCCAAAGTAGGGACCACTACGAGACGGTCCGGTGATGACGTTGACAAAAGTCAAGGACGAACAAGAACCCCGTAAAAGGGAAGTCAAAACAGAAGTCGTTCACTTTACGTACGAGTTAGCCTAAGTCCAGTCCACTAGCTGAACCGTCACCGCGACAACCCCCCCCCCCCCCACCTCCCCAGCCTCCCTCCCTTTCTGACTGTATATATATATATATATATATATATATATATATATATATATGCATTATACCTGTCTATGCCAGTAGATGGCACTGCATTATTATAGTGTATAGTTCAGGTTTTTTATTATATGAAAGGAAGTATTTTCGTAATGTAAGTGTATGTACTTGTATTTTCTCAATTCCTGTGTATGTTCTGATGCTCCTCCATGAACGTAAAGCTATCCTCTGCAACCAAGAAGCTTCTAGCACTTAATTGCAATACTCTGCACAACAGGCTTTACACATTAGAAAATAAATTTAATAAATGACCTTTATGTTAAATGTATTATTACCTTGTCCCCTTAGTATGGTACTAATTACCATGAACTCATAATGTTTTTGATTTGATGAATGTCACCAAACCATTACTGTTTACTGTGAGTAAAACTGTATTTAATGATTTAAAAATAAATACATTCAATAATGTTCAGAATTTCTAAATATGTCCAGTATTTTTTTTACCTTTTATAAATGTGCCTCAGTAATTGGGTGACATAATTACTTCTAATTGCTTGTATTATTATTAATATACACTAGGTAGTGAACTTAGCACATCTTTTGTATAAGTAGGCATTCAAGAAGTTTAGCAAACTATCAGATCTACACAGAAACCTATTTTATAAAAGTGGCTATCAATATTATGCTGAGATCATGCTACTGAAATGAACTGATGTGAATCGATAGATCTGTATACACTCGCCAAAAGTTCAGAAAAGCATTAGTCTCTCTAAAGCTGGCACCTGCCTAGCACTGTAGCACAATGTCTACACTCTTTAAAGATTGATGGGCACCCTGTGTTCTTTGCTACTCAAATTGATGGAAACTGCTTTGGATGTATTCCAATGTAAAGCAGCATAGAAATGAAAATTACTTCTAGCACTTCCCCTATGATGGTTACTGTTAAAAGGCAATAATTAAACTACTTTTTTGATTGCTAGCATTAAATACAATTGAGAATTTCTAGTCAAACAATTTTCAGCATTTCATATAGTCAAGCTAAACACAAAATGAAACAGCCATTACTGCTTTGGAAAGCTGTAAAATTGCAATTGTTAGTGTTTCAAGCTGAAATTTACCAAAAGATCTAAATTCTAATAATAAAATAATATAACTGTCACAGTAAAAAGCATTACATAAACCTAAAAAGTTTTTTTTTTAAAAATTGTAGATAATTTTAATTTGATTATTGCACCACTTTATTAGATTCTAAATAGTTTGATAATTACTGTTTTTTTATTATTTCTAGGGGTATTAGTGTTAGTGGTGGTGGTGGTAGTAGTAGTAGCAGCAGTAGTAATAGTATAAACACAAGAAAAGACCATTAATATGTTATAACTGTTCACCAAGGAATTGTTAATATTGAGATATATTTACATAAACCTTGTTTTTCATATCAAAGCCAAATAATACATTCTTTAACTTTGGTGATGTGTTAAACTGTCTTCTTACCTAAAACTGATATTAAAATTTAGGTAAATGTTGGAAATGTAATTGAAAACAAAACGATACACCACAATTGGGACTTTAACGGCAGAAGGAGAAAGTGATATGCAGAGAATAAAAGTAAGTAATATAGTAAAATGTACACCAGCTTTATTTGTTATACAATAGTAAAAAATGACCACATGGTCATATTCATGTTAAAAGAAACACCACAAAAAAACATGATGACATGATAATACATATTGTTCTTGTTATTGGCACCCTATAACAATAATATATTGGAGCACCAGGTTGGCCAACATGGGATGTATGGCCAAATCCTTATGAGTGTTCACAGGCTACCCATTGGCAGAATCTACTATTTAACACAAGGATCTAACTCCCCTTGCTAATTTTGGAAATTTAAGCCACTTGGCGGTTTTTTACATTTTTTGGGAACTCTATTGGTGAGATGTTTGTACTGTGGTTATCAGGATGAGTTAACGCTTCTTCTCTTGCATGTTTTATTTATTTTATATCTTGGTTAATGCAAAAAGGAGGCTCTGGAACACATAAAGGTGGGTGGCAACACTTAAACTCAGTTAGAGGTGAAAAAAATCAAATCAACAGTTATGGCACTTTTAGAGTATCCAAGACACATAAGAAGCCATGGCTGACTCAGTCCACCTGGCTTCACCTATGAAGGCTCCACCTTCAAGTGGACTGGCCCTTTGAGGAATTTCACATAATGTATTTGTCTTTTTCATATGGAATGGATAGTGAAGAATGAATCTAAAAATACCTGCACTGCAAGTGGTTCAGTAAAGTAGATGCTGAAAATAAATGACCATATGCATTTTGCATGTGCAATCTATTTTCTAAATTATACATTCAGCTTGGCTTTATTACAGTAGCAGCGCCCCATTATTATTCATTTCAGCCTGAAAAAAAGGCTTTCTGGTTTGTTTTTTCTTCTGTGGCACATGATTTTTTTTAGCCAGTTGTAATAGGCCTAAATTGAATCTTGAAGGCAGCAGCCACAGAGGATCTAAAAGCTATTTTAAAGTGCACTCTTAAAAAAATAAAGCTAATGCCCTCAACTTCATAACAATTAATCTGTGGTAAAATCGTTTCATAATATCATCTGTGAGCTTTTTTTTTTTTTTGCAGTACCACACTGTATTTTTCCTCCAAAGTTTAAAGTGTCAAAAGTACACTTCAAGACCACAACCCCTCTCATTCCCATATCTCCTGTTATTTCATAAATCTTCTAAAGACTTCAGCTATGTGCTTGTTAGATATTTGCCAGAACAGGATAGAACATCATCACTTGACTAGACAGCAAATAGAAAGATCTTTGTAGTGTGTAACTTTTTTACATATCTGCTGCTGACAGCAAAGTTATGTTCTTTAGCATTTGTCTGCAGTGTATCAATCATAATAAAAGTAACAGCAACTTGGGTATAATATGGTTGAGGAAAGAGATGGCTCTGCAGCAAAGAGCTCAGTGGGGGCGACACCTCAATGAGACAAGCTGGCAGAAAAAGGCACACAGTACTCCTCATAAAGGTTGAATAGTAGCCACTTTCTTTAGGAGTATAGCTAATGAGCCCTTTTCCTCCATTTTTTGGCCTGATAAAGGGCCCTTTTTCTTCTCCTTCTCCTCCTCAAGGGTGCATGTTAACCATTTTTATGAACTCCTAATGCCGACGTTTCATCTCCTTCTCAAGGGTGTATAGCAGCCAATCTTTTCAAGTTGCTCCAATGCACTCTTTCTCACCCCAGGCACATATGTTAGACATTTCAATGGACTCCTTCCCCCCCATCAAGGGCACATAGCAGCAGCAGGGACTGGGAGATGACATTCTTTGGGAGTGAAGTGGTGGGTTCAGATGTGTCAGTGGGCGTTGGGTTATATTTTCCTTTAATGGTTCTGAGGTCACTGGGTATCATATATAACATGGATCTGCATTACTGGACAATGAGACTGAAAATGGATTTACATCATAGAACATTTGTTTAACTAAATGACTTAAAAAGTGTGTGCTTTTATTTGTCATTGACTTTCTTTGGAATAGGTAGGGTGACTATGAAACCCTTATTTAATCTTATTTTTTAAGGGGGTTTCCAGATTCTAATAAGCCCTCTACCCATGGACCCTACAACTAACAATCAGGGTTGTGGGGAAAATGCCCTTGTCCTCATCAACATGGGGACAAGGTGCTTTGCCAGGGGGTCACCCCCATGTGCACACGCACCCCTACTTTCCCTGGTGACTCAGGCTGTATGCTTGGATAAGGGTCTGGTATGGACTTTTACACTTTAGTGTTTACTTGTGTTGTGTATGTTTTCTAGCAGCTGTAGATAGATTACATAGCCCCGCCATTCTCGACGATTCATTAACAATAGTTAAAAAGCAATCAGCACTGCAGAGAAATGTGATCTATCTACCAACTGTTAGTAAACATACACAGCACCAAAATATAAATCATACAGCCCCTCCCCCCCACCCCAGTGCAGAATGATCATTTAATAGTGTTTGTCTTATAAATGGAATTGTACTGAATGATTATGCTCCTCTACAGTGTGCATTTACAGCCAGTGGTGAGTACTGTCAATCAGCCCTCATTATTTATTTTTTTCCTTACGAGCACCGTGAACAGTGTATTTGTTTGACATAAAAAAAATATTGTAGTGACTCCATTGACATTAATTAATCACTTTTCTAGGCCACATTTGTACAGTACCTTGAAAGAGTATTTATACCCCTTGAAATTTTCCACATTTTGTCATGTTACAACCAAAAATGTAAATGTATTTTATTGGGATTTTATGTGATAGACCAACACAAAGTGGAATATAATTGTGAAGTTGAAAGAAAATGATAAATGGTTTTAATTTGTTTTTACAAATAAATATCTGAAAAGTGTGACATGCATTTGTATTCAGCCCCATTTACTCAGTCCACCTGTGTTAATTTAATCTTGGTATAAATGCAGCTGTTCTGTGAAGCCCTCAAAGGTTTGTTAGAGAACCTTAGTGAACAAATAGCATTATTAAGGCCAAGGAACACAACAGACAGGTCAGGGATAAAGTTGTGGAGAAGTTTAAAGCAGGGTTAGGTTATAAAAAAAATATCCCAAGCTTTGAACAACTCACGGAGCACTGTTCAATCCATCACCCAAAAATGGAAAGAGTATAGCACAACTGCAACCCTACTAAGACATGGCCATCCACCTAAACTGACAGGTCGGGCAAGGAGAGTATTAATCAGAGAAGCAGCCAAGAGGCCCATGATAACTCTAGGGGAGCTGCAGAGGTGAGAGGATCTATCTACAGGACAACTAGTAGTCGTGCACTCCACAAAAAAAAGTTTTTGGTGTAAAAGCAACACTGCACATTGGACAGGGAAGCTGGTCAGAGTTGATGTGAAGATAGATGGAGCCAAATACAGGGCAATCTTAGAAGAAAACCTGTTAGAGTCTGCAAAAGACTTGAGACTGGTGCAGTGTTTCACCTTCCAGCAGGACAACAACTCTAAACATAGAGTCAGAGCTACAATGGAATGGTTTATATCAAAGCATATTCATGTGTTACAATGGCCCAGTCAAAGTCCAGACCTAAATCCATTTGAAAATCTGTGGCAAGACTTGAAAATTGCTGTTCACAGATGCTCTCCCTCCAATCTGACAGAGCTTGAGCTATTTTGCAAATAATGTGAGCAAAAATGTCACTTTCTAAATGTGCAAAGCTGGTAGAGACATACCCAAAAAGATGTGCAGATGTAATTGCAGTGAAAGGTGGTTCTACAAAGTATTGGCTCATTGGGGCTGAATACAAATGCACGCCACACTTTTCAGATATTTATTTGTAAAAAAAATATTAAAACCATTTATCATTTTCCTTCCACTTCACAATTATGTGCCACTTTTTGGAGGTCTATCACATAAAATTCCAATATAATACATTTACATTTTAGGTTGTAACATGACAAAACTTGGGACAATTCAAGGGGTATGAATACTTTTTCAAGGCACTGTAATTTAAGCACATGCACGGTATTTAGGCATTTTCACTAGACCACAATTTGAACAGGGCTCACACCAGCCAGCCAGATTTAAAAAAAAAAGTCAACATCAGAGTGTATTTCTTTCACTGAAAAAATGGCACCAAAATATTGTAGTGACTTAGTTCAATGTATTTAACAAATCTCACTAGGCCCCATTTTGAACAGGACTTTAACCAGGGACAGGATAAAAAAATCAACATTAGAGTGTATTTATTTTACTGAAAAAAACAGCTAAATATTGTAGTAACTCTTTGCGCAATATTTAAACACTTTTATTATTCACTAAACCCCATCCTTTTTTTTTACCTAACTGAAAGAAAATTAAAAACATAAAATTTTAAGAAAAATCAATACAACCTCAAATTAAGTGGTTTCTAACACACATATAAAGGTATCTCTCTCTGCCAACACTGTGTGCTTTCTCCCCATCTGCTCCAAGTGTCCCCAACACACACTGATTATAAATATAAGACTTTTAAGCAGCACTGCATAGGAATATCTCCCTATCTACCCCATGTATAGTGTTGAGCGAACCCGGACTGTAACGTTCGGGTCCGTACCGAACTTTAGGGTGTCCGTGGCACGGACCCGGACCCGGACATTTCAAAAATCGTTCGGGTTCGGTCCGGGGTTCTGCTATTTTACTCCACGTGTTGAGAAGCTGCAGGGCAGCCAATCAACAAGCGTTTCACTGGTTTGCCCTTAGAAGCCATCACAGCCATGCCTACTAATGGCATGGCTGTGATTGGCCGGTGCATCATGTGACCCAGCCTCTTTATAAGCTGGAGTCACAGTGCTGCAGTCACATGCTCCTTGGGTTAGTATAGGGAAAGGTAGCTGACGGCGTGAGGGACAGATTTTAGCCATTTTAAGACCTGATCCTGCATCCTGAGATAGATTACTTTACTACTGCTGTCTGTGCTGTTGCTCTGAGGACAGATAGCAGAAATTAGAGATTTCACATACCGCTGCT
>BLSH010279152.1:44370-68764 GCA_018402905.1 Glandirana rugosa
GGGGGAGACTCTCCGCGAGCGTCCTCTGAAAGCCGGCCTTCTGTCGGAGTTACAAAACGACAACCTTGACAGCCTACCTATCGGAAGGTACAATGGTAGGTTGATCGTCTTCCCGGTCCACCCGGGGGGTGGCCCACCTGGCCCTTCTGCTAGTTGGATGGTAACATGGAAGGCTATCCATCCGACAGTTCCAACAGCAAAACATTGAGGCTGTCTTCCGGCCGAAAGTCTCCTGCGAGCGCCTCTCAGAGGGGGCAGCAAAAAAAAAGTAGCCCAAAGTCCTAAAAGTAGAGTTGAGCGGACACCTGGGTGTTCGAGTTTGTCGGGTTCGACAGAACCTCATGAAACCATTCCGGTTCGGTACAGAACTCAATCCGAACTTGACCCCGGACACCGAACCCCATTGAAGTCAATGATGACCCGAACTTTTGGGCACAAAAATGTCTGTAAAAAAGTAATGGAAAGGGCTAGAAGGCTGCAAAAGGAAGCAAAATGGGGGTAAGAGTAGGACAAGTGCCCTGCAAACAAATGTGGATAGGGAAATAACTTAAAATCCCTAAAAAAAAAGGGAGGAGGAGGTGGATGTAGAGTAGGAGCCTAGAGGTTGATTAGGCCATGACCGTGGCAGTGTAGGCAGAAGTGGCGGTGGTGGAGGAGGAGCTGGAGGAAGAGGAGGAGGAGGTAGCCAAGACTGTTTTTTGTTTGTTTGAATTTTTTTAGAATTGGGGTAGCCCCCAAAATATTGAGACATATTAAAAAAAAACAAGGATACCAATGGCTGTGTGAGGCCAATTTAAATGTCTATTCTGCACAAGGTACAGACAAGTCTTGAAGGATCCATGCCTGGTTCATTTTAATAAAGGTTAGCTTGTCCACGTTGGCTGTGGACAGGCGGCTGTGCTTGTCTGTGATAAAACCCCCTGCCGTACTAAACACACGTTCAGACAATACACTGGCTGCAGGGCAGGCCAGCACCTCCAAGGCATAAAGGGCAAGCTCAGGCCATGTGGCCAATTTGGAGACCCAGAATTTGAATGGGGCAGACCCATCAGTCAGTACGTGTAGGCGTGTGCACACATACTGTTCCACCATGTTGCTGAAATGCTGCCTCCTGCTAAGACGTTGGTGGTGCTGTTTGTGGTGGCATGCTGCTGACAAAGCTTTTCCACATTTTGGCCATGCTAACCCTGCCTTCTGAGGTGCTGGCGGTGCCACAGCTGCGTTGGTGACCTCTTCCTCCTCCTCTGCCTTCGCCTTGTGCTTACACTGAGCCCCGGTGTCATTTGGGAATGCCCTCAACAGTGCGTCTACCAGAGTGCACTTGTAGTCTTGCATCTTCCGATCATGCTCCAGTGAGGGAATTAAGGACGGCACGTTGTCCTTGTACTGGGGATCCAGCAGGGTGGCCACCCAGTAATCAGCACAAGTTAAAATGTGGGCAACTCGGCTGTCGTTGAGCAGGCACTGCATGTATGTAGTAGCTCATGTGTGCCAGGCTAACCAGAGGCAAAGACAAGCTGTCCTCTGCGGGAGGTGTATCATCTGTGTCCTCCGTATCCCCCCAGCCACGCTCCAGTGATGACCACGAGCTGCGTTGGGTGCCACCCTGCTGTGAACACGGTTCCTTCTCGTCCTCCTCCTCCTCCTCCTCATCATCATCCTCATCCTCCTCATCCTCCAGAACTGTCCCCTGGCTTGAAAATTTTTGACCTGGCCTATGCTGTTGCAGGAACCCACCCTCCGAGCCACTTGTGAATGACTGGCCTGATAACCGTGTAAATGACAACTCTTCCTCCTCCTCCTGTGCCACATCCTCTTCCATCATCGCCCAAAGTGTTTTTTCAAGGAGATATAGAAGTGGGATAGTAACGATGAGAACAGCGTCATCGGCACTGGCCATGCTGGTGGAGTACTCGAAACAGCGCAATATGGTACACAGGTCTCACATGGAGGCCCACTCATTGGTGGTGAAGGGGTGCTGTTCCGCAGAGCGACTGACCCGTGCATGCTGCAGCTGAAACTCCACTATTGCCTGCTGCTGCTCGCACAGTCTCTCCAGCATGTGCAAGGTGGAGTTCCACCTTGTGGGCATGTTGCATAGGAGGCGGTGAGCGGGAAGGCCGAAGTTCCGCTGCAGCGCAGACAGGCGAGCAGCAGCAGGGTGAGAAGGCAGAAAGCGCGCACAGACGGCCCGCACTTTCTGCAGAAGCTCTGACATATCCGGGTAGTTTTTTAGAAATTTTTGCACCTCCAAATTCAGCACATGCACCAGGCAAGGGATGTGCATCAAACTGGCTAGGCCCAGAGCTGCTACGAGATTTCACCCATTATCGCACACCATCAGGCCGGGCTTGAGGCTCAGTGGCAATAACCACTCATTGGTCTGTTGTTCAATGCCCGTCCACAGCTCCTGCGCAGTGTGGGGTTTATCCCGCAAACATATCAATTTTAAAACAGCCTGCTGTCGTTTACCCCTGGATGTGCTGAAGGTGTTACGCTGAGCGAATGAGGAGGTGATAGAGGAGGAGGAGGAGGAAGCGCAGTAGGAGGAGGAGGCAACAGGAGGCAAAGAGAAATGCCCTGCAATCCTTGGTGGTGGAAGGACATGCGCCAAATGGCTAGCCGCCTCAGGCCCACTCGCCACTACATTTGCCCAGTGTGCAGTTAGCGAGATATAGCGTCCCTGCCTGTGCTTAATGGTCCATGTATCAGTGGTTATGTGGACCTTGCCACAGATGGCTTGCGCAGTGCACACTTGATCTCGTCCCCGACTTGTTTGTGCAGGGAAGGGATGGCTTGCCTGGAAAAGTAGTGGCGGTTGGGAACTACTTACTGTGGGACAGCCACCGCCATCAGATTTTTAAAACTGTCAGTGTCCACCAGACGGAATGGCAGCATTTCAAAGGCCAGGAATTTTGAAATGCTGGCATTCGGGGCCAGGGATTGCGAGTGGGTAGGGAGGTACTTCCTCTTTCTCTCCAGTGTTTGGGAGATGGAGAGCTGTAAGCTTCCATGGGACCATGTTGAAATGCTTGGGGACGGTGACGGACATGGTGGCGTTGCTGTCACATCGTCTGTTTGCTGGGTGGCAGGTGACACTGGCACTGTAGAGGTGGAGGAAGAGGCAGAGGCAGCAGCAGAAGAGGAAGCAGGAGGAGGCCGAGACCTTTCTTGGATTTTGAGGTACTTATTCCACTGCAGCAAGTGCTTTCCATTTAGATGCCTGGCCATGGAGGTTGTGCTCAGGTTTAGAACATTTGTGCCTCGCTTCAGCCTCTCATTGCACAGTGTGCAAACCATTTGTCTTGTACTCAGCACATTGTCTGAAGAACTGCCATGCCGGGGAATGCCTTTGAGCTGCCTTTGGTGTGCTAGGTCCCTGGGTGCGGTGGGTAGTAGCAGGCATACTGTCTAGGGGCGCTCGCTCCACTTTTGCAACCTGCTTCCTCTTTTGCTGTGCTGGTGCCTCTGTGCGACCACAACCTCTTCCTCCAAACTGCACACGTCACTCGCATGACCTTCATTCCATGTGGGGTCTAGGACCTTATCATCCTCCACATCATCTTCCTCCCACCCTTCACCACTGCCCTCCTTGTCAGTAAGTGGTTGGGCATCAGTGCACTCAATGTCTTCCACTTCTGGGCCAGGGCTATGTGGATGGCCCACAGAAAGCACAGCAGCAGAGTCATCAAAAAGCACAAGAGACTGTTGCATGACTTGGGGCTCAGACTGCTTGACTTACAAGGGGCTGAGGTGAAAGACAGATGGCCATGGGGTTTCAAGTGCCAACTCTGAGCTTTCATCAAGGGACCGGGTGGGAGACAATGTGAAGGAACTGGAGGCATTGTCAGCCACCCAATCTACTATCGCCTGTACTTATTCTGGCCTCACCATTCGTTGAGAGGCATTCGGGCCTACCATATAACATTGAAGGTTCTGTCTGCTACCTGAGGAAGGGGTTTCACTTGTGCGTGTAGCTGGCACAGATCGACCACGTCCTCTCCTTGCAACAGGAGCTTCAGCAAAACCAACAACACCAGCATCACCAGCAGCACCACGAACACCACCACGTTCCTTATTTGACGCTATCCTCATTCTTGAAACAATTGTACTATGTAGCACTATTTATTAATACAAAAAAAAGAATAATAAATTATTATTCTCATTTTTTTTTTTTAAAAGAAAATTGTAGATGCACTTTTTATTTTTGTGCAAGAAATTCACCGCTCACACCGGCAGCAGGAACTTCTCCTTACACCAGTATGAGATGATTTTAGAATGATTATCTGTCTTTCACAGCACCAAAAGGAACCTGTCCCTACTGCAGTATGAGATGATTTTAGAACAATAATCTCCCCCTCACAGCACCAACAGGAACCTCTCCCTAATGCAGTAGGATATGGCTTTATAACGATAGACTCTCCCTCAGAGCACCAACAGGAACCTGGCCCTAATGCAGTAGTAGTTGTTTTTAGAACGATAAATTCTCCCTCAGAGCACCAACAGGAACCTGGCCCTAATGCAGTAGTAGTTGTTTTTAGAATTATAATCTCTCCCTCAAAGCACCAACAGGAACCTGGCCCTATTGCAGTAGTAGTTGTTTTTAGAATGATAAACTCTCCCTCAGAGCACCAACAGGAACCTGGCCCTAATGCAGTAGTAGGTTTTTTAGAATGATAATCTCTCCCTCAAAGCACCAACAGGAACCTGGCCCTAATGTAGTAGTAGTTGTTCTTAGAATGATAAACTTTCCCACAGAGCAGCAACAGGAACCTGGCCCTTATGCAGTAGTAGTTGTTATTAGAACGATAAACACTCCCTCAAAGCACCAACAGGAACCTTGCCTATTGCAGTAGTAGTTGTTTTTAGAATGATAATCCCTCCCTCAAAGCACCAACAGGAACCTTGTCCTATTGCAGTAGTAGTTGTTTATAGAACGATAAACTCTCCCTCAGAGCACCAACAGGAACCTGGCCCTAATGCAGTTGTAGTTGTTTTTAGAACGATAAACTCTCCCTCAGAGCAGCAACAGGAACCTGGTCCTAATGCAGTAGTAGTTGTTTTCAGAAAGATAAACTCTCCCTCAAAGCACCAACTGGAACCTGGCCCAAATGCAGTAGTAGTTGTTTTTAGAATGATAATCCCTTCCTCAAAGCACCAACAGGAACCTTGTCCTATTGCAGTAGTAGTTGTTTTCAGAATGATAAACTCTCCCTCAAAGCACCAACAAGAACATGGCCCTAATGCAGTAGTAGTTGTTTTTAGAACGATAAACTCTCCCTTAAAGCACCAACAGGAACCTGGCCTAAAGGAAGTTGTAGTTGTTTTTATAACGATAAACTCTGACTCAGAGCACCAACAGGAACCTGGCCCTAATGCAGTAGTTTTTTTTAAAACGATAAACTCTCAATCAAAGCACCAACAGGAACCTGGCCCTAATGCAGGAGTAGTTGTTTTTAGAACAATAATCTCTCCCTCAGAGCACCCACCAGAACCTGGCCCTAAAGCAGTAGTAGTTGTTTTTAGAACGATAATCTCTCGCTCAAAGCATGGACAGGAACCTGGCCCTATTGCAGTAGTAGTTGTTTTTAGAACTATAAACTTTCCCTCAGAGCACCAACAGGAACCTGGCCCTAATGCAGTAGTTTTTTTTAGAACGATAAACTCTCCCTCAAAGCACCAACAGGAACCAGGCCCTAATGCAGAAGTAGTTGTTTTTAGAACGATAAACTCTCTCTCAGAGCACCAACAGGAACCAGGCCCTAATGCAGTAGCAGTTGTTTTTAGAACGATAATCTCTCTATCAATGCACCAACAGGAACCTGGCCCTACTGCAGAAGTAGTTGTTTTTAGAATGATAAACTCTCCCTCAAAACACCAACAGGAACCTGGCCCTCATTCAGTTGAAGTTGTTTTTAGTACGATAAACTCTCCCTCAGAGCACCAACAGGAACCTGGCGCTAATGCAGCATTAGTTTTTTTAAGAACGATAATCTCTCCCTCAAAGCACCAACAGGAACCTGGCTCTAATGCAGTAGTAGTTGTTTTTAGAACGATAAACTCTCCCTCAGAGCAACAACAGGAACCTGGCCCTAATGCAGTAGTAGTTGTTTTAAGAATGATAATCTCTCCCTCAGAGCACCAGCAGGAACATGGCCCTAATGCAGTAGTAGTTGTTTTTGGAACGATAATCTCTCCTTAAAATCAACAGGAACCTGGCACTATTGCAGTAGTAGTTTTTTTTAGAACAATAAACTCTCCCTCAAAGCACTAACAGGAACCTGGCCCAAATCAGTTGTAATTGTTTTTAGAACGATAAACTCTCCCTCAAAGCACCAACAGGAATCTGGCCCTAATGCAGTAGTAGTTGTTTTTAGAATGATAAACTCTCCCTCAGACCAACAACAGGAACCTGGCCCTAATGCAGTAGTAGATGTTAGAATGATAAACTCTCCCTCAGAGCACCAACAGGAACCTGGCCCTAATGCAGTAGTAGTTGTTTTTAGAACGATAAACTCTCCCTCAGAGCACCAACCGCAACCTGGCACTAATGCAGTAGTAGTTGTTTTTAGAATGATAAACTCTCCCTCAGACCACCAACAGGAACCTGGCCCTAATGCAGTAGTAGATGTTAGAATGATAAACTCTCCCTCAGAGCACCAACAGGAACCTGGCCCTAATGCAGTAGTAGTTGTTTTTAGAACCATAAACTCTCCTTCAGAGCACCAACAGGAACCTGGTCCTAAGCAGTAGTAGTATTTTTTTTCAGTACGATAAACTCTCCTTCAAAGCACCAACAAGAACCTGGCACTAATGCAGTAGTAGTTGTTTTTAGAACGATAAACTCTCCCTCAGAGCACCAACCGGAACCTGGCAAGATGTAGTAGTTTTTTTTAGAACGATAAACTCTCCCTCAAAGCACTAACAGGAACCTGGCCCAAATCAGTTGTAGTTGTTTTTAGAACGATAAACTCTCCCTCAAAGCACCAACAGGAACCTGGTCCTAATGCAGTAGTAGTTGTTTTCAGAAAGATAAACTCTCCCTCAAACCACCAACAGGAACCTGGCCCTAATGCAGTTGTAGTTGTTTTTAGAATGATAAACTCTCACTCAGAGCACCAACCGGAACCTGGCCCTAATGCAGCAGTAGTTGTTTTTAGAATGATAATCACTCCCTCAAAGCACCAACAGGAACCTGGTCCTATTGCAG
Source organism: Glandirana rugosa (assembly GCA_018402905.1). Taxonomy (NCBI): domain Eukaryota; kingdom Metazoa; phylum Chordata; class Amphibia; order Anura; family Ranidae; genus Glandirana; species Glandirana rugosa. The sequence continues at coordinate 51,581 of BLSH010279152.1, forward strand.
TAGTAGTTGTTTTCAGAAAGATAAACTCTCCCTCAAAGCACCAACAAGAACATGGCCCTAATGCAGTAGTAGTTGTTTTTAGAATGATAAACACTCCCTTAAAGCACCAACAGGAACCTGGCCTAAATGAAGTTGTAGTTGTTTTTATAACGATAAACTCTACCTCAGAGAGCCAACAGGAACCTGGCCCTAATGCAGTAGTTTTTTTTTTTAAACGATAAACTCTCAATTAAAGCACCAACAGGAACCTGGCCCTAATGCAGGAGTAGTTGTTTTTAGAACAATAATCTCTATCTCAGAGCACCCACCAGAACCTGGCCCTATTGCAGTAGTAGTTGTTTTTAGAACAATAAACTCTCCCTCAGAGCACCAACAGGAACCTGGCACTAATACAGTAGTTTTTTTTAGAATGATAAACTCTCCCTCAAAGCACCAACAGGAACCAGGCCCTAAATGCAGTAGTAGTTGTTTTTAGAATGATAATCTCTCCCTCAAAGCACCAACAGGAACCTGGCCCTATTGCAGAAGTAGTTGTTTTTAGAATGATAAACTCTCCCTCAAAGTAATAAAAGGAACCTGGCCCTACTGCAGTAGTAGTTGGTTTTAGAACGATAAACTCTTCCTCAAAACACCAACAGGAACCTGGCCCTCATTCAGTTGAAGTTGTTTTTAGTACGATAAACTCTCCCTCAGAGCACCAACAGGAACCTGGCGCTAATGCAGTATTAGTTTTTTTTAGAACGATAATCTCTCCCTCAAAGCACCAACAGGAACCTGGCTCTAATGCATTAGTAGTTGTTTTTAGAACGATAAACTCTCCCTCAGAGCACCAACAGGAACATGGCCCTAATGCAGTAGTAGTTGTTTTAAGAATGATAATCTCTCCTTCAGAGCACCAGCAGGAACATGGCCCTAATGCAGTAGTAGTTGTTTTTGGAATGATAATCTCTCCTTAAAAACAACAGGAACCTGGCCCTATTGCAGTAGTAGTGGTTTTTAGAACGATAAACTCTCCCTCAAAGCACTAACAGGAACCTGGCCCAAATCAGTTATAGTTGTTTTTAGAACGATAAACTCTTCCTCGAAGCACCAACAGGAACCTGGCGCTAATACAGTAGTAGTTGTTTTTAGAATGATAAACTCTCCCTCAGACCACCAAAAGGAACCTGGCCCTAATGCAGTAGTAGATGTTAGAATGATAAACTCTCCCTCAGAGCACCAACAGGAACATGGCCCTATTGCAGTATTAGTTGTTTTTAGAACGATAAACTCTCCCTCACAGCACCAACCGCAACCTGGCACTAATGCAGTAGTAGTTGTTTTTAGAACGATAATCTCTCCTTAAAAACAACAGGAACCTGGCCCTATTGCAGTAGTAGTGGTTTTTAGAACGATAAACTCTCCCTCAAAGCACTAACAGGAACATGGCCCAAATCAGTTATAGTTGTTTTTAGAACGATAAACTCTTCCTCGAAGCACCAACAGGAACCTGGCGCTAATACAGTAGTAGTTGTTTTTAGAATGATAAACTCTCCCTCAGACCACCAAAAGGAACCTGGCCCTAATGCAGTAGTAGATGTTAGAATGATAAACTCTCCCTCAGAGCACCAACAGGAACATGGCCCTATTGCAGTATTAGTTGTTTTTAGAACGATAAACTCTCCCTCAGAGCACCAACCGCAACCTGGCACTAATGCAGTAGTAGTTGTTTTTAGAACGATAAACTCTCCCTCAGAGCACCAACAGGAACCTGGTCCTAATGCAGTAGTAGTATTTATTTTCAGTACGATAAACTCTCCCTCAAAGCAACAACAAGAACCTGGCAATAATGCAGTAGTAGTTGTTTTTAGAAAGATAAACTCTCCCTCAGAGCACTAACAGGAACCTGGCCCAAAACAGTTGTAGTTGTTTTTAGAACTATAAACTCTCCCTCAGACCACCAACAAGAACCTTGCACTAATGCAGTAGTAGTTGTTTTTAAAACGATAATCTCTCCCTCAAAACAACAGGAACCTGTCCCTACTGCAGTAGTAGTTGTTTTTAGAACAATAAACTCTCCCTCAAAGCACCAACAGGAACCTGGCCCTATTGCAGTTGTAGTTGTTTTTAGAACGATAAACTCTCCCTCAAAGCACCAACAGGAACCTGGCCCTAATGCAGTAGTAGTTGTTTTTAGAATGATAAACTCTCCCTCAGACCAACAACAGGAACCTGGCCCTAATGCAGTAGTAGATGTTAGAATGATAAACTCTCCCTCAGAGCACCAACAGGAACCTGGCCCTAATGCAGTAGTAGTTGTTTTTAGAACGATAAACTCTCCCTCAGAGCACCAACCGCAACCTGGCACTAATGCAGTAGTAGTTGTTTTTAGAATGATAAACTCTCCCTCAGACCACCAACAGGAACCTGGCCCTAATGCAGTAGTAGATGTTAGAATGATAAACTCTCCCTCAGAGCACCAACAGGAACCTGGCCCTAATGCAGTAGTAGTTGTTTTTAGAACAATAATCTCTCCCTCAAATCACCAACAGGAACCGTTCCCTATTGCAGTAGTAGTTGTTTTTAGAACGATAATCTCTCCCTCAGAGCACCAACAGGAACATGGCCCTAATGCAGTAGTAGTTGTTTTTAGAACGATAAACTCTCCCTCAAAGCACCAACAGGAGCCTGGCCCTAATGCAGTAGTAGTTGTTTTTAGAACGATAATCTCTCCCACAAAGCAACAACAGGAACCTGGCACTACTGCAGTAGTAGTTGTTTTTAGAACGATAATCTCTCCCTCAAATCACCAACAGGAACCGTTCCCTATTGCAGTAGTAGTTGTTTTTAGAACGATAAACTCTCCCTCAGAGCACCAACAGGAACCTGGCCCTAATGCAGGAGTAGTTGTTTTTAGAACGATAATCTCTCCCTCAAAGCAGCAACAGGAACCTTGCCCTATTGCAGTAGTAGTTGTTTTTAGAATGATAAACTCTCCCTCAAAGCACCAACAGGAACCTGGCATTATTGCAGTAGTAGTTGTTTTTAGAACAATAAAATCTACCTCAAAGTAACAACAGGAACCTGGCCCTACTGCAGTAGTAGTTTTTTTTAGAACGATAAACTCTCCCTTAAAGCACCAACAGGAACCTGGCCGTCATGCAGTTGTAGTTGTTTTTAGAATGATAATCTCTCCCTCAGAGCACCAACAGGAACCTGGCCCTAATGCAGTAGTAGTTGTTTTTAGAATAATAATCTCTCCCTCAAATCACCAACAGGAACCGTTCCCTATTGCAGTAGTAGTTGTTTTTAGAACGATAAACTCTCCCTCAGAGCACCAACAGGAACCTGGCCCTAATGCAGTAATAGTTGTTTTTAGAACAATAAACTCTCCCTCAAAGCACCAACAGGAACCTGACACTAATGTAGTTGTAGTTGTTTTTAGAACAATAATCTCTCCCTCAAACCCCCAACAGGAATCTGTCCCTATTGCAGTAGTAGTTGTTTTTAGAACGGTAAACTCTCCCTCAGGGCACCAACAGGAGCCTGGCCCTAATGCAGTAGTAGTTGTTTTTAGAACGATAATCTCTCCCTCAAAGCACCAACAGGAACCTGGCCCCACTGCAGTAGTAGTTTTTAGAACGATAAACTCTCCCTCAGAGCACCAACAGGAACCTGGCCCTTTGCAGTAGTAGTTGTTTTAAGAATGATAAACTCTCCCTCAAAGTAACAACAGGAACCTGGCACTAATGCAGTAGTAGTTGTTTTTAGAACGATAAACTCTCCCTCAGAGCACCAACAGGAACCTGGTCCTAATGCAGTAGTAGTATTTATTTTCAGTACGATAAACTCTCCCTCAAAGCAACAACAAGAACCTGGCCCTATTGCAGTAGTAGTTGTTTTTAGAATGATAAACTCTCCCTCAGTGCACAAACAGGAAACTGGCCCTAATGCAGTAGTAGTTGTTAGAATGATAAACTCTACCTCAGAGCACCAACAGGAACCTGGCCCTAATGCAGTTGTAGTTGGTTTTAGAACGATAAACTCTCTCTCAGGGCACCAACAGGAACCTGGCCCTAATGCAGTAGTAGTTGTTTTTAGAACGAAAATCTCTCCCTCAAAGTACCAACAGGAACCTGGCCCTAATGCAGTAGTAGTTGTTTTTAGAATGATAATCTCTCCCTCAAAGCAGCAACAGGAACCTAGCCGTATTGCAGTAGTAGTTGTTTTTGTAATAATAAACTCTCCCTCAGAGCACCAACAGGAACCTGGCCATAATGCAGTAGTAGTTTTTGCAGTAGTAGTTGTTTTTAGAACGATAATCTCTCCCTGAAAACGCCAACAGGAACCTGGCCCTCATTCAGTTGAAGTTGTTTTTAGAACGATAAACTCTCCCTCAGAGCACCAACAGGAACCTGGCACTAATGCAGTATTAGTTTTTTTTAGAACAATAATCTCTCCCTCAAAGCAGCAACAGGAACCTGGCTCTAATGCAGTAGTAGTTGTTTTTAGAACAATAAACTCTCCCTCAGAGCACCAACAGGAACTTGGCCCTAATGAAGCAGTAGTTGTCTTTAGAACGATAAACTCTCCCTCAGAGCACCAACAGGAACCTGGCCATAATGCAGCAGTAGTTGTTTTAAGAATGATAATCTCTCCCTCAGAGCACCAGCAGGAACATGGCCCTAATGCAGTAGTAGTTGTTTTTGGAACGATAAACTCTTTCTTAAAGCACCAACAGGAACCTGGCCCTAATGCATTTGTAGTTGTTTTTAGAATGATAAACTCTCCCTCAAAGTAACAACAGGAACCTGGCCCTACTGCAGTAGTAGTTGTTTTTAGAATGATAAACTCTTCCTCAAAGCACCATCAGGAACCTGGCCCTCATTCAGTTGTAGTCGTTTTTAGAACGATAAACTCTCCCTCAAAGCACCAACAGGAACCCGGCACTAATGCAGTAGTAGTTGTTTTTAGAACGCTAAACTCTCCCTCAGAGCACCAACAGGAACCTTGCCCTAATGCAGTAGTAGTTGTTTTTGGAACAATAAACTCTCCTTAAAGCACCAACAGGAACCTGGCCCTAATACATTTGTAGTTGTTTTTAGAACGATAAACTCTCACTTAGAGCACCAACAGGAACCTGGCCCTAATGCAGTAGTAATTGTTTTTTAGTACGATAAACTCTCCCTCAAAGCACCAACAGGAACCTGGCACTAATGCAGTAGTAGTTGTTTTTAGAACGATAATCTCTCCCTCAAAACAACAACAGAAACCTGGCCCTATTGCAGTAGTAGTTGTTAGAATGATAAATTCTACCTCAGAGCACCAACAGGAACCTGGCCCTAATGCAGTAGTAGTTGTTAGAATGATAAACTCTCCCTCAGAGCACCAACAGGAACCTGGCCCTAATGCAGTAGTAGTTGTTTTTAGTACGATAAACTCTCCCTCAAAGCACCAACAGGAACCTGGCCCTAATGCAGTTGTATTTTTTTTTAGAACGATAAACTCTCCCTCAGAGCACCAACAGGAACCTGGCCCTAATGCAGTAGTAGTTGTTTTTAGAATGATAATCTCTCCCTCAGAGCACCAACAGGAACCTGGCCCTAATGCAGTAGTAGTTGTTAGCATGATAAACTCTCCCTCAGAGCACCAACAGGAACCTGGCCCTACTGCAGTAGTATTTTTTTTATAACGATAAATTCTCCCTCAAAGCACAAACAGGAACCTGGCCCTAATGCAGTTATAGTTGTTGTTAGAATGATAAACCATCCCTCAGAGAACCAACAGGAATCTGGCCCTAATACAGTAGTAGTTGTTTTTGAATGATAAACTCTCCCTCAGAGCACCAACAGGAACCTGGCCCTAATGCAGTAGTAGTTGTTTTTAGAACGATAAAATCTCCCTCAAAGTAACAACAGGAACCTGGCCCTACTGCAGTAGTAGTTGTTTTTAGAACGATAAACTCTCCCTCAAAGCACCAACAGGAACCTCGCCCTATTGCATTAGTAGTTGTTTTTAGAACGATAAACTCTCCTTCAGAGCACCAACAGGAACCTGGCCCTTATGTAGTAGTAGTTGTTTTTAGAACGATAAACTCTCCCTCAGAGCACCAACAGGAACCTTTACCTCATGTGGTAGTAGTTGTTTTAGAACGATAAATTCTCCCTCAAAGCACCAACAGGAACCTGGCCCTAATGCAGTAGTAGTTTTTAGAACGATAAACTCTCCCTCAAAGCACCAAAAGGAACCTGGCCCTAATGCAGTGGTAATTGTTTTTTGAACAATAATCTCTCCCTCAAAGTCCCAACAGGAACCTGGCCCTATTGCAGTAGTAGTTTTTTTTAGAACGATAAACTCTCCCTCAGAGCACCAAAAGGAACCTGGCCCTAATGCAGTAGTAGCTGTTTTTAGAACGATAATCTCTCCCTCAAAGCACCAACAGGAACCTGGCAATATTGCAGTAGTAGTTGTTTTTAGAACGATAAACACTCCCTCAAAGTAACAACAGGAACCTGGCCCTACTGTAGTAGTAGTTGTTTTTAGAACGATAACCTCTCCCTCAGAGCACCAACAGGAACCTGGCCCTAATACAGGAGAAGTTGTTTTTAGAACGATAATCTCTCCCTCAAAGCACAAACAGGAACCTGGCCGTCATGCAGTTGTAGTTGTTTTTAGAATGATAATCTCTCCCTCAGAGCACCAACAGGAACCTGGCCCTAATGCAGTAGTAGTTGTTTTTAGAACAATAATCTCTCCCTCAAATCACCAACAGGAACCGTTCCCTATTGCAGTAGTAGTTGTTTTTAGAACGATAATCTCTCCCTCAGAGCACCAACAGGAACATGGCCCTAATGCAGTAGTAGTTGTTTTTAGAACGATAAACTCTCCCTCAAAGCACCAACAGGAGCCTGGCCCTAATGCAGTAGTAGTTGTTTTTAGAACGATAATCTCTCCCTCAAAGCAACAACAGGAACCTGGCACTACTGCAGTAGTAGTTGTTTTTAGAACGATAAACTCTCCCTCAAAGTAACAACAGGAACCTGGCCCTACTGCAGTAGTAGTTGTTTTTAGAACGATAATCTCTCCTCAAATCACCAACAAGAACCGTTCCCTATTGCAGTAGTAGTTGTTTTTAGAACGATAAACTCTCCCTCAGAGCACCAACAGGAACCTGGCCCTAATGCAGGAGTAGTTGTTTTTAGAACGATAATCTCTCCCTCAAAGCAGCAACAGGAACCTTGCCCTATTGCAGTAGTAGTTGTTTTTAGAATGATAAACTCTCCCTCAAAGCACCAACAGGAACCTGGCATTATTGCAGTAGTAGTTGTTTTTAGAACAATAAAATCTACCTCAAAGTAACAACAGGAACCTGGCCCTACTGCAGTAGTAGTTTTTTTTAGAACGATAAACTCTCCCTTAAAGCACCAACAGGAACCTGGCCCTAATGCAGTAGTAGTTGTTTTTAGAATAATAATCTCTCCCTCAAATCACCAACAGGAACCGTTCCCTATTGCAGTAGTAGTTGTTTTTAGAACGATAAACTCTCCCTCAGAGCACCAACAGGAACCTGGCCCTAATGCAGTAATAGTTGTTTTTAGAACAATAAACTCTCCCTCAAAGCACCAACAGGAACCTGGCACTAATGTAGTTGTAGTTGTTTTTAGAACAATAATCTCTCCCTCAAACCCCCAACAGGAATCTGTCCCTATTGCAGTAGTAGTTGTTTTTAGAACGATAAACTCTCCCTCAGGGCACCAACAGGAGCCTGGCCCTAATGCAGTAGTAGTTGTTTTTAGAACGATAATCTCTCCCTCAAAGCACCAACAGGAACCTGGCCCCACTGCAGTAGTAGTTTTTAGAACGATAAACTCTCCCTCAGAGCACCAACAGGAACCTGGCCCTTTGCAGTAGTAGTTGTTTTAAGAATGATAAACTCTCCCTCAAAGTAACAACAGGAACCTGGCCCTACTGCAGTAGTAGTTGTTTTTAGAAGGATAAACTCTCCCTCAAAGCACCAACAGGAACCTGGCCCTATTGCAGTAGTAGTTGTTTTTAGAATGATAAACTCTCCCTCAAAGTAACAAAAGGAACCTGGCCCTACTGCAGTAGTAGTTGTTTTTAGAACGATAAACTCTCCCTCAGAGCACCAACAGGAACCTGGCCCTAATGCAGTAGTAGTTGTTTTTAAAACGATAATCTCTCCCTCAGAGCACCAACCGGAACCTGGCCCTAATGCAGTAGTAGTTGTTTTTAGAACGATAATCTCTCCCTCAAATCACCAACAGGAACCGTGCCCTATTGCAGTAGTAGTTGTTTTTAGAATGATAAACTCTCCCTCAGAGCACCAACAGGAACCTGGCCCTAATGCAGTAGTAGTTGTTTTTAGAACGATAAACTCTCCCTCAGAGCACCAACAGGAACCTGGCCCTCATGCAGTAGTAGTTGTTTGTAGAATGATAAACTCTCCCTCAAAGTACCAACAGGAACCTGGCCCTAATGTAGTAGTAGTGGTTTTTAGTACGATAAACTCTCCCTCAGAGCACCAACAGGAACATGGCCCTAATTCAGTAGTAGTTGTTTTTAGAATGGTAAACTCTCCCTCAAAGCAGCAACAGGAACCTGGCCCTCATGCAGTAGTAGTTGTTTTTAGAACGATAAACTCTCCCTCAAAGTACCAACAGGAACCTGGCCCTAATGTAGTAGTAGTTGTTTTTAGTACGATAAACTCTCCCTCAGAGCACCAACAGGAACATGGCCCTAATTCAGTAGTAGTTGTTTTTAGAACGGTAAACTCTCCCTCAAAGCAGCAACAGTAACCTGGCCCTCATGCAGTAGTAGTTGTTTTTAGAACGATAAACTCTCCCTCAAAGCACCAACAGGAACCTGGCCCTAATGCAGTAGTAGTTGTTTTTAGAACGATAAAATCTCCCTCAGAGCACCAACAGGAACATGGCCCTAATTCAGTAGTAGTTGTTTTTAGAACGGTAAACTCTCCCTCAAAGCATCAACAGTAACCTGGCCCTCATGCAGTAGTAGTTGTTTTTAGAACGATAAACTCTCCCTCAAAGCACCAACAAGAACCTGGCCCTAATGCAGTAGTAGTTGTTTTTAGAACGATAAACTCTCCCTCAGGGCACCAACAGGAGCCTTGCCCTAATGCAGTAGTAGCTGTTTTTAAAACGATAATCTCTCCCTCAAAGCACCAACAGGAACCTGGCCCCACTGCAGTAGTAGTTTTTAGAACGATAAACTCTCCCTCAGAGCACCAAAAGGAACCTGGCCCTCATGCAGTAGTAGTTGTTTTTAGAACGATAAACTCTCCCTCAAAGCACCAACAGGAACCCGTCCCTAATGTAGTAGTAGTTGTTTTTAGTACGATAAACTCTCCCTCAGAGCACCAACAGGAACATGGCCCTAATTCAGTAGTAGTTGTTTTTAGACCGGTAAACTCTCCCTCAAAGCATCAACAGTAACCTTGCCCTCATGCAGTAGTAGTTGTTTTTAGAACGATAAACTCTCCCTCAAAGCACCAACAGGAACCTGGCCCTAATGCAGTAGTCGTTGTTTTTAGAACGATAAAATCTCCCTCAGAGCACCAACAGGAACATGGCCCTAATTCAGTAGTAGTTGTTTTTAGAACGGTAAACTCTCCCTCAAAGCACCAACAGGAACCTGGCCGTCATGCAGTTGTAGTTGTTTTTAGAATGATAATCTCTCCCTCAGAGCACCAACAGGAACCTGGCCCTAATGCAGTAGTAGTTGTTTTTAGAATAATAATCTCTCCCTCAAATCACCAACAGGAACCGTTCCCTATTGCAGTAGTAGTTGTTTTTAGAACGATAAACTCTCCCTCAGAGCACCAACAGGAACCTGGCCCTAATGCAGTAATAGTTGTTTTTAGAACAATAAACTCTCCCTCAAAGCACCAACAGGAACCTGGCGCTAATGTAGTTGTAGTTGTTTTTAGAACAATAATCTCTCCCTCAAACCCCCAACAGGAATCTGTCCCTATTGCAGTAGTAGTTGTTTTTAGAACGATAAACTCTCCCTCAGAGCACCAACAGGAGCCTGGCCCTAATGCAGTAGTAGTTGTTTTTAGAACAATAAACTCTCCCTCAAAGCACCAACAGGAACCTGGCATTATTGCAGTAGTAGTTGTTTTTAGAACAATAAAATCTCCCTCAAAGTAACAACAGGAACCTGGCCCTACTGCAGTAGTAGTTTTTTTTAGAACGATAAACTCTCCGTCAAAGCACCAACAGGAACCTGGCCATCATGCAGTTGTAGTTGTTTTTAGAATGATAATCTCTCCCTCAGAGCACCAACAGGAACCTGGCCCTAATGCAGTAGTAGTTGTTTTTAGAATAATAATCTCTCCCTCAAATCACCAACAGGAACCGTTCCCTATTGCAGTAGTAGTTGTTTTTAGAACGATAAACTCTCCCTCAGAGCACCAACAGGAACCTGGCCCTAATGCAGTAATAGTTGTTTTTAGAACAATAAACTCTACCTCAAAGCACCAACAGGAACCTGGCACTAATGTAGTTGTAGTTGTTTTTAGAACAATAATCTCTCCCTCAAACCCCCAACAGGAATCTGTCCCTATTGCAGTAGTAGTTGTTTTTAGAACGATAAACTCTCCCTCAGAACACCAACAGGAGCCTGGCCCTAATGCAGTAGTAGTTGATTTAGAAAGATAAACTCTCCCTCAAAGCACCAACAGGAACCTGGCCCTTTGCAGTAGTAGTTGTTTTAAGAACGATAAACTCTCCCTCAAAGTAACAACAGGAACCTGGCCCTACTGCAGTAGTAGTTGTTTTTAGAACGATAAACTCTCCCTCAAAGCACCAACAGGAACCTGGCCCTATTGCAGTAGTAGTTGTTTTTAGAATGATAAACTCTCCCTCAAAGTAACAACAGGATCCTGGCCCTACTGCAGTAGTAGTTGTTTTTAGAACGATAAACTCTCCCTCAGAGCACCAACAGGAACCTGGCCCTAATGCAGTAGTAGTTGTTTTTAAAACGATAATCTCTCCCTCAAAGCACCAACAGGAACCTGGCCCTAATGTAGTAGTAGTTGTTTTTGGTACGATAAACTCTCCCTCAGAGCACCAACAGGAACATGGCCCTAATTCAGTAGTTGTTGTTTTTAGAACGGTAAACTCTCCCTCAAAGCAGCAACAGTAACCTGGCCCTCATGCAGTAGTAGTTGTTTTTAGAACGATAAACTCTCCCTCAAAGCACCAACAGGAACCTGGCCCTAATGCAGTAGTAGTTGTTTTTAGAACGATAAAATCTCCCTCAGAGCACCAACAGGAACCTGGCCCTAATTCAGTAGTAGTTGTTTTTAGAATGATAAACTCTCCCTCAAAGCAGCAACAGTAACCTGGCCCTAATGCAGTTGTGGTTGTTTCTAGAACGATAAACTCTCCCTCAGAGCACCAACAGGAACCTGGCCCTAATGCAGTAGTAGTTGTTTTTAGAATGATAAACTCTCCCTCAGAGCACCAACAGGAACCTGGCCCTAATGCAGTTGTAGTTTTTGCAGTAGTATTTGTTTTTAAAACGATAATCTCTCCCTCAAAGCACCAACAGGAACCTGGCCCTAATGCAGTAGTAGTTGTTTTTAGAACGATAAACTCTCCCTCAGAGAACCCACAGGAACGTTTCCCTAATGCAGTAGTAGATTTTTTTAGAATGAGAATCTCTCCCTCAGAGCAACAACAGGAAAGTTTCCCTAATGCAGTAATAGTTGTTTTTAGAACGATAAACTCTCCCTCAGAGCACCAACAGGAACCTGGCCCTAATTCAGTAGTAGTTGTTTTTAGAACGATAAACTCTCCCTCAAAGCACCAACAGTTACCTGGCCCTAGTGCAGTTGTAGTTGTTTCTAGAACGATAAACTCTTCCTCAGAGCACCAACAGGAACCTGGCCCTAATGCAGTAGTAGTTGTTTTTAGAACAATAATCTCTCCTCAAAGCACCAACAGGAACCTGGCCCTATTGCAGTAGTAGTTGTTTTTAGAATGATAAACTCTCCCTCAGAGCACCAACAGGAACCTGGCCCTAATGCAGTAGTAGTTGTTTTTAGAACGATAAACTCTCCCTCAAAGCACCAACAGGAACCTGGCCCTAATGCAGTAGTAGTTGTTTTTAGAACGACAAACTCTCCCTCAGAGAACCCACAGGAACGTTTCCCTAATGCAGTAGTAGATGGTTTTAGAATGAGAATCTCTCCCTCAGAGTAACAACAGGAACGTTTCCCTAATGCACTATAAGATGGTTGTGAACGCTAATCTTTCCCTCACAGCAGCGGCATGAAGCTCTCCCTACTCTAGTCTGAGACGATCTGACACGCGGCGCTACTTGACTCCAGCCCCATATAGAGGCTGGGTCACATAATGCACTGGCCAATCATAGCCATGCCATTAGTAGGCATGGCTGTGACGGCTTCTAAGGGCAAACTAGTGAAAAGCTTGTTGATTGGCTGCCCAGCAGCTATAGAAAAGGTGCCAAAATACCCAAATACCGAACCCAACCTTTTTTTTTTAATGTCCGGAATCGGGTTCGGGGCACGGACACCCCAAAGTCCGGTACGATCCCGAATTTTACAGTCCGGGTTCGCTCAACTCTATATAAGAGCAGTGTGAACAGCAAGCTTTTATGAAACTTTCAGCAAGCATTTGCAAAGCTTTTGGCAAGTGTCAAGCAGCTTACTCTGAGCCTTTAAAGCATCCTTCAGCTCCTGTTTGGAAATGTTATACACAGATCCTTCCTAATGGGAGTGCTGGTTGTCACTTTAAACAAGCAGCTAGCAGGCTTTGAACAAGCTTCAGGTAGCATCAGGTACAAGCAGCTTGTTTAACCGCTTCAATACTAGGCACTTTTTTTCCCTTCCTGCCCAGGACAATTTTCAGCTTTCAGTGCTGTCGCACTTTTAATGACAATTGCGTGGTCATGAAACACTGTACCCATATGACATTTTTAATGATTTTTTGAGACAGACAGAGTTTTCTTTTGGTGGTATTTATTCACCACTGGGTCTTTTTTTTTTGCTAAACATACAAAAAAAAAACAACTTTTTCTTTGTTTCTGTAATTTTTCTCCTTCGTTGATGTGCGCTGATGAGGCTGCACTGATGGGCACTGATGGGCACTATCCTAAACACACCAAGAAGCCAACTCAGGGTACCATAATGAAATGATAAATTAAAGAGAAAAAAAAAAATAAAACAAAAAAAAACACTTAGTGTTAAGATGAAGTGAAAAAAGTTCACATAAAAGTCCACTTTAAATACAAGCCTTGAGATAAGATACACAATCACTAGTGTGACCGAATACCAGTAGTCAGGTTTCTATGATCTGCATCTCTCCCGAATGCTGGCCCATCTCTCCCGGGTTGTCACTTCTGGTAGATCATGATGCGTCACCTCCGGTTGCCGTACAGCCACGTTCCAATGCATTTTGTCATCACGACTTTGTCCAGGAATTATCCAGGGATTTATGATAGCGCCACTATTTGTCTGTTTGAGAATGGTGATTTCATTAAGATGGATAAAAGACAAGAGAGGGGCGCACCAACCTAGTGCAATACCGTTTAAAAGGTTTATTCAAACATAATGATCGAATAAAAATATACTCACAAATGGAGCAATGAAAAGACACAACAAGGTGAATGGCGAACACAGCGCCTCCAGGACTGCTTCGGAGCTCCACCTCAGGGGGACCGGACAGTGTCCATGTAGCCAGGCTGATGCATTTCTAGAGCGAACCCTCTTCCTCAGAGCCTACAGACTAGGAGGCATACCCCACATATATACAGTATGCAAATAGGCATGCCGGGTCATAATAGAAAGACACCTCCCATCTGGGTGAGGAACGGTTTAACGACCCAATCAGATGACAGCACCACCCATACATGTGTTTACATACATATATATACACACACATATATACACGTGCATCTAAGCAATAGGCAGTGTGTTCTAGACATGATTATTGACATGTACCATCCAAAGACATATACAAATAAATTACTTTTTATATATACGTATAATACATCATACCATCCAAGTCATCCATATGTATCTGCAGCCTCTCTCACATATAGACTATCTATATTTCTGCCATAAACATCCCTGGGTTGGTCTAAATCAATTTGACACTCAGCAGTGTCATCTGCAGAATCTTTCTTACCATACCCACACTTGTCATCAGTCTAGGCCATCGACTCTTCTCTGGTCACCATACAGAGTGCAGTCCCTCCTCTCCCTTGCTAGCCAGTCAGAGTAGCAGGAGCGGCGACCCAGAAGTGTCGTCAGTTGAACGCACTTCCACCCACACTTCTGGGTCAGGAAAAACTGGGCGTTCCACACCAATGTGGAACGCCAGATGAAGGATTATTCCAGCTATCCATAAAGATGATAGAAGCTGATGGTTCCCCTCCACTAGACTGATGACAAGTGTGGGTATTTTAAGATAGTCTATATGGAAGAGAGGCTGCAGATACATATGGATGACTTGGATGCACATATTGGGAGCTGATGGTATGATATATTATATGTATATATAGAGAGTAATTTATTTGTATATGTCTTTGGATGGTACATGTCATTAATCATGTCTGGAACACACTGCCTATTGCATAGATGCACGTGTATATATATATGTTTGTAAACACATGTATGGGTGCTGCTGTCATCTTATTGGGTCATTGAGCCGTTCCCCACTGAGAGGGGAGGTGTCTTTCTATTATGACCCAGCAGGCCTATGTGCATATATATATGTGGGGTATGCCTCCTAGTCTGTAGGCTCTGAGGAAGAGGGTTTGCCCTAGAAACGCATCAGCCTGGCCACATGGACACTGCCTGTTTTCCCTGCTGAGGTGAAGCTCAGAAGCAGTCCTGGAGGCACTGTGTTTGCCGTTCACCTTGTTGTGTCTTTTAATTGCTCTGTTTGTGAGTATATTTTTATTCGATCATTATTTTTGAATAAACCTTTTAAACGGTATTGCAGTAGGTCGGTGCACCCCTCTCTTTTCTTTTATCCTTTAGTGCCTTTGGATGCCAACAGTCCTGAGGAGGGCTGCAAGACCTTTGAGTGTGAAAGGTTACTCACACCTATTAAGAATGTACTTTGCTACTGTTGCATGACTCTTGGTTTGATAAACCTGAGTGCAGGAGGATTGGTTCTTTGATTTCATTGAGATGGGCACTGTTAGGCTACACTGTTGAGGCAGCAGGCACTAATGGGCACTGATGAGGCAGCACTGATGGGCAGTGGTGAGGTGGCACTTATGGCCAATGATGAGGAGGCACTGATGAAGCTGCAATGATAGGTGGCACTGATGGGCACTGATAAGTGGCACTGAAAGTGGCACTAATAAGTGGCCTGATGAGAAGGCACTAATAGGCAGCAATGATGGGCACTGATAGGCAGCACTGATGGGCACTGATTGGTACTGTTGGGGCTGCACTTATCATCAGGACACTGATGATCAGTGCCCTGATTATCAGTGTAAATGTCCCCTGTCATGCTTTCCGGTTACCGGCTCTCTTCTCTTCATGCACTGTCACAGCGTGTGAGGAAAGGAATGGCAATAACCGGTAAGTGTGTTTACATGTGATCAACTGTGTCTGATCACAGCTGATCACATGGTAAAGGGCCGCTGTGATTGGCCTTTTACCCCTGATCTGTGATCAGCTGAGTCTGAAGGACACAGTGATCACAGAACATGCTGGATCTGCACCACAGTGGGTGTGCAGGGGGCATGGTTTTGGGAGGTTGCCCAGAACTGGATGACCGTGCCATAGTCATCTTTCAGCTATAGTGTGGTCAAGAAGTGGTTAAAGTGGCAATGAGTACTCCCATTTGGATCTGTGTTCAACATTTACAAACTGCTTGCTGAAAGCTCTGCACAGGTTTTGCAAAAGCTGGCTGTTCACACTGCTCTTATACAAGCTGAAGCTAATCTGAAACAGGCTTTAATGGGAAAGTATCTTACTGTACGAGTCATCCTATTTATCACAGTTAAAAGTAGATTTATTCTGAAATTCACGCAAAAATTGCCCAGTTTTTGCTTTGCACAATATTAAAATTATTCCCTGGTTTAAATTGAGGAATGTGTATTTTAATAAAAAATCTAACATCCGGAGATCAGATAAATTCCAGTGCCTTCTCAACACCTATTATATACAGTATATGACAACCCCCAGCAGTTGGACCAACCCTGTCCTCTTAGGCAGGTAGTTGATATGATCAAAAATACCATTATATAGAAACTTAAAGACAACGGTCTCCTAAAAATAAACACATTTATTATGTCCTTATGTCAATAATATAGTGCTCCTAAGAATGTTCACAATTCTGTGCAATTATTTCTTCCTGCTATTGCCTATCATTTGTGTGAAGTACACTACATAAAAATTGGGCTCTCATCAAATAGTAAGACCCCTAGAAATCAATGGGTCATATGACTCGTGATGCAAGTAAAAACAGATGCCACTCCCCTTCTCTCAGATTGACCTTCTAAACATTAAACCCAAGTAATTCCAAGAAATTATATGAAAAAAAGAGAATGGCCAAAGCCATAGTGTAATAATTATTGTAATGAGATTACAAACATGAAAATATGCTTACAAAAAATGAATGTGCAACAGCTCTAACCACTAGTGCTATGAACAATAGTGCAAATAACTTTCCTGGCGCCTCCATGGCAGCATACAGATGATAGAGCTCCGCCTCGACTCCTCCCCTAGGACCAGTGAATAGCATAAATTAAAGAGGTAGTACCTCCCCCAATATTCTCCTTTTTTTCCTCATACCTGATCAGTGAAGATGACAACACCAGATCCATACCTCTGCTGATGAAGCAGTTCCGCCGGGTTAAGCCTCTCCCGGACGCAGTCCCTGTACTTGGGCCGCTATTAGCGCTAATAGGTCAGGGAACCCCTTCTGCGGATCTTTTGGGGTTTGCAGTGTTTCCTCTTAGGAACGAAATCTGCCATTTCACAACATTGGGTGTCTGCAGGTGAGGAAAGCCTCAGGATCAGCTTTCTTGGCCCCATTTTTCTTTCCTTCCTTCCCTCCCTCCCCCCCCCCTTTCTTTCTTTCTTTCTTCCCATTTTTTTGGCTCTGCCTTACCTGGTCCCTTTAAGGTTCTGTCTCTGTCTCCCCTGTACTGGCGGCCATCTTGTTGGTGGGGAAC
>BLSH010279152.1:82411-100169 GCA_018402905.1 Glandirana rugosa
TAAAACCTCGTTACTTGCTGTTACACAGGACGTTAAAGAGGAAAACCGGTGTTCTACCTCTATTCCTCTAAGACTGACCAGGACCGTCTTTTGACACTCTCTCTTCCCTCTCCGTCCTTCACGACTCTCCTCTGACTTCTCTCCCTTAAGACTCCACTAAATTCCTCTCTGTCTGTTCGAAGGTGTCTGGTGTTGTCTCCCTTAAGACTCCACTAAATTCCTCTCTTTCTGTTCGAAGGTGTGTCGTGTTGTCTCCCTAAAAACACTCTCCTATCTAGAAACGCACTCCTTTCTGAAGACTCCTCAGTGGTCCTGAATAAAGCGTGGCTCTCTCTCTCAGGTGGAGTTTCACCATACAGTCTCATGAGAGGCCTCTCTCCTCACAGCTCTCCTCAGAAGTCTCTCCTCACACAGCTGTCCTCAGAAGTCTCTCTCCTCACAGCTCTCCTCAGAAGTCTTTCCTCACGCAAAGATCTATCCTCTCACAAAAATCCCTCTGTTGTGCTGTGTGGAAGCTTGTCTTTCTCTCCTTAAATCACCTCAGAATTCCCTCTGTTGTGGTCTGTGGAAGCTTGTCTGTCTCTCCTTAAATCACCTCAGAATTCCCTCTCTTCAGTCTCCTCTCAGCACTTCCTGCCTCTCCCTTCTCTCTCACAGTTTTCTGCCAGGACCAGTCAGAATCTCCTTATCTCCATCTTGTGGCCAAAAGGAGAAATTGCAGGACACATTGTCGTTCATTGCTCCAAAATGCCGGCTACATATATATATATATATATATATATATATATATATAAAAATTGACTTTGCCTTGTGCCAAACAAACCATATAAGCAGTTACATTATACCCATTGGGACATTTAACAAGAATCACTCATCTTAAAGTGAAAAAGTGTCATGCTAGGTCCTCTCCCTTTCTTACTGTTAATCAATTATAGCTATCCTTTGGGCGGTATTATGAGAAATGGCCCTCCTCAAACAGGATATTGCATTAAACTTATAGGTAAATATGAGAACCAGAACTTTTGCTACATAGAAAAGTGAATTTGATTATGAAGGGCCACCATCAATGTAATTGAGAGCAGGAGAACTACTGCAATCAGCATATAACATTAACCATAAGTATATAGATGCATGCAAGTATGGTATTATCAGCAAATGGTCCAACAAGAGTACTAGTGAAATTGTGCACATATACACAGGTATACAGTATCTAGCTATTAATAGAGATACTTAGAGATGAATATTGCAGCAAATTCCAGTTGCGGGGTCCCTGAGAATGATCATAATGCGATTTCATCTTGGTGTCCGAGGCAGAGGAATAACTAGAACCTTCAGGGCCACGGTGCAAGAAACCATGAAGGGCCCCCTGACCCACTTGTCCCTTCTCTCCAAGCCTGGGGCCCTTTACTCCCCTCATGGTACCCTTTATTACTGCCCCACAGTAGGACCCTTTCACATGTTCTGCAGTGGGCCCCTTTCCTGCCTTCTTGGGCCCCTCCATGGTGGTGGAACATGAGCGCCCGGTTGCAAGTGTGACCTTTGCAACCCTGGTAGTGCCTCCACTGGGTGAGATGCTCTGAAGTGCCACGGGATGGGTGGAATGATCTGCAGTTTATCATGAGATGGGTGGAATGCTTTGAAGTGTCATGGGATGGGTAGAAGGCTCTGCAGTGTGTCATGGGATGGATAAAATGCTCTGAAGTGTGTCATGGGATGGATGGAATGCATTGCAATGTCATGGGATGGGTGGAATACTCTGCAGTGTGTCATATGATAGATGGAATACTCTCTGCAGTGAGTAATTGGATGGGTGGAGTACTCTACAGTGTATCATGCGATAGGTGAAATGCTCTGCAGTGTGTCATGTGATGGGTAGAATGCTCTGTGGTGGAATACTCTGCAGTGTATCATGGGATGAGCGGAATACTCTATAGCGTGTTATGTGATAGGTTGAAATACTCTGCAGTGTGTTATGTGATGGATGGAATGCTATGCACATATACACACATACAGTACAAACAGATATAAAAGTACACATAGACACATATAAACACACACACACACACACACACTCAGAAACAGATATAAAAACACACATATATACAGTCTTTTAATGAATCGGCAGTACAGTACTTTCAATCACATAGCCAGGTACTGCATGGTAAGGGGAGGCAGAGAGCACAGGAGTTGGGAAGACACCTCTCCCGCCTTTGCTTTCACTTTGCTGAGAGTCTGCACTGTCTGACCGAGCTCCCAGTGCCGATGCACAATGGAAAGTTCAGTCTGACAGCCTCAATCCACCAGCCACACAGGCCCCCTGGAGCAGGGGATGGGTCTCCATTGAGACACATGTGAACCCCTGTAGCTACACCACTGGTCTGAAGCCTAAGGACAAGATCTGCAGTGATGAGGAGACCCCCCAGCTGTTTTCCAACCAGCTTTGAACATAGCTTCTCACCAGCAGAAACTGTGGTGTGACACTAGAGCTCTGAGTCAACCTATTTATTCTGTGTCTTAATCCCTAATAGTGTCTAATCTGTCATACAGTCGGACATCTTTTGGTGCTATCTTTCGGGGTCTCATCTGTAAAAAACACCTCCAGCAGAGCTGGCAATTGCTGTGTCAATTTCTTCTTCCAGAGCTCTGGCAACTTCAGGTCACTCAAATTGAATTTGAGGTTAGAAGCTGTATTTCTGACTTGGACTCTGCACATCTTAGCATAGGGGTTAAAAACCACCACAGGGTAGCAGTTAACTACAACTTGGTGAGGACCATTTATGACATGGGGAGAACACATTTTCACAGTCACAACTGTAGATCATTCCACTCAGGTTTTCCATCCACCTTTCTTTGTTCATCATCTCTTCAGGAGTTTCCATGAGGACATAACTTCCATCTTCAACATCCCTGAGCAGCTTGGGGCAATACTCTCAGTACTCTCTTTTCCGTTTGTAGAATTTACAATGGTGCTCAACAATGTGATATACCACTCCATGACAATAGCTAACATAGAGTATATTACAGATATTGACGTTTAGATGTGTTATCAGAAGAAACAGTCTGACTTCTTTCAAGAAACTTCTGGAAGTCAATATGTAATGCTATACAGTTAGTCTCCAGTATCACTGGAGCTGTGCTTGATACACCTGCATCAGGACAGGCGAGAGCCATGATCTTCATAGGAAGAACACCCTTGTTTTCTAAATCCAGGACAGTCACAATTACTTGCAAGCTTCCATCAATAGGATATGACTTAATGTTCAGGCCCCACAATTCCATTCTAATATTCGACTAAAGAGGTATGTTGCTTAAGTACTTCAGGTAGAATGAGCTATAAATAAGGGTAACTTGGAAACATGTGTCGAATAGAGCTGGGGTTGTTAGCTCATTAATAATGACTAACTATAGACTTAGAACTTAGGAGGGGTCCTCTTGACCACATCTGCCCTTTCACTACTGTACAAGGAATGCCACACATAGTGATGTTCTGACAGAGTCCTAAGACACTGGTTTGCAGAATGGCCAGTGTCACCACACCTGAAACACATTTAAGAATCCCTCCTCTTCTGTAAAGCAACTGGCTGAATAACCAAAGGTTTGGGTTGGTAAGCTGTAGGATGTTCTGTTTGGGGAGAGTTAGAACGGTGATCCTCTTTTGAAACACTTTTCACCTTCTTAGGAAAATAACACAGAATTTCAGCTTGCTGTCTCTTCACTAACTTCATTAACTCATGTAGAGAAAGAATTCTGTCAGGAAACATCATTTTGAGGAGCTGTGTAAGAGGATGATGAGACAGTAAGACTTACTAGCTAACTGGTCCTTATAGAGTCCGCTGCAGAAGGAGATATTGCGGTGTAATACACCAAATGTGACAAGAGTAACTGTAATTAATTAATAAAGGTGGAACATTTTTCCTCTTCTTTCTGTTGAGGCACATGGTAGTCAGCAACCATATGCTTGTGATCATAGTATGGCTCAAAGTTATCTGACAGTGCCTGTACATATGTAGTCCATTGGGGCTACTCCCTCATGAGTGTCTAGATACAGAGGGATTAATTCCACAGCTGGGGACCACAGACTTTCAGTGACATGCCATTGCTTGTCTTCTTCTGAACAAGCCCACTCCCTTAGACATTGGGGAGTGTGCTCTTTCCAGACATCAAAACTTTCTTCACCTTGTGGCACAGGGACATTACCAGAAAACACTATTCATTTTCTATATTGTGCTGCCTGTAAACCCTGTGCTAACATTTTGGTCAGTTTGACTAAATTACCACTTGCATTGTCACTAAGGGTGTTCATTGTCATTATCCATCCTGTACGAATAGCTAGCTGATACAGGTTATTATGTTATAGGCATCAGTAGGAAAGTATAGGGTAGGTCTACTATTTCATATAGGAGCGGCTTAAGTCCTTTAGGAGCAGGTTGAGGATGCTGCTCCTCCATACTACTGTGAAACCCACTTCAATCTCTGCAGTGCCAACAAATGTAGCTTTCTTTTAGGAGGGGTTATGACAAATGACCCTCCCCAAAGAGGATATTGCACCAAACCTGCTGGCAATAAGAGAACCAGAACTTTTTCTAAATGGAATAGTGGCTTTGATAATAAAGGTGGCAGTGCCTCCACCCAGGGCAGGGCCTCTGTAAACAGGGGGGATTCCCTTCTTGATAAATTAACAAGTAATTTAATGAAAGTAATTGGGAGTAGAGGAACTACTGCAACAAGCATATAACATTAACCATAAGTATATAGATGTACACCAATATGGAAATAGTACACACTTTATATAAAAAATGTATAAGAAAAGATCAATAGTAGAACATACATCCAATGTACAAACAGGTATTATCAGCAAAGGATCCAGCAAGAGTCCTGGTGGAATTGTGCACATATACCAGGTGATACAGTATATTGTTATTAATAGAGATACCTCCAGATGAATGTTGCAGCAAAGTCCAGTTGCAGGGCCCCTGATGATGCTCATAATGCAGCTTTCAACTTTCAACAGCAAGGTAACCACTACACATGCACACTGTGTCACAGACTGAACTATCTGATATAGTGCATGTGAGATAGCAACAAAAAAAACAGATATACTCTGTCAGCAATTGTTAAATATATACATATATACATCCAGAAGCTAAAGGCAACAATAGTGAACTGTTACCATAGTAACACTGGCCTAATAACCTCTGCTGTTGGTCTGGAGAAGCAATAGTTCTTCCATGTGGATATGTTGTTTTAACTCCTCTCACTCTCTCCCTCCACTTTCTCCTTCTGGGGTTTCCAAGCAAACCTTCCAGAGACAGGAAATATCACACATAATTATACATAACTCTGTGATAGCTAGGTGTTATTCGCAAAAACAAACAGTAGTAGACAACAGATCCATACATCATTGTGACACGTAACTAGTGTTGAGCGAACCCGGACTGTAAGTTCGGGTCCGTACCGAACTTTGGGGTGTCCGGGACCCGGACCCAAACCTGGACATTTAAAAAAAGTTTGGGTTCGAGTTCGGGGTTCTGGTATTTGATTCCACGTGTTGAATAGCTGCCAAGGGCAACCAATCAACAAGTGTTTCACTGGTTTGCCCTTATAAACCATCACAGCCATGCCTACTAATGGCATGGCTGTGATTGGCCAGTGCATCATGTGACCCAGCCTCTATATGGGGCTGGAGTCACCGTGCTGCATGTCATATGCTTTTAGGCTAGTTTAGGGAGAGGATGCTGCTGGCTCTGTGAGGGACAGATTGCAGATATTATATAACATCTCATCCTGCATTACTGAACAATCTGATTGTGGACTAGGTAGAGATTACTAGTACTGCTGCTTTGAGGGACAGATTGCAGACCTCATCCTGCTGCACAGAACGATCTGACTGGACTAGGTAGAGTCTACTGCTTAGAGGGACAGAATATTGTTCTAAAATCATCTCCAAGTTCTATAGGGAAAGGTTCCAGCTGTTGCTTTAAGGGGCAGAATATTGTTCTAAAATCATCTCCAAGTTCTATAGGGAAAGGTTCCAGCTGTTGATTTAAGGGACAGAATATTGTTCTAAAATCATCTCCAAGTTCTATAGGGAAAGGTTCCAGCTGTTGCTTTAAGGGACATATTATTGTTCTAAAATCATCTCCAAGTTCTATAGGGAAAGGTTCCAGCTGTTGCTTTAAGGACATATTATTGTTCTAAAATCATCTCCAAGTTGTATAGTGAAAGTTTCCAGCTGTTGCTTAGAGGGACAGATTATTGTTCTAAAATCATCATCTCCAAGTTCTATAGGGAAAGGTTCCAGCTGTTGCTTAGAGGGACAGATTATTGTTCTAAAATCATCTCCAAGTTCTGTAGGGAAAGGTTCCAGCTGTTGCTTTAAGAGACAGATTATTGTTTCTTGCACAAAATTAAAAAGTGCATCTACATTGCTGTTTAAAAAAAAAAAAATTCCAAAAACTACATTTGCGGCCAACGGTGCATTTCTTGCACAAAAATAAAAAAAAATGTCTATATTGCTGGTTTTAAAAAAAAAAATTCTAAAAACTACATTTGCGGCCAGCGGTGCATTTCTTGCACAAAAATAAAAAAAACAGTGTTGGCTACCTCCTCCTCCTCCTCCACCGCAACTTCCACAGCCTCCTCAACCTCTAACTCCACATCCACCTCCATTTTTTTTTATGTTATTTTAGCTTAAAAATTATTTTAAGTTATTTCCCTATCCCCATTTCTTTGTAGGGCACTTGTCCGACTCTTACCCCCATGTTTCTTCCTTTTGCAGACCTCTAGGACTTGCCAGGACTTTGTTACAGCCATTTTTGTGCCTAAAAGTTTGGGTCCCCATTGATTTCACTGGGGTTCGGGGTCCGGGATAAAGTTCGGGTCAAGTTCGGTCCCGAACCCGGACTTTTTCCCGAAAGTTTGGCCGAACCTGCAGAACCTGAACTTCCAGGTGTTTGATCAACTCTAATCACAATATTAACCTTGATATATAGTGAATAAAATACAAAACTTTATAAATACATCAAATTGAATGACTTCATATAGAAAAATCCCCCATATGCACATAAAAGTGAATTCATAAAATAAAATCCATGTGAACAATTAATCCATATTATAACTTAATATAAAAATATGTAAAAGTCCATCCAGTCCATTAACTTGATTCCAATCACCAATGTGTATAAAAGTTAATTGTGTAAGTGATCAAAACACTACAAAAACGCAGTGCTCCACCAAACATGCAAGATATAATTGCGCTCACCACACCAACTGAGTCACAAAGTGACTACAAGACATGGATATAAACCTAAAGCAGCTTTTCAATCGATCCCACCGGTCCTATATGTCAGACTCTGCTCTTATCTGTCCGTGCACCACCGCAGTTCACTAAAGACAGCTCCAACAATAGAGCCACAGAAGGCGAATATTAGTACTGCTTTTTATTTGTAAAATCGCAGATTAAAAATAAGTATTGCACTCATTTATTTTGCTATATATGGGCAATCAACAATAGGTGCCGCTCGGGACCCAATGTGAGAGTGCCTCTTCCACTCTCCCCAGCAAGCATGCGTTCCACCCAGGGTGTGCTTCAAGCCTCTCTTCAATGCATTTCAGGCATGTGTGCATCATCAGGAAGTGAAGCCGGCGCCATTTTCTCAGAGCATATTATACCTTGTGTCTGTCTCCCATTGGTCCCCTATGATAATCCTGCCATGCAACCTTTTAGGGGTTTGGGGCAAGAACTTTTGATCACAAAGAAGGTTAGTTATGTTTATTATTAGCTTGATTTGTATCCCTGCTTTTCTAATGTGATCTGTCTAATATGTCTAATTTTTAGTGTCCTACCCTTGTAGATTGTAAGCTCTTTTGAGCAGGGCCATTCTAACTATATTGTCAAATGCTGGAGTATCGCTTCCAAGCCTTTTTTTTTGGCCCCAGTACATTAATGTACCAAATATTTATAACTCCTGTTGAAAGAAAATGTTTATTTTTTTTCTTTATGTTTGACTTTTTTCAGACTAGAAATACATATTTTATAAATGCAAAATCTGTATTGAATCTAGTTGCATGCAAAAGTATTTGGTTGTGCAAATATGCAAGTCCTTGAGTAGAATGTGTAATGGGGGGAGAGGGAACAAACACCCAAAAATACAAAAAAAAACCCCTGCTCCAAAGCTGAATTGCGGGGTTCTACTAATTATTTTGTGGACTAGGTAAGCCATGAAATATGTTAACTGAATGTGAATTCTCTATAAGCACCAAATTAAGAAAAAGTACCCCAAGAACAAATTTTTAAACAAAATTTGGCATGGGATCCCCCCAAAATCCATACCCATTTGGGTCTGTTATGGATTTTAAGGGGAACTCAATGCCAATTTTTCTTAAAAAAATTGGCGTGGGGTCTCCCCCAAAATCTATACCAAGCAGTAAGGGTCTGGTATGAATTTAAAGGGGAACTCAAAGCCAAATAAAAAAAATTGCATGTGGCCCCCCAAAATCCATACCAGGCCCTTTGGGTCTGGTATGGATTGTAAGGGGAACTCCATGCCAAAAAAACAAATTGGTGTGGGGTCCAACCAAAATCCATACCAGACCCTTATCCAAGCATGCAGCCTCTTGAACCAGGCCACATGTCATCAACATGGGGAGGGTGCTTTGGGGTCCCCCAAAGCACCTGGTCCCCATGTTGATGGGGACAAGAGACTCTTCCTGAAAAACCCTGGCTGGTGGTGGTCGGGGTCTGAGGGCAGGGGGCTTATCAGAATCTGGAAGCCCCCATTAACAAGGGGACCTACAGATCTTGCCCCCTACTATGTGAATGGGTATCAGGTGCATCATACCCCTACCCATTCACCCCAAAAAACAGTGAAATGTGAAAAAAAACAAGAGCCGGTTTCGACAAATCCTTTATTGCAAAATAGCTCTGAGCTGTCATCTCTTACTGCCATCTCTCCCTCTGCCATCTTCTCCTGCTGCTGTCTCTCCCACCACTGTCGTCTTCTCCCACTGCTGTGTTCTTCCTCCCCGCCTGTTTCCTGCTTAAAAAAAAAAAATACACAAGGGGTGGGCTCCCTGGGTGAAGTCATTGGATGGCCAAACCCCATGGCTATATAAGAGATGCTAGACAGCGGGTAACAACACAACGGAGGAAGACAGCCACAGAAGAAGAGTGGTTTTTTTTTATTTAGCAGGTAACCGGTGGCAAGAAAGAACACAGCAGCAGGAGAAGACGGCGGCAGAGGGAGAGACGGTGGCAGGAGAAGACGGTGGCAGGAGAAGATGGCGATGGCAGAGACAGCGGCAGGAAAAGGCGGTGGCAGGAGAAGACGGTTCGGGAAGAAGACAGCTCAGAGCTTGTTTTATTTTTACCTTTCACTGTCTTTTTGGGGTGAATGGGTAGGGGTGCGATGTACCTGATACCCATTCACACAAGGGGTGAGGCGGAATTTGGGGGGCCTCCAGATTCTGATAAGCCCCCTGCCTGCAGACCCCGACAACCAGCAGCCAGGGTTGTCAGGAAGAGGCCCTTGTCCCCATCAACATGGGGACAAGGTGCTTCGGGGTGGAGGGTGCAGAGCCCCCTGCCCCAAAGCACCCACCTCCCATGTTGAGGGCACGTGGCCTGGTATGGTTCAGGAGGGGGGGCGCTCGCTCGTCCCCTCCCTTTCCTGACCTCTAAGCCGCAAGCTCAGATAAGGGTTTGGTATGGATTTTGGGGGGACCCCACACCATTTTTTAAAATAAATTTTGGTGTGGGAGTCCCCTCCAAATCCATACTAGACCCGAAGGCCCTGGTATGGACCTGGCCGGGACCCCATGCCATTTTATTTCACAATTTTTTTTGCTGGCAATTTTTTCACAATTAGCTGTCAGCAGGAACCCCACTGACAGCTGATGACTCATCGGTTGTTAAGGGTGCAACGGCCTGCTTCCAGGCCCCTTGCTTAGCAACCAGCTATATAATGTGAAAATAAAAAGTGCAAAGCTTACATATTAATCAGCCGCATATATTGACAATACAATAATATAAAAAATAGTATCGCGCTAAAGTATAATTAAACAGTGATAATAATAAGTGACACTTAAAGCAGCAACTGTACTCCACGTGATATTGCCTGGATATAACACAAATATTACCAAAAACAGTCGCGCTAAACAAAGTAAATAAAAAAGGGTGAGGAACTTTTCCTATACAGTATATTATAGTCCGTATAGTAGGCAGTCTAATAATGAGTGACAGAAAAGTGTATAATCCCAATACAGCAAAAACAAAATTGTGGAAAAAATCTGTGGTGAGCAAAGAAAAAGTTCTAGATGTGGTCTTTAAATCCAAGATGTATCCACCATAGGCGTGCAGATATCAGCCTTATGATCTCCCGAGAGAATCACCACCACCAATTAGCATCCACACCTTGTGGTACAAAGAGAAGGGGTACTCTTACCGGAGTTAGTTGACTCACTATCCCTAGTGGGACAAATAAAGCAAGCAGCTATACCTGCTGCAAGGTCTAGTTGAGACACTCTCACTTTCCCGGATCAAGTCTGGATAAACCATGCGGGGTATAAATCTGCATCTCACCTCTCCAAACATTCATGTCATAAGGGAAGAAGGGAACGCCAATAGTGTAATTCCATACAAATATACTTTATTAAAACTACAGATGGGTACTTACAAACAGATGTAAAAACAACGCGGAATATAAAAGCCGGCATCCGAATTGTACAGCATATACGATTGCCCGTCCTTCCGGGTGTATGGCGTGGTGACGTCAGCACGTAGCTCCGCCCTACATGTCAGAGATGACGTCTTCCTGGGGCACGTGCCCCATGTTGGGGGCATGCGGCCTTGTACGGTTCAGGAGGGGGGGCACTCAGTCATCCCCTCCCTTTCCTGACCTCCAGGCTGCATGCATGGATAAGGGTCTGGTATGGTTTTTGAGGGGGACCCCCAATTTCTTTAAAAATTTGGGCGTGGGACCGCACACGTTTTTTTTTTTTAATCTGTATTGCCAGGAGCCAGCAATACATTACAGCCGCAAACAAGTTTAAATGATATTTTTTCCTTTAGAAATGTCATTATTGCTGCAGCATTTTCTATACATCGCACAGATGTGCCACTTTACAGGCAGACTAAGGGGACCCCCCACAGGCACGATATTTAAAAGATTTTTTATTTTTATTGTTTCATTTTAAGCATCATTAAAATCACTGCTCCTTTAAAACAATTGCTTTAAAAACTTTTTTTGCATTGATACATGTCTCCCAAGGCAGTACCCAGGTCCCCATACACTTTTTATGGCAATAACTTGCATACAAGCCTTCAATGAGGACATTTGATTTTGCAGGCTTGAGCCCAACTGACTTCAACTATTCCTGTATGTGCTGATTTGACAGGCATGTTTGCTGGCAATCGTGCGCTTTTTCATTCGCGTGTCCGCCCATTTGAAGTCTTAATTGCCTTAATAGGGTGCTATTACATGTAGAGCACCCAGTACTTCCTGGGAATCTTTGTAAATCAACCCCAGTGTAGCACTACCCCCGCAGGAGCCGCTGAAGTATGTTCAGTCCGTTATTCTGCCTTTCAACCTCAGTAACAGCCTCAGTCCCCTCTGGCACACCTGACAATAATGTGAGTGCAAGGATCAATGAGAAACACACACGTTATTATAAAACACAGAAATTGTCTTTACTGTAGTATTTCTTTGGAATAACCATTGCCAGTTTGTTCAAGGAATACAATAGAAGGACATTAACTGAAGTTATGAGCAATATAGCTCAATAGTACAGGGTGGGCCATTTATATGGATACACCTTAATAAAATGGGAATGGTTGGTGATATTAACTTCCTGTTTGTGGCACATTAGTATATGTGAGGGGGGAAACTTTTCAAGATGGGTGGTGACCATGGTGGCCATTTTGAAGTTGGTCATTTTGAATCCAACTTTTGTTTTTTCAATAGGAAGAGGGTCATGTGACACATCAAACTTATTGGGAATTTCACAAGAAAAACAATGGTGTGCTTGGTTTTAACGTAAATGTATTCTTTCATGAGTTATTTACAAGTTTCTGACCACTTATAAAATGTGTTCAATGTGCTGCCCATTGTGTTGGATTGTCAATGCAACCCTCTTCTCCCACTCTTCACACACTGATAGCAACACCGCAGGAGAAATGCTAGCATAGGCTTCCAGTATCCGTAGTTTCAGGTGCTGCACATCTCGTATCTTCACAGCATAGACAATTGCCTTAAGATGACCCCAAAGATGAAAGTCTAAGGGGGTCAGATCAGGAGACCTTGGGGGCCATTCAACTGGCCCACGACGACCAATCCACTTTCCAGGAAACTGTTCATCTAGGAATGCTCGCACCTGACACCCATAATGTGGTGGTGCACCATCTTGCTGGAACTATGATGTCGGTGATAGGGAATTGCTGGCCATCAAGTTGGCTTTGGAGGAATGGCGGTACCTCCTGGAAGGAGCAGCTCACCCGGTATTGGTTTTTACTTACATAAAAACCATAAAAAAATATGCTGTGAAGATACGAGATGTGCAGCACCTGAAACTACGGATACTGGAAGCCTGTGCTAGCATTTCTCCTGCGGTGTTGCTATCAGTGTGTGAAGAGTGGGAGAAGAGGGTTGCATTGACAATCCAACACAATGGGCAGCACATTGAACACATTTTATAAGTGGTCAGAAAAATAACTAATGAAAAAATAAAGTTACATTAAAACCAAGCACACCATTGTTTTTCTTGTTAAATTCCCAATAAGTTTGATGTGTCACATGACCCTCTTCCTATTGAAAAAACAAAAGTTGGATTCAAAATGGCTGACTTCAAAATGGCCACCATGGTCACCTCCCATCTTGAAAAGTCCCCCCCCTCACATATACTAATGTGCCACAAACAGGAAGTTAATATCACCAACCATTCCCATTTTATTAAGGTGTATCCATATAAATGGCCCACCCTGTACATTTAGGCTGCTTTCAGGGATTCAGAACCTTAGAACAACCCCAATAGCAGAGCAAACCTTAACAATAAAGTCACAAAAATGACAATCTGTGCCAGATTGGTTACCTTTACTCAAGTTTGGCTCTATGAGTTCAGGCAGGAGGAAAGTAGAAGACTGACCCTCTCTATGTCAGATCCCTCTCTTCTGTCTCCTGGCACCACAGGCCGAATAACAAATACTGTATTCAAATCAACAGTCAATATCTTAACTTTCCAAATAGGCTGTCCCACACACCCACTGCATATACAGAGCCCTGGATATATGAGTGTGAGGCTGTATGGTAATGGTAACTTAAGTCTTTTTGAAGTTAAATACATTTTGGCATCTTCGGCTAGCCACTCTCATTGGTGCACTTAAATTCCTGGGTAGCAGGCCCAAATATCCTAACTGGCCTGGATCATTAAGTGAAGAATGCAAGATTTTCCTCAGCAGGGTGAAAGGCCAATGACCTCTGTATACAGTGTCTTTCTACTTAAATACCTTTGTATCCTGCAGGTACTACAAGTGTCAGAAAGATGACTACCAGCAATGATGTCTGTAGACAGGGTTCAAGATAACTCTATCTGTGCAGTGTCCTTGTTTCCTGCAAATGGACAAGAGCCCCCTCACCCAATGCTGCAATCGATCAAGGCCCAAATGAACTTCCTGGGACAGGCACGCTTCCCTGGCGACAACTGATAACCTCACACTGGAACTCTTCTCTGTCGGTGCAAGTGTGCCTGGGTGTGAACCTAGGATCCTCTCTCTCTCAAGCTGCTAAGAGAGCCTGTATACTCTCGGTGGCCACTTGGCAAAGCCTCAGAAATAGTGGGCAGCAAAGCGGACCCCCTCTACACCAGCATGTCTCTTCTGCGAAGAAAAACCTTCCTGTTTGCAGTTTTTTAGTTTGTAAAGTGTAATTTAAAGTTAAAATGCAATGAAAATGTTAATTTCAAACATCACTTTGCCTTAAAAAAAATAACATTATGTATGGCGGATCAATAAAAATCCATATGTGGATGATTTAATGGTAGCCAGTAAAGAAGACCATTATCAGACCAAAAGGTCAGCTGAAGTGGAAACTGCTAGAAAGCAGCAACATAAAAGAGTCAGATAAAAAATAGTTTTTGTGTGTACAGATTTTTGCACAAAGGCAAGCTACATAAGAAAATGTACCCCTGCACTGCAAAATCAAACAATTTAAAGTATAGTTTGTTAAAGCAGATGTAAACTCAGCCAAAAAAAAAATGTCATATGAACTTTATGAGCTGGTGATACTGATATAAAGATCATTGTTCGTGCATATTGTGCTCTGGGACAAGAATCCTCTGCCCTGCTTCCTGCCTGTGAATCACTGTGTCGCATGCCTTCCCAGGAAAAAAAAAACACTCTGCTGGTACACATTATGCAGGATATGCATTTTTTTTGCCTTTCAAAAAAATGCATTTCAAAAGAATTGCAGCCAGCAACCAATAGCAATTATATCCTGTAAAAAAAATGCAGCCAGTTAGCAGCTAAATGCATGTGGATTCAGGGAAATTGCAACCAGCCAAACTTAAGAAATATTTTCTTTTTAAAGCACACATTCAGCTTGCTGTAGATGGTACATGTGGAGAGGCTGTAATGAGGCTCATAGTTAAACAGCATTAACATGTAAAATCCTTCCTCTTCACCACCACATTCCACAAGATACACAACATTTTGCTACCTAAAAGGCATTCAGTGAAGAGTTTCACTTTGAGTCTGGTATGAATTTTAAGGGAGTTTCATGCAAAACCAAAAACAAACAAATATATGAATAGCCTGACTGACAAGCAGGTACTAACCCATCCTGAACTATACCAGGCCACATGCCCTCAAAATAGGAGTTCATGTTAATGAAGGCAATTGCCTTTTCCCCACAACCCTGGGCTGGTAATAATAAGGCTGCCCCCAGATACTGCCCCCCCCCCCATGTAAATGAGTACCTAATAGAACAAAGTACCCCTACTCATTTACAAAAAGAGATGTCACCTAGAAATAAAGGCAGCCAAACATTTGACATGTCCTTTATTAAAAAAAAAATTTGAATAACCCAAAAAGTCCCTCATGAATTCATCATCAATGATGATCCCCACCAACTTACTGAACAAAAAAACAACAGATGACCCGCAGCACAGGAGTTGTCTTCAGCTATATAAAGAAAATGGCGGGGATATTGTTACATCATTGGAAAATATTGCCATGGCCATGTGGCTGGGGTTCCCTCCAATGTAAGTGAATGGGACAGGGGACATCAGTGGTTGGCAAGGACTCGGCAGGTGAAAGCACCTGATGCTTCCTTAGCAACCATTGACACAGTATCTTACAAAAGTGAGTACACCCCTCACATTTTTGTAAATATTTTATTATATCTTTTCATCTGACAACACTGAAGAAATGACACGTCTCTACAATGTAAAGTAGTGAGTATACAGCTTGTATAACTGTAAATTTGCTGTCCCCTCAATATAACTGAACACGCAGCCATTAATATCTAAACCGCTGGCAACAAAAGTGAGTACACCCTAAGTGAAAATGTCTAAATTGGGCCCAATTAGCCATTTTCCCTCCTCGGTGTCATGTGACTCGTTAGTGTTACAAGGTCTCAGGTGTGAATGGGGAGCAGCTGTGTTAAATTTGGTGTTATCGCTCTCACTCTCTCATACTGGTCACTGGAACGTCACACATGACACCTCATCGCAAAGAACTTTCTGAGGATCTAAAAAAAAGAATTGTTGCTCTACATAAAGATGGCCTAGGCTATAAGAAGATAACCAAGACCCTGAAACTGAGCTGCAGCAAGGTGGCCAAGACCATACAGTGGATTAACAGGACAGGTTCCACTCAGAACAGGCCTCGCCATGGTTCGACCAAAGAAGTTGAGTGCACATGCTCAGCGTCATATCCAGAGGTTGTCTTTGGGAAATAAACGTATGAGTGCTGTCAGCATTGCTGCAGAGCTTGAATGGGTGGGGGTCAGCCTGTCAGTGCTCAGACCATATGCCGAACACTGCATCAAATTGGTCTGCATGGCTGTCGTCCCAGAAGGAAGCCTCTTCTAAAGATGATGCACAAGAAAGCCTGCAAACAGTTTGGTGAAGACAAGCAGACTAAGGACATGGATTATTGGAACCATGTCCTGTGGTCTGATGAGACCAAGATAAACTTATTTGGTTCAGATGGTGTCAAGCGTGTGTGGCAGCAACCAGGTGAAGAGTAGAAAGACAAGTGTGTCTTGCCTACAGTCAAGCATGGTGGTGGGAGTGTCATGGTCTGGGGCTGCATGAGTGCTGCTGGCACTGGGGAGCTACAGTTCATAGAGGGAACCATGAATGCCAACATATACTGTGACATACTGAAGCAAAGACTGGGCAGCAGGGCAGTATTCCAACATGATAACGACTCCAAACACAC
Organism: Glandirana rugosa; assembly: GCA_018402905.1. Lineage (NCBI taxonomy): Eukaryota > Metazoa > Chordata > Amphibia > Anura > Ranidae > Glandirana > Glandirana rugosa. The sequence goes on from BLSH010279152.1 coordinate 98,844, forward strand.
CTCCAAGAAGACCACTGCTTTGCTAAAGAAGCTGAGGGTAAAGGTAATGGACTGGCCAAGCATGTCTCCAGACCTAAACCCTATTGAGCATTTGTGGGGCATCTTCAAATGGAAGGTGGAGGAGCGCAAGGTCTCTAACATCCACCATCTCTGTGATGTTGTCACGGAAGAGTGGAAGAGGACTCCAGTGGCAACCTGTGAATCTTTGGTGAACTCCATGCCCAATAGGGTCAAGGCAGTGCTGGAAAATAATGGTGGCCACACAAAATATTGACACTTTGGGCCCAATTTGGACATTTTCACTTAGGGGTGTACTCACTTTTGTTGCCAGCAGTTTAGATATTAATGGCTGTGTGTTGAGTTATTTTGAGGAGACAGCAAATTTACACTGTTATACAAGCTGTACACTCACTACTTTACATTGTAGCAAAGTGGCATTTCTTAAGTGTTGTCACGTGAAAAGATAGAATAAAATATTTACAAAAATGTGAGGGGGGGAACTCACTTTTGTGAGATACTGTAGCTTGAAGCTCACTTTCATCCATGTCAAACGCCCTAAAAGTTTGAACTTAACACTGAGCTCATGCCCAGTCATCACTGTTTTACAGGAAACTGCTGATTAATACACATTTAAGGTTAGATCATTATCTAAGGGCCAGATTCATCCTCTACATAATAAGCTATATGCAGTAATATCTAATCAGCCAACTGGATGATCAAAAAAAAGTGTATCTATAACCAGCCTACAATATACCTCATCGACATACAATGTAGGAGGGCAGTTTATACATTTTTAATTCTTTTTTAGGAAAGACAGTATTCAAAGTTAGTTTAAAGCTGATAATGAAGAATTGCAAACACAGTGCAGATAGGGCTTATAATGTTACACATTGTTAAACTTTACCCAATAGAACAAGGGGGGTGTCCCAGCCTACAGCCAATAGTGTGTCATCATCCCTATTGCAATTGAAAGAAAAAGAAACCCTCTGGGTGGGATTTTTGGAGGCACAAATGGGTCAATAAGTATATAAAAAATATATTTTTATTAGTAGAGAAAAAAACATCTATAGAAATATTATATAGAGTACATAAAATTTGCATCACAGCAATTACAGTTATTGACAAGGCTCAAAGTACAGACACCTATAGGTAATTGTTGTGATGCAAATTTTATGTACTCTATATAATATTTCTATACATGTCTTTTTATCTTTGTACTAATGAAAATATAATTTTTTTATATACTTGACCCATTTGTGCCTCCAAAAATCCCACCCCAGAGGGTTTCTTTTTGTTTCAACTTTACTCCAAAGCCCCCCCCCCCCC
>BLSH010279152.1:107976-126458 GCA_018402905.1 Glandirana rugosa
CTTGTTCAGTCTACGTGAAAAGTGTCTCCTTCTACAAAATTATATACAAAGGATTATATTATCTATTAAACACTTTATAATTTCCTTTGTGACGACCTACTGTAAAAAGCAAGACTACATGTACGACGACCTATATAAACAACTAAATCCTTAAAGTGAGAAGGAACGAAAATCTTTATAAAAATGTCTCCAAATCAAGGTAAATCTAATATTTGAAAAAATCAACATTACTCATTACACTTACTAAGTCAGAAAATACATTTTTAGGAAGATTTATTACAGAATATCGGTTATCTACCAACTCTCTGTTTCATACAACGTCGCACGACCGCGCAATTGTCAGTCAAAGCGACGCAGCGCCGAATCGCAAAAAGTGCTCTGGTCCTAAAGCTGCAAAACCTTCCGGGGCTGAAGTGGTTAATAAGCCTTTACTTCCTTTGATGTTCTATTGGGATCATACTTTGTCTCTCAACCATCTATTGGCTATAAGACATTATTTAGAAGGATTTTTACATAAAAGACTGAATCATTCACATTACTCATTACAACTAAAAAAGTTTATAATCTAAATGGAACTAAACCTCTGTAAAAATATTTCTAAAAGCAAGGAAGAGTGAAATTCCTAAATCAACAAATATATCCAGCAGCATGTACATCAGAACGAAAAATGTCATCCAGCAGTGTTTCCTTTAATATTTCACAAATTATCTATTATATTAGGAAACATATATTAAAACATCTTCCTCTGTGAAAAGTGCATCTGACTTGTTCCTGGAGAGAGAAAAAGTAGCTACAGCACCAGCAAGAATATCAGAAATAGCAACAGAAAGACAAAGCGGCTAATTAATTCCAACCAAGCACCTAGAATTGTCAGCTGGATTATTTATTCATATTCACCATAACATTGAGAAGATGATAATAATTTTAACACTCTGACTTCTTGCCAGCTTCATTTTTCTCCTCTTAAACCTATGTGTGCACTCCTCCAAGCCTTTGCTACTATTAGAATCACAGTTTTTCTTTTGCTAGAAAAGCTTACTCAATACATTTTCCTGAATTTAAGCAAATGAAAGCCCATTTACAGCCAAAACAAACTATTTTGTATTTTTCTTACTTGGTGTTGTGTCTATAGAACACAAAGTTAAGGTACTCTATCAAAAATAGAAAAGAAAAGTTTGGCTTTAAATATACTTTAAAGGATAAGTGCACCTTTTGAGGCAGAATTTCACTTTTCATTATAAATAGAAGCATTTTCCAATGCCAATTCTGGCCCAGCCATGCCAATGTACTTTTCTCTCACTTACCTTATCCACAGGATGTTTAAAATTTTATTCGTTTTTTTGTATTACTGATATGATTTTCAGATTCCATCACTTTCTCAGTTTTCACTTCCTGTTAGGTCATCTCTCAAAAGCCTTCATTTCCTTATTGCATCACAGAAGAGGGTGTGATAGGTAGGGATGTTCAAGTCGAACGTAAGTTCAGCGAATCCCGAACATTATGGGGCGTTCGTGGCAAATAATGTCACCCATAATGCAGTGCGCAATCACAGGGAAATGACACCCGCTGATTGGCCAAAGCATGCACATGACCTGCATGCTTTGGCCAATCACAACGTGCTCTGCAGAAAGAGCCTTCAGATCTGGTATGGATTTTAAGGGGAACCCCACTCCAAAATGTAAAAAAAATGGCATGTCCCCCGTTGTATTCCATCATCAATCACGGTGCCAACTACACAAAAAAAATAAATTAAAAAAGGAAACAGCTCCTCCTCAATGGGAGGGCTTCCGCCGTCTGCAAGGGCAGGGCCACCCAGTGACATAAGTGGGTGACCCTGCCCCTTCTGACATCATGTGATGTCAAAGGGGGCTGGGTCACTCAGTTACGTCACTGGGTGGCCCCACCCTTGATTATATATGAACTCTCAAAACAAAAATAGGTCAGTCGGCCGGAGCCCTCCCATCGGGGAGGACCCGTTTCACTTTTTTTTGGGGTTATTGCGTGCCATGATTGACGATGGATCACAAACTCCTTCAACCTACTTGCAATTACGGAGACCTGGCTTCAAGATTCTGACTTTTCTTCCATGCTGCCCTCTCCCATGGTGGCCTCCTGTGGACTCACTCTCCCAGGCCTAGTGGACGAAAAGGAGGGGGTGTTGCATTCCTCCTATCCACTCAAAGCACTTTTCAAGTTCTTCATCCACCACCCCCTCTCTGTCCCTCTCCTCATTTGAAGCTCAGTGTATTTGTCTATTTTCTCCAGTTTCATTGAGAATTGCTGTGATCTATCGGCCTCCTGGACCAGTATCAAGCTTCCTTGATGACTTCTCTGCCTGTCTACCCTACTTTCTTTCTTCTGAAATTCCAACAACCATTCTTGGTGACATCAACATCCCTGCTAATCTTAACACTCTTGCTACTTCTAACTTTCTGAAGCTAACCTCCTCTTTTTAACCTAAAACAATGGACACATGCTTCTACTCACTCTGATGGCAATTGCCTTGACCTCATATTCTCCTACCTATGCACTCTGTGCAACCTCTTCCTCTCTCTGATCACCACCTTATTAGTTTCACTACCAAACAATTACCTGTAGAAACTTTTGCCATCTTAACCCTTCTCTTCTTTTTTCTGCTACAGATTGTCTCTACAACAAAATCTCATCCTTGTCCTGCCCCAACCTGGCCACTTCTATATATAACAGCTCACTGTCATCCACCCTAGATACCTTGGCCCCCCTCACTACACACAGAATCAGGCCCCGACCGCTACAACCCTGGCAGACAGATGATACCAGAAGCCTAAAAAAAAAGAGCTGCGCTCTTGAGCTTTGTGGTGTAAGACTAAGTCACAGCAAGATTTCAAACAATGTAAATCTGCCCTCCCAAAATACCATTCCTGCCTCCACACTGCCAAACAGATCTACTTTATCACTCTTATTAACAACCTCTCACGGAGTCCCCGTCAACTCTTTTTTACCTTTAACGCTCTACTTCGTCCTCCATTACCTCCACCCACTAACTTACCCACTGCCCAGGAGATTGCTAATCACTTTAAAAATAAGATTGATACAATTTGTCTCGAGATCTCCTCTCTACAGATTTCTCACTCCCCTCACACTCTTTGTCCTCCTGCACATTCAATACTCTTGTTTAATCCAGCTACTCTAGAGGAAGTCACTAAACTTCTAACGCCCACCTAACCTCCTGCCCCCTGGACCCCGTTCCTTCTCAAATACTACAGTCACCCTCTGACTCTATCCTACACTCTTTAATTCATATCTTCAACCTCTCTACTGGCATCTTCCCCAACCCTCGAAAACATGCACTAGTCACTCCTATACCAAAAAAGGCTACACTGGACTCCACCAATCTTAACAACCTAAGACCCATCTCCTTACTCCCTTATGCCTCCAAAATCCTTGAACTTTTAGTCTACAACTGACTGAGTGACTACCTCACTGAAAATGACCTTCTTGATCCCCTTCAGCCTGGATTTTGTCCAAAGCACTCCATAGAAACTACCCTCCTAAAACTCAGAAACGACAGCAAAAACCAACGGTCATTATTCCGTACTCTTACTCTGGGACCTCTCTGCTGCCTTTGATACAGTTGATCACCCCCTCCTCCTAAAAAAACTCAATTTGCTTGGTCTCCATGGCTGTGCTCTCTGTTGGTTCGAATCTTACCTATCTCACTGCACCTTCAGTGTCAATTACAACTCCACTTCCTCCTCTCCAACTCCTCTTACTGATGGGGTCCCCCAAGGTTCTGTCCTTGGACCCCTACTATTCTCGATCTACACGTCCTCCCTGGGTCAGCTGATAACCTCCCATGGCTTGCGCTATCATTTATATGCCAATGACACCCAAATCTATCTCTCTACCCTTCAGCTCACCTCATCAGTCTCCTCACAGATCACTGCTTTACTAACAGACATATCAGCCTGAATGTCACAGCACTTCCTCAAACTGAATTTATCTAAAACTGAGCTCATGATATTTCCTCCCCTTCCACTGACTTCTTTGTTAAGATCAATGGCACAACTATTAGTGCATCCCCACATGCCAGGGTGGTAGGGGTAACCCTAGACCCTGAACTGTCCTTTCAGGACCACATCCAATACCTGTCCAAATCATGCCGCCTTAGCCTCCGCAACATCTCTAGAATACGCCCCTTTTAACCAATGATACCACCAAGCTTCTTATTCACTCTCTGGTTATCTCACTCCTCGACTACTGCAACTCTCTCATCATTGGATTACATTTGCACACATAATCCCCCCTTCAGTTCACAATGAATGCTGCTGCAAGACTTATCTACCTTACCAACCACTCAGTGTCCTCCACCCCTCTCTGCCAATCTCTTCACTGGCCTCCACTCACTCAACGAATAAAATTCAAAGTACTAACAATAATTTAAAAAGTCATCCACAACTCTGCCCCAGCTACATCTCTAACCTAGTCTCAAAATACCAACCAAGCTGCCCTCTTCAGTCCTCCTAAGACCTCCTGCTCTCTAGCTCCCTTGTCACCTCCTCCCATGCTCGCCTCCAGGATTTCTCCAGAGCTTCTCCCATCCTTTGGAACTCCCTACCCCAATCTGTCCAACTTCTCCTAATCTATCCATCTTTAGACGATCCCTGAAAACCTTTCTCTTTAAAGAAGCCTATCCTGCTTCTATCAAATACACTGCTTACTTTCTACATCAGCTCATCCCCCACAGCTATTACCTTTTGTATCAATTGACCCTCCCTCTTAGATTGTAAGCTCTAACGAGCAGGACCCTCTGATTCCTCTTGTACCAAATTGTGATGTAACTGTACTGTCTGACTTAATTTTGTAAAGCACTGCGCAAACTGTTGGAGCTATATAAATCCTGTATAATAATAATTACAACGGGGGGACACTTTTTTTAAAAAAAAAAAGGACTCGTCCCAAATTGTCCCCTGTGGGTTTTTCTTTTTTGACACTTTTTTGGTGAATGAGTATGTGTACGATGTACCCCATACCCATTCACATAGGGGGAGGTTGGGATCTGGGGGCCTCCTTATTAATGGGGACATCCAGATTCAGATAAGCCCCCTGCCCACAGACCCCGACAACCACAGCCCAGGGATGTTGGGAAGAGGCTCTTGTCCCCATCAACATGGGGACAAGGTGCTTTGGGGTGGGGGATGCAGGTCTCAATATAGTACAAGGGCCTGCCTGATTTGATACAATTGGATTGGATTGGTCAGGTGGGACTTTCTATTCCATAGTTGGTAAATCTAAAGGAAATTGTACAGAGACTGTACAAAAAGATTGCATAGAGTATTGCCATCTTTATACAAGTACATAGGAGGGAGTGGGAGTGTTTTGGAGCGATTTTACTCGCCACACATAGGGCAGCCCATTCACTTGAATGGACTGCCCTACACACAACAATTGCCGTAAAGAAGCTCCAGAACTTTTTTTGGAGCAGAGCATGGAGCGTTACCACAGTTTTTGGTGCATTTGCCACATTCAGGGTGCCTTTAACATGTAATGACAACACAAGCACGATGCACATTTGCAGTGTTTCTGAAACACATAGCGAAGCACACATTTTGGTTTGTCATGCGTTTAGAAACATACTGATGTGAATGGAGCCTCTATGTTTTTGTGTAAATGCACCAATTTCACTTTTAGGCCCCACTCACACCTAGAGTAGTGAGAGCACATATTTTTGGCTCATTTTTCCAGTGACACACATAGGGCAGCCCCACCTTCAATAGGCTGTGCTACGTATGGCAAAGTAGCTCATAGGACATTTTTGCACATTTTTTACTGTGCTTGTCAGCTGTTTTTTTCATGTGGCAAAATGTGTGTTTGCTTCTGTTTGGTTTGTCGTTAATTAATGCTTGAGGTGATTGTAGCCGTATTAGTGCAATTGTGCCAGAGAAAATTGCATACTGTCCATGATACTTTTTTTATTTGCACTAACATACAATTTTTCAGGACAAGCTTCTGGATGTGTCCCCTTCTTCAAGATCTCAATGACAATAGGAGGCAACAAAAAAAAAACATCAACTTCACACCTGCTCAAGGACACAACCCCAAAATGGACACCTATATTGACAGCTTCAGGCTGCGAGTCACATCCCTGATAGCCACACAGCAAAAGAAAATATTATACAACCTTTCACCACTGGAGCTGTCCTATACTACTTACTACCAAAAACTGGATTATGATCCCACCAAGGATTTTACCAAGCAATTAAAAGGTCTCATTACAACAGTGCCAGGCCACCTACATTCAGAACTTATCAATATGATTCCAGATAATCCAGAAATTGGAGACTTCTACATGCTGCCCAAGATTCACAAGCCAGGAAATCCAGGAAGACCCATCATAACAAGTATGAATACACTTATCGAACATATCTCAGGCCTTGTAGAAAAAAGTTAGTCATGAACACTGTGAGTTTCCTGCAAGACACCACTGATTTCCTGAATAGGCTCAACAATTTACAACAATGACCACCTAATACACTTCTAGTCACTATGGATGTAGAATCTCTGTACAGTAACAACCCTTACAAGGACGGGTTGGCTGCAGGTCACAGATTCTTATCATCCTCACCAAACAACAAATACACTGCCGAGGATGTTACACAGCTCATCAAATTCATTCTCACACACAACTACTTCACTTTCAACAATGACATCTATCTCCAGTGTATGGGTAATGCTATGGGAAGTAAAATGGCACCCCGATATGCAAATGTATTTATGGCTGACCTGGAGGACAAATTCCTAAACAGTATACAACATAAGCCATACAGATATTATGGCTATATTGATGATATTTTTATGATATGGACTGAAGGTGAAGAAAATCTAAAACAGTTGTTCTCATTGATCAACACCTTTCACCCATCTATCAAACTAAAAATGGATTATTCAAACACACATGTCAACTCCCTAGGTACTACAGTATACATCAGGGATGACGAGCTTCACACTTCGATATACAGAGAACCAACTGACCAATTGTCACGCACCTGGTGGTGGAGTCTGTCTTATGCAGGAAGCAACCACTCTTACGGCCCTGGTTCAAGAACCCCTGATAGAGCAGACAGGGAGTTCGGGAGCACAGGGGGGCACAAGGGCTGGACTGGATCACGGTGGTGGTGTGAGAGGTCCAGTAATGGCTCGTGCAGGTAGCAGAGTAGTGGTGCAGGCTGGGTCGGCAACTAGCTGACAAAGCGATACAGAAGGTGAAGGCAGAAGAGTCATCAGGTGCAGGCAGGGTCATCAATAGGCTAGCAGCAAAGGTACACAGGGATCAGGCAGAACAGTTGTCATGGGCAAGCTAGGGGTTGGTGCAAGCAGAGATCAAACAAGGTCAAGGACAAGCCGGGTCACAGGAACAGATACTCAGGAAACAGGTCACTCAGGAACACTCAACCACTGTATAATGGACAGCACAGGGTGCTGACACTCTTCATGCGCACATACAGGTTCAGGGGCTGGCAACAGAGGTTCTCTGACATTGATGCAGCTATCTCCATAGTTCCAGTTTTCAACCAAAACACTAAAGGGGCCATCATACAGAGCACGGCTATCAGATACCACTGAATATGTTCAGACCCAGAGGATAGAGGTAAACATCTCAGAACACTGGCAGACTCCTTCCATAAGAAAGGATACAAAGATAGAACCATTAACATCAGCAGGAAACTTCACTCTAATTACGAAGTCACAAATAATAGAAGCAAACACTGCAATAAAAAATGTTGCAAGCTGTGAAATCAGATCAATCAATCTAGAAGTGTCACACACACAAATGGGACCTTCAATATCATGGGATCATACAGCTGTACCTCTAGTACATGTGTGGTGTATCTCCTTCAATGCAATAGGTGCAGCAAAGGATCCATAAATATTGGGACATCGACACAATTCTAATCTTTTTGGCTCTATACACCACCACAATGGATTTGAAATGAAACAAACAAGATGTGCTTTAACTGCATACTTTCAGCTTTAATTTGAGGGTTGGGTTTGGGGAATACTGCGCTACCTAATGGTGTGTGTGGAAGCAGCTGACACAGCAACAGACAAAGTTGGAGGTAATGGGGAACAGAGAGTGCAGCGCTAGGTTGGAAATAGTCTTAGGATAAAACAATACATAGGTATACAGCTAAATATACACTAATAGCAGATGCATACTTTCAATGACCATACAGTAAAGTCCTTTTAAAGTTCATATGCAAATGTATAGGATAACTGTAGTGGGTACACAGGAATATAAAGCTGATGCAATGTGTTATTGCAGATTGAACTTGGGTATATAGTGACAGGTGACTTGACAATCAGGTGCTTGATGTGGTGATGATCCAGAAAAGGTGAGTGATCGTACTTACCAGAAGCTGGTAAAGTACCAGCAAAAGAGATGATGATCCCGATGGTCCAAGGAGGATGAAGGAACATCACAGTGCTCAGTGCTCAAGTGAGTGCTCAGAAAATCGTGACAATCCCACTGTATGTGGGTGTGCTTACCGGAAAATAGTAGTATGAAAGCGGAAGTGCAATGGTTTCCTATGGGTGAGTCCTTTCTCGGTCCTTCGGAGGGTTCCTATGCCTCTTCAGTGGACAGTGATATCACTCCCATGTGGTTTGGTTAGAATGAGAACAAGGAAAAAGCTCCATAGCGTAATTCAATTTCTCACAAAAATGTATTAAATACGGATTAAGAACACTTACTTTGAAAAATATAAAGATGAGCTCATCAATAAAAATACGGGCAGCAGTGTGTCGGGGGACAGGACCCAAAGCGTTTTGTTTGCTAAAAACGTCTTCAGGGGTGTTCACATCCCTGAAGACGTTTTTAGCAAATGAAACGCGTTTGATCTTGTTCTCTTCTGTCCATATGATGTTCCAGAACTGTGAAGGCTTTTTTAGATGTTGTTTGGCAAACTCTAATCTGGCCTTCCTGTTTTTGAGGCTCACCAATGGTTTACATCTTGTGGTGAACCCTCTGTATTCACTCTGGTGAAGTCTTCTCTTGATAGTTGACTTTGACACACATACACCTACCTCCTGGAGAGTGTTCTTGATCTGGCCAACTGTTGTGAAGGGTGTTTTCTTCGCCAGGGAAAGAATTCTTCGGTCATCCACCACAGTTGTTTTCCGTGGTCTTCCGGGTCTTTTGATGTTGCTGAGCTCACCACTGCGTTCTTTATTTTTAAGATTGTTCCAAACAGTTGATTTGGCCACAACTAATGTTTTTGCTATCTCTCTGATGGGTTTGTTTTGTTTTTTTAGCCTAATGATGGCTTGCTTCACTGATAGTGACAGCTCTTTGGATCTCATATTGAGATTTGACAGCAACAGATTCCAAATGCAAATAGCACATGTGAAATGAACTCTGGACCTTTTATCTGCTCTTTGTAAATGGGATAATGAGGGAATAACACACACCTGGCCATGGAACAGCTAAGCAGTCAATTGTCCCATTACTTTTGGTCCCTTAAAAAGTGGAAAGCACATACCCTCAAATTAAATCTGAAAGTCTGCAGTTAAAGCACATCTTGTTCACTTCATTTAAAATCCGTTGTGGTGGTGTATAGAGCCAAAAAGATTAGAATTGTGTTGATGTCCCAATATTTATGGACCTGACTGTAAATAAAAACTGTGATTTCTGCACACCGGTGGGACATCACTTTTCACAACCGGACCACACTATTGAAGACCTCAATGTTTTAGTTCTTAAAGGGAATTTCAGAACTATCCAGGAAAGGAAAACATTTGAACTAAGAATGATTCTTCTTTTTGACATAAAAAATAACGGTTTAAACTTAGATATAGGTTTTCTTACTTATTATTCTAAAGTTTTACGACCCCCTCTGTGACTTTCGTCCCCCCTTCCCAGTCTATAGCTCTCCCTCTGTGTTATCTCACTGACTCTACTGGAAACTTTATTACCATTTGCCTTCTACATTGATTTGTGTTTGTTTTGTTTTTCCTTGCCCTCAGAGATTTTTTTCTTTTTTTCCTTTTTTTTTAACATTCGGCTAAAACTCTTGTGAATCAGTACTGCTTAGACCGTGAAGAAGGGGACACACCCTGAAAGTTTGTCCTGAAAAAATTGTGTGTTAGTGCATACAAAAAAAGTATCATGGACAGTACTCAATTTTTTCCATGAATGAATGAGCAACTAGGTCATTTTAGGTGTATAAATGTTGCCATACACTATACAATCTGATTGTACAATCTCCTTTATATGTACCAAAACTCTATAAAAGAAGGACACACCATCTATTCAATCACTCCGTATCCAATCAGGCAGGCCCTTGCACTATCAGAGGTGTCCTGTGGGCTGCATGCAGCACCAGGGAGTTTAGCATGCAGCCTGAGCCATCTGAAGGAACACCAGGGAAGCCAGGCAAATGCACGTGTGGAGAAATGCCAGGGATCCTGTAAAAACGTAGTTGATGGGTAAAGGTGTGATAATGAGGTCAGCTGGTAAACTCCTTCCTGTGTCTTACTGGTTCCTCTGTCTGTGTCTGTATACTAGGGGGTCTCTGAAGCTTTCTAAGAAATATATCAAGGGCTAAGGTAAGGCCTCATTCTTAAAATCAAACAAAGCTTGAATTTTTTGCAACTGAGGTACATTAATTGTATATTGGTACATAAGGTAGCTGAATTTTAGAACAAGAAAGTGAACTTAGCCTTTAAGTCCAAATTCTCTTGTTAGCCAGCATCTGATGAAGCATGGTCGAAGGTTTATGTCTTTAATAGGTAAAGAGAATACAAGTTACCCTTAGATGATCCCACTGTATATGTTGGTATTGCAACAAAAAAAAGGGTTATTCATCAAAGTACTACTTTACATTCTTTAGGGCATTGTGCTATGAATGAGAGGTGGTTACTGGGCAATATAAAAAAGAAATATTACCTATGATTCATGAACTATCAGTCATTATTTTTGTTTGTTTTGTGCATTCCTCCAATGTACATATTATAGACCAATTATGTTACATTTTCTGAATGTAGCAGGCTTTCTCTTCAAAATAGGCAGTGTTTACTTAGAAAAAAAGCTATCTTTAGAGATCAGAACTGACAAATGTAAAACATTCTATTTGGAGACATTTGCTATTAAATGTATGCTGTAAGATAAAACAGGTGCTTACAACTTAAATTACTTTATATAAAATTAATAAATTCTCAAAAAATCCAAAACTTTACATTCTTACTATTGTTCAATTAAAATAACTAAAATGTGTGTGGATAGCCAGAATGTTCATTTATTTTATATCACGTGGAAGTTCACCAAGAAACGTTATTAGATGTATTACTCTAGCCAAGTTATTAATTAAGACTGAATGCATTAGTGTTATGAAATATTCCCCTTCAAATCATTCTGAATGACCCAATCATGTACAAGGAAACATGGTGTAAATAGTTCTATCTATTTAATATTGTGAAGTTAATATTGTAATTTGTGTTCACATATATGTGATAAATGTATTTAATACACAATTATTTCTGTTACAGTTAGAAGAATTAATAATTCTCATAAAACGTTTCTGTTATTTGTACTCTTTATTATTCCACTAATTCACCAATCTGCTTACTTCTGCTCATTGTACATTATGAAGTAGTTCATTATAAAAAATAATATTAATATTAATATTAATAGTGTTATTATCATTAAAATGCCAACAGGTTAAGAATAGACACCTGGATGTTCGGGTTCGTCAGGTTCATCCGAACTTCGCAAAAAAGTTTGAGTTTGGCACCGAACTTGATCCGAACTTGACCCCGGACACCATTGAAATCAATGGTGACCTTAACTTTTGTAGCACAAAAATTGCTGTAAAAAAGTCCTGGAAAGGGCTAGAGGGCTGCAAAAGGAAGCAAAATGGGGGTAAGAGTAGGGCAAGTGCCCAGAAAACAAATGTGGATAGGGAAATAACTTAAAATCACATAAAAAAAAAAATTGGAGGAGGATGTGGATGTGTAGTAGGCAGGGCTGGTGCAAGGATTTTTGACACCCTAGGCGAAACCTCATTTTGCCGCCCCCCTTTGGCTCTGCCCCTGACTCCACCCCCTTTGCCCTGTCAAATTTATACGATGGAGGTGGCAGAGGTAGAGATTTTTGCAGAGCCTCTCTACCCATTTCTTTAGTCATGGTCCACAGGCCCGCACCTGTGCCCCTGGTTTCGCCTCATTTTACCACCCTGGGGTGCTGCCAGCAGTGGCTCTCCAGTGACATGAGTGATTGATCAACAGCGGATGGCGCCCCTTGTGGCAGTGGCACCCTAGGCGGCCGCCTACTCCGCCTAGTGGTAGAGCCGGCCCTGGTAGTAGGAGCCTAGAGGTTGAGGAGGCGGTGACCATGGCGGTGTAGGTGGAAGTGGCGGTGGAGGAGGAGGAGGTAGCCAACACTGTTTTTTTGTTTGTTTGTTATTTTTCTAATTGGGGTAGCCCCCAAAATATTGAGACATATTAAAAAAAAAAAGTATACCAATGGCTGTGTGAGGCCGGTCTAAATGTCTATTCTGCACAAGGTACAGACAAGTCTTGTGGGATCCATGCCTGGTTAATTTTAATAAATGTTAGCTTGTCCACATTGGCTGTGGACAGGCGGCTGCACTTGTCTGTGATAACGCCCCCTGCCGTTCAGACAATACACTGGCTGCAGGGCAGGCCAGCACCTCCAAGGCATAAAGGGCAAGCTCAGGCCATGTGCCCAATTTGGAGACCCAGAAGTTGAATGGGACAGACCCATCAGTCAGTACGTGTAGGTGTGTGCACAAATACTGTTCCACCATGTTGCTGAAATGCTGCCTCCTGCTAAGACGTTGCCTATCAGCTGGTGGTGCTGTTTGTTGTGGTGTGCTGCTGACAAAGCTTTTCCACATTTCGGCCATGCTAACCCTGCCTTCTGAGGTGCTGGTGGTGCCACAGTTGCATTGGCGACCTTTTCCTCCTCCTCTGCCTTCACCTTGTGCTTCCACTGAGCCCCCAGTGTCATTTGGGAATGCCCTCAGCAGCGCATCTACCAGTGTGCGCTTGTAGTCACGCATCTTATGATCACGCTCCAGTGAGGGAATTTAGGATGGCACGTTGTCCTTGTAACGGGGATCCAGCAGGGTGGCCACTCAGTAATAAGCACAAGTTAAAATGTGGGCAACTCGGCTGTCGTTGAGCAAGCACTGCAGCATGTAGTCGCTCATGTGTGCCAGGCTGCCAAGAGCAAAGACAAGCTGTCCTCTGTGGGAGGTGTATCATCTGTGCACTCCGTATCCCCTCAGCCACGCTCCAGTGATGCCCGCGAACTGCGTTGGGTGCCACCCTGATGTGAACGCGGTTCCTCCTCCTCCTCCTCATCATCATCCTTGTCCTCCTCATCCTCCAGAACTGTGTCCTGGCTTGAAAATTTGTTACCTGGCCTATGCTGGTGCAGGAACCAACCCTCCGAGCCACTTGTGAATGACTGGCCTGATAACCATCGAAATGACCCCTCTTCCTCCTCCTCTTCCTCCTGTGCCACATCCTCTTCCATCATCGCGTTTTTTCAAGCAGACATAGAAGTGGGATAGTAACGCTGAGAACAGCGTCATCGGCACTGGCCATGTTGGTGGAGTACTCGAAACACCGCAATATGGTACACAGGTCTCGCATGGAGGCCAACTCGTTGGTGGTGAAGTGGTGCTGTTCCACAGAGTGACTGACCCGTGCGTGCTGCAGCTGAAACTCCACTATTGCCTGCTGCTGCTTGCACAGTCTCTCCAGCATGTGCAAGGTGGAGTTCCACCTTGTGGGCACGTCGCATATGAGGCAGCGAGCGGGAAGGCCGAAGTTCCGCTGCAGCGCAGACAGGCGAGCAGCAGCAGGGTGAGAACGCCAAAAGCGCGCACAGACGGCCCGCACTTTCTGCAGCAGCTCTGACATATCCGTGTCGTTTTTTAGAAATTTCTGCACAACCAAATTCAGCACATGCACCAGGCAAGGGATGTTCATCAAAACGGCTAGGCCCAGAGCAGCTACGAGATTTCACCCATTATCGCACACCACCAGGCTGGGCTTGAGGCTCAGTGGCAACAACCACTCATTGGTCTGTTGTTCAATGCCCATCCACAGCTGCAGCGCAGTGTGGGGTTTATCCCCCAAACATATCAATTTTAAAACAGCCTGCTGTAGTTTCCCCCTGGATGTGATGAAGTTGGTGGTGAAGGTATTACGCTGACCGGAGGAGGAGGAGGTGGTAGAGGAGGAGGAAGCGGAGTAGGAGGAGGAGGCAACAGGAGGCAAAGAAAAATGCCCTGCAATCCTTGGTGGCAGAGGGACATGCTCCAAACAGCTAGCCGCCTCAGGCCCACCCGCCACTACATTTGAACAGTGTGCAGTTAGCGAGATATAGCGTCCCTGCCCGTGCTTACTGGTCCACATATCAGTGGTTATGTGGAGCTTGCCACAGATGGCGTTGCACAGTGCACACTTGATCTCGTCCCCGACTTGTTTGTGCATTGAAGGGATGGCTCGCCTGGAAAAGTAGTGGCGGCTGGGAACCACGTACTTTGGGACAGCCACCGCCATCAGGTTTTTAAAACTGTCCGTGTCCACCAGACGGAATGACAGCATTTCAAAGGCCAGGAATTTTGAAATGCTGGCATTCAGGGCCAGGGATCATGGGTGGGTAGGGGGGTACTTCCTCTTTCTCTCCAGTGTTTGGGAGATGGAGAGCTGTAAGCTTCCATGGGACCGTGTTGAAATGCTTGGGAACGGTGGTGGACATGGTGGCGTTGCTGTCACATCGTCTGTTTGCTGGGTGGCAGGTGACACTGGCACTGTAGAGGTGGAGGAAAAGGCAGAGGTAGCAGCAGAAGAGGAAGCAGGAGAAGGCCGAGACCTTTTGTATTTTGAGGTGCTTATTCCACTGCAGCTCGTGCCTTGCATGTAGATGCTTGGTCATGCAGGTTGTGCTCAGGTTTAGAACATTTATGCCTCGCTTCAGGCTCTGATTGCACAGCGTGCAAAGCACTTGTGTCTTGTTGTCAGCACATTGGCTGAAGAACTGCCACGTCAAGGAACTCCTTTGAGCTGCCTTTGGTGTGCTAGGTCCCTGGGTGCGATGGGTAGTAGCAGGCATACTGTCTAGGGGATGGTCGCTCCGCTTTTGCAACCTGCTTCCTCTTTTGCTGTGCTGGTGCCTCTGTGCGACCACCACCTCTTCCTCCAAACTGCACACGTCACTCGCATGACCTTCATTCCATGTGGGGTCTAGGACCTCATCATCCTCCACATCATCTTCCACCCACCCTTCACCACTGCCCTCCTTGTCAGTCTGCACACTGTGGAAAGCTGTAGCAGTTGGCACCTGTGTTTCGTCATCATCAAAGACGTCCTGCGGTGGTGTTTCCATGTCCTCACCCTTAAACAGAAGTGGTTGGGCATCGGTGCACTCAGTGTCTTTCACTTCTGGGGCAGGGCTATGTGGATGGCCCACAGAAAGCACACCAGCAGAGTCATCAAAAAGCATAAGAGACTGCTGCATGACTTGGGGCTCAGACTACTTTGCTGATTTACAAGGGGCTGAGGGGAAAGACAGATGGCTATGGGGTTCAGGTGCCAACTCTGAGCTTTCATCAAGGGACCGGGTGGGAGACAATATGAAGGAACTGGAGACATTGTCAGCCACCTAATCTACTATCACCTGTACTTGTTCTGGCCTCACCATTCGATGAATGGCATTCAGGCCTACCATATAAAGTTGAAAGTTCTGTCGGCTACTCGCACCTGAGGAAGGTGTTTCACTTGTGTGTGTAGCTGGCACAAATCAACCACGTCCTCTCCTTGCAACAGGAACTTCACCAACACCACCAACACCAGCAGCACCAGCAGCACCATGACCACAAACATGACCACGTCCCTTATTTGACGCTTTCCTCATTCTGGACGCAAATGTACTATGTAGCACCATTTATTAATAGTAAAAGAAAAGAATAATAAATTATTCTTTTATTTTTTTAAACCAGCAATGTAGATGTACTTTTTATTTTTGTTCAAGAAATGCACCGCTGGCCGGAAATGTATTATTTAGAATATTTTTTTTTTAAAACAGCAATGTGTACGCACTTTTTATTTTTGCGCAAGAAATGCACAACAAGGAGCACATGTACTATGTAGCACTGTTTATTAATAATAAAAAAAAAGAATAATAAATTATTATTCTTTTTTTTTTTTAAACAGCAACGTAGACGCACTTTTTAATTTTGTGAAAGAAATGCACCGCTCACACCAGCAGCAGGAACCTCTCCCTACACCAGTATGAGATGATTTTAGAACGCTAATCTGTCCCTCACAGCACCAACGGATACCTGTCCCTACTGCAGTATGAGATGATTTTAGAATGATAATCTGTCCCTCACAGCACCGACAGGAACCTGTTCCTACTGCAGTATGAGATAATTTTAGAACGATAATCTGTCCCTCACAGCACCGACAGGAACCTATCCCTACTACAGTATGAGATGATTTTAGAACGATAATCTGTCGCTCACAGCACCGAAAGTAACCTCTCCCTACTCCAGTATGAGATGATTTTAGAACGATAATCTGTCCCTCACAGCACCGACAGGAACCTCTCCCTACACCAGTATGAGATTATTTTAGAACGCTAATCTGTTCCTCACAGCACCGCCAGGAAACTGTCCCTACTGCAGTATGAAATGATTTTAGAATGATAATTTGTCCCTCACAGCACCGACAGGAACCTGTCCCTACTGCAGTATGAGATGATTTTAGAACGATAATCTGTCCCTCACAGCACTGACAGGAAACTGTCCCTACGGCAGTATGAGATGATTTTAGAACGATAATCTGTTCCTCACAGCACCGACAGGAACCTGTCCCTACTAGAGTATGAGATGATTTTAGAACGCTAATCTGTCCCTCACAGCACCGGCAGGAACCTGTCCCTACTGCAGTGTGAGATGATTTTAGAACAATAATCTGTCACTCACAGCATCGACAGGAACCTCTCTCTACTCCAGTATGAGATGATTTTAGAACGATAATCTGTCCCTCACAGCACCAACAGGAACCTCTCCCTACACCAGTATGAGATGATTTTAGAACACTAATCTGTCCCTCACAGCACCAACAGGAACCACTCTCTACTCCAGTATGAGATGATTTTAGAACTATAATCTGTCCCTCACAGCACTGACCAGTGGCGGCTGGTGACGTTTTAAGATGGTGGGGCACCAGACCCTGCCCTTCCTTTTTGCTCCATCCCACTTCTTATAAACCACGCCCCTTATAGGCTCCACCCACTCTGTACACAATGTACAGTATAACTCAGCTGTCAGTCTTAATTTTCAATAAAATATTGCTGGCTCATTCATCCATTAAATCCCAAAGGTAAAGAATTGCATGAGCTGTGAGGTCTGCACAGAAACCCGGCACAGACTGGTATTATGTGGGGTTTCATATCCCATCAAGCTCCATCCTAATTCCTCATTTTATAGTAGGAACGCTGGAAATCCTCCACTAACCCCTGACACAAGGTGAGTCATAGAAATGTGCCTGGTTTTTGGAACTGAGCAGCTTCACTAACATAAATCTTCATTATCTGTAAAAAAAAAGTTCAAAATGTAATTATAAAATCAGGTGCTTTAAGATGGCATTCATTGGAAAGCAGTTATTGAAGAGGAATTGTCATGAGTAGACATTCCTCTTGTTCTTATGTTTGATGCTGAGATACACAGAGGCTGAGCACAGGCAGCTTCAACCAACACAGCAACTCCACTCCTGGTGACTTGTTGTTCCCTGCATTGGAAGTCATGAATCATTACCAACAATGCACTGAATGCAGGGATGAAGAAGTCACCAGGAGTGGAGTTGTTGCTGTTTTGGTTGAAGCTGCGTGTTAAACAGTAAAGTATGAAGTGCTTAGGGTGTGCGGTGCTGCTGAGCTCTGTGGTCCCCCAATTTCAGCAGACTAATTGCAGATCAATTACTGCCTGTGTATCCCCGAGAACTCCCTGTGACTTACATGCTGGCTCAGAGTTCTTATTCTACTGCTAAGCTTTGGAAGGGACCTGTTCAGCCTTATCTGTTATCTATGGATGCAGACTAATCACTGCCTGTGTATTGCTGGGAGCTCCCTGCCATGTGTGCTCAGAGATCTTACCTTGCAGACATTGCTGTGCTTGATCTTTCCCTCGATCTCTCATGTCCTCTCCCTCTGCTCTGTACAGGATGGTGGGTGGGGGAAGGGTCGCTGGTGGAGAGGGGAAACACTGCTGGATGTAGAGACTAAGTGTCGGAGTGCGACTTGTGGAGGGGGGGACCTGGTTAGACAGCAGGCTAGAATGTGTAACTGCAAGTAGAGATGATCTTGGCTCCCCCCCAGGCAGAGACCAAATGGACTAGGCAGTTTAAGGTCTGTAGATTTAGATGTCCTAAAAAGCTCCTATTCTCAGAATGGAATGTTGGAAAGCAGC
>BLSH010279152.1:133210-147407 GCA_018402905.1 Glandirana rugosa
CCTGTCCAAGGACAACCACGACACTTCTTGTCTAATAGCAAGATTTTAATAGAGTATGACCTCATCCCTCTGCAAGGACATCCACGACACTCCCTGTCTAATAGCAAGATTTTAGTAGAGTAAGACGTCATCCCTGTCCAAAGACAGCAACGATACTTCCTGTCTAATCGAAAGATTTTAGTAGAGTATGACGTCATTCCTGTAAAAGGACAGCCCCGACACTCCCTGTCTAATCGAAAGATTTTAGTAGAGTATGACGTCATCCATGTCCAAGTACAGCCACGACACTCCCTGTCTAATAGCAAGATTTTAGTAGAGTATTACGTCATCTCACAGCACCTACAGGAACGTCTCCCTACTCCAGTATGAGATAATTTTAGAACGATAATCTGTTCTTCACAGCACCAACAGGAACCTGTCCTTAATGCAGAATGAGATGATTTTAGAACGATAACCTGTCCCTCACTGCACCGACAGGAACCTCTCCCTACTCCAGTATGAGATAATTTTAGAACGATAATCTGTTCTTCACAGCACCAACAGGAACCTGTCCTTAATGCAGAATGAGATGATTTTAGAACGTTAATCTGTCCCTCACAGCAATGACAGGTACCTCTCCCTACTCCAGTATGAGATGATTTTGGAACGCTTAACTGTCCCTCAGAGCACCGACAGGAACCTGTCCCTACTGCAGTATGAGATGATTTTGGAACGATAATCTGTCCCTCACAGCACTGACAGGAACCTGTCCCTACTGCAGTATGAGATGATTTTAGAAAAATAATCTGTCCATCACAGCACCAACATGAACCTCTCCCTACACCAGAATGAGATGATTTTAGAACGCTAATCTGTCCCTCACAGCACGCCAGGAACATGTCCCTACTGCAGTATGAGATGATTTTAGAACGATAATCTGTTACTCACAGCAGCGACAGGAACCTCTCCCTACTCCAGTATGAGATGATTTTAGAACGTTAATCTGTCCCTCCCAGCAACGACAGGTACCTCTCCCTACTCCAGTATGAGATAATTTTGGAACGCTTATCTGTCCCTCAGAGCACCGACAGGAACCTGTCCCTACTGCAGTATGAGATGATTTTAGAACGATAATCTGTCCCTCACAACACTGACAGGAACCTGTCCCTACTGCATTATGAGATGATTTTAGAACGATAATCTGTCCCTCACAGCACCGACATGAACCTGTACCTACTGCAGTATGAGATGATTTTAGAAAGCTAATCTGTCCCTCACAGCCCCGACAGGAAAATGTCCTTACTGCAGTATGAGATGATTTTAGAAAGCTAATCTGTCCTTCATAGCAACGACAGAAACCTGTCCCTACTGCAGAATGAGATGATTTTAGAACGATAATCTGTCCCTCACAGCACCTACAGGAACGTCTCCCTACTCCAGTATGAGATAATTTTAGAACGATAATCTGTTCTTCACAGCACCAACAGGAACCTGTCCTTAATGCAGAATGAGATGATATTAGAACGATAACCTGTCCCTCACTGCACCGACAGGAACCTCTCCCTACTCCAGTATGAGATAATTTTAGAACGATAATCTGTTCTTCACAGCACCAACAGGAACCTGTCCTTAATGCAGAATGAGATGATTTTAGAACGATAATCTGTCCCTCACAGCACCGACAGGAATGTGTCCCTACTGCAGTATGAGATGATTTTAGAAGGATAATCTGTCCCTTACAACACCGACAAAAACCTGTTCCTATTGCAGTATGAGATGATTTTAGAATGATAATCTGTTCCTCACAGCAGCGACAGGAACCTCTCCCTACTTCAGTATGAAATGAATTTATAAAGATAATCTTTCCCTCACAGCACTGGCAGGAAGCTCTCCCTACACCAGTATGAAATGATTTTAGAACACTAATCTGTTCCTCACAGCACCGCCAGGAAACTGTCCCTACTGCAGTATGAGATGATTTTAGAATGATAATCTGTCCCTCACAGCACCGACAGGAACCTGTCCCTACACCAGTATGAGATGATTTTAGAATGCTAATCTGTCCCTCACAGCACCGACAGGAACCTGTCCTTACTGCAGTATGAGATGATTTTAGAACGATAATCTTTCGCACACAGCACCGACAGGAACCTCTCCCTACACCAGTATGAGATGATTTTAGAAAGCTAATCTGTCCTTCATAGCACCGACAGGAACCTGTCCCTACTGCAGTATGAGATGATTTAAGAAAGATAATCTGTCCCTCACAGCACCAACAGGAACGTCTTCCTGCTCCAGTATGAGATAATTTTAGAATGATAATCTGTCCTTCACAGCACCAACAGGAACCTGTCCCTAATGCAGTATGACATGATTTTAGTACGATAACCTGTCCCTCACTGCACCGACAAGAACCTCTCCCTACTCCAGTATGAGATGATTTTAGAACAATAATCTGTCCCTCACAGCACCGACAGGAAACTGATCCTACTGAAGTATGAGATGATTTTAGAATGATATTCTGTCCCTCACAGCACCGACAGGAACCTGTCTCTACTGCAGTATGAAATGATTTTAGAACGATGATCTGTCGCTCACAGCACAGGCAGGAACCTCTCTCTACTGCAATATGAGATGACTTTAGAACGATAATCTGTCCCTCACAGCACCGACAGGAACCTCTCCCTACACCAGTATGAGATGATTTTAGAACGCTTATCTGTTCTTCTCAGCACCGACAGGAACCTGTCCCTACTGCAGTATGAGATGATTTTAGAACGATAATCTGTCCCTCACAGCACCGACATGAACCTGTCCCTACTGCAGTATGAGATGATTTTAGAATGCTAATCTGTCCCTCACATCACCGACAGGAACCTGTCCTTACTGCAGTATGAGATGATTTTAGAACGATAATCTGTCGCACACAGCACCGACAAGAACCTCTCTCTACTCCAGTATGAGATGATTTTAGAACGATAATCTTTCGCACACAGCACCGACAGGAACCTCTCCCTAAACCAGTATGAGATGATTTTAGAAAGCTAATCTGTCCTTCAAAGCACCGACAGGAACCTGTCCCTACTGCAGTATGAGATGATTTAAGAAAGATAATCTGTCCCTCACAGTACCAACAGGTACGTCTTCCTGCTCCTGTATGAGATAATTTTAGAATGATAATCTGTCCTTCACAGCACCAACAGGAACCTGTCCCTAATGCAGTATGACATGATTTTAGTACGATAACCTGTCCCTCACTGCACCGACAAGAACCTCTCCCTACTCCAGTATGAGATGATTTTAGAACAATAATCTGTCCCTCACAGCACCAACAGGAAACTGATCCTATTGAAGTATGAGATGATTTTAGAATGATATTCTGTCCCTCACAGCACTGACAGGAACCTGTCTCTACTGCAGTATGAGATGATTTTAGAACGATGATCTGTCGCTCACAGCACCGGCAGGAACCTCTCTCTACTGCAATATGAGATGATTTTAGAACGATAATCTGTCTCTCACAGCACCGACAGGAACCTCTCCCTACACCAGTATGAGATGATTTTAGAACGCTTATCTGTTCTTCTCAGCACCGACAGGAACCTGTCCCTACTGCAGTATGAGATGATTTTAGAACAATAATCAGTCCCTCACAGCACTGACAGGAACCTGTCCCTACTGCAGTATGAGATGATTTTAGAACGATAATCTGTCCCTCACAGCACCGACATGAACCTGTCCCTACTGCAGTATGAGATGATTTTAGAATGCTAATCTGTCCCTCACATCACCGACAGGAACCTGTCCTTACTGCAGTATGAGATGATTTTAGAACGATAATCTGTCCCACACAGCACCGACAAGAACCTCTCTCTACTCCAGTATGAGATTATTTTAGAACGATAATCTGTCCCTCACAGCACCGACGGGAACCTCTCCCTACACCGGTATGAGATGATTTTAGAAAGCTAATCTGTCCTTCATAGCACCGACAGGAACCTGTACCTACTGCAGTATGAGATGATTTTAGAACGATAATCTGTCCCTCACAGCACCGACAGGAACGGCTCCCTGCTCCAGTATGAGATAATTTTAGAACGATAATCTGTCCCTCACAGCACCGACAGGAAACTGTCCCTACTGCAGTATGAGATGATTTTAGAATGATATTCTGTCCCTCACAGCACCGACAGGAACCTGTACCTACTGCAGTATGAGATGATTTTTGAACGATAATCTGTCGCTCACAGCACCGACAGGAACCTCTCTCTACTGCAGTATGAGATGATTTTAGAACGATAATCTGTCCCTCACAGCACCGACAGGAACCTCTCCCTACACCAGTATGAGATGATTTTAGAACGCTTATCTGTTCTTCTCAGCACCGACAGGAACCTGTCCCTACTGCAGTATGAGATGATTTTAGAACAATAATCAGTCCCTCACAGCACCGCCAGGAACGTCTCCCTACACCAGTATGAAATAATTTTAGAATGATAATCTGTCCTTCACAGCACCAACAGGAACTTGTCCCTAATGCAGTATGAGATGATTTTAGAACTATAACCTGTCCCTCACTGCCCCGACAGAAACCTCTCCCTACTCCAGTATGAGACGATTTTAGAACGATAATCTGTCCTTCACAGCACCGACAAGAACCTCTCCCTACAGCAGTATGAGATGATTTTAGAACGATAATCTGTCCCTCACAACACGGACAAGAACCTGTTCCTACTGCAGTATGAGATGATTTTAGAACAATAATATGTCCCTCACAGCAACGACAGGAAATTCTCTCCCTACTCCAGTATGAAATTAATTTATAACGATAATCTGTCCCTCACAGCACCGAAAGGAAGCTCTCCCTACACCAGTATGAGATGATTTTAAAACGCTAAACTGTTCCACACAGCACCGCCAGGAAACTGTCCCTACTGCAGTATGAGATGATTTTAGAATGATAATCTGTCACTCACAGCACCGACAGGAACCTGTCCCTACACCAGAATGAGATGATTTTAGAACGATAATCTGTCCCTCATAGCACCGACAGGAACGTCTCCCTACTCCAGTATGAGATAATTTTAGAACGATAATCTGTCTTTCACAGCACCGACAGGATCCTTTCCCTAATGCAGTATTACATTATTTTAGAATGATGATCTGTCACTCACAGCACCGACAGGAACCTCTCTCTACTCCAGTATGAGATGATTTTATAACGATAATCTGTCCCTCACAGCACCGAAAGGAAGCTCTCCCTACTGCAGTATGAGATGATTTTAGAATGATAATCTTTCCCTCACAACACCGACAAGAACCTGTTCCTACTGCAGTATGAGATGATTTTAGAACGATAATCTGTCCGCACAGCACCGACAGGATCCTTTCCCTAATGCAGTATTACATTATTTTAGAATGATGATCTGTCGCTCACAGCACCGACAGGAACCTCTCTCTACTCCAGTATGAGATGATTTTAGAACGATAATCTGTCCGCACAGCACCGACAGGAACCTTTCCCTACTGCAGTATGAGATGATTTTAGAATGATAATCTGTCGCTCACAGCACCGACAGGAACCCCTCTCTACTCCATTATGAGATGATTTTAGAATGATAATCTGTCCCTCACAGCACCGACAGGAACCTCTCCCTATACCAGTATGAGATGATTTTAGAACGCTAATCTGTTCCTCACAGCACCGCCAGGAAACTGTCCCTACTGCAGTATGAGATGATTTTAGAATGATAATCTGTCCCTCACAGCTCCGACAGGAACCTGTCCCTACTGCAGTATGAGATCATTTTAGAACGATAATCTGTCCTCACAGCACCGACAGGAACGTCTCCTTACTCTAGTATGAGATAATTTTAGAACGATAATCTGTCTTTCACAGCACCAACAGGAACCTTTCCCTACTCCAGTATGAGATTATTTTAGAACGATAACCTGTCCCTCACTGCCCTGACAGGAACCTCTCCTTACTCCAGTATGAGATGATTTTAGAACGATTATCTGTCCCTCACAGCACCGACAGGAACCTCTCCCTACACAAGTATGAGATGATTTTAGAACGATAATCTGTCCCTCACAGCACCGACAGGAACGTCTCCATACTCCAGTATGAGATGATTTTAGAACGATAACCTGTCCCTCACTGCACCTACAGGAACCTGTCCTTACTGCAGTATGAGATGATTTTAGAACGATAATCTTTCCCTCACAACACCTACAAAAACCTGTTCCTACTGCAGTATAAGATGATTTTAGAACGATAATCTGTCCCTCACAGTACCGACAGGAACGTCTCCCTACTCCAGTATGAGATAATTTTAGAACGATAATCTGTCTTTCACAGCACCGACAGGATCCTTTCCCTAATGCAGTATTACATTATTTTAGAATGATGATCTGTCGCTCACAGCACCGACAGGAACCTCTCTCTACTCCAGTATGAGATGATTTTAGAACGATAATCTGTCCCTCACAGCACCGACATGAACCTCTCTCTACTGCAGTATGAAATGAATTCATAACGATAATCTGTCCCTCACAGCACCGAAAGGAAGCTCTCCCTACACCAGTATGAGATGATTTTAGAATGCTAATCCGTTCCTCACAGCACCGCCAGGAAACTGTCCCTACTGCAGTATGAGATGATTTTAGAATGATAATCTGTCCCTCACAGCTCCAACAGGAACCTGTCCCTAATGCAGTATGACATGATTTTAGTACGATAACCTGTCCCTCACTGCACCAACAGGAGCCTCTCCCTACTCCAGTATGAGATGATTTTAGAACGATAATCTGTCCCTCACAGCACTGACAGGAAACTGTCCCTACTGCAGTATGAGATGATTTTAGAATGATATTCTGTCCCTCAAAGCACCGACAGGAACCTGTACCTACTGCAGTATGAGATGATATTTGAACGATAATCTGTCGCTCACAGCACCGACAGGAACCTCTCTCTACTGCAGTATGAGATGATTTTAGAACGATAATCTGTCCCTCACAGCACCGACAGGAACCTCTCCCTACACCAGTATGAGATGATTTTAGAACGCTTATCTGTTCTTCTCAGCACCGACAGGAACCTGTCCCTACTGCAGTATGAGATGATTTTAGAACAATAATCAGTCCCTCACAGCACCGCCAGGAACGTCTCCCTACACCAGTATGAAATAATTTTAGAATGATAATCTGTCCTTCACAGCACCAACAGGAACCTGTCCCTAATGCAGTATGAGATGATTTTAGAACTATAACCTGTCCCTCACTGCCCCGACAGAAACCTCTCCCTACTCCAGTATGAGACGATTTTAGAACGATAATCTGTCCTTCACAGCACCGACAAGAACCTCTCCCTACTGCAGTATGAGATGATTTTAGAACGATAATCTGTCCCTCACAACACGGACAAGAACCTGTTCCTACTGCAGTATGAGATGATTTTAGAACAATAATATGTCCCTCACAGCAACGACAGGAAATTCTCTCCCTACTCCAGTATGAAATTAATTTATAACGACAATCTGTCCCTCACAGCACCGAAAGGAAGCTCTCCCTACACCAGTATGAGATGATTTTAAAACGCTAAACTGTTCCACACAGCACCGCCAGGAAACTGTCCCTACTGCAGTATGAGATGATTTTAGAATGATAATCTGTCCCTCACAGCACCGACAGGAACCTGTCCCTACACCAGAATGAGATGATTTTAGAACGATAATCTGTCCCTCATAGCACCGACAGGAACGTCTCCCTACTCCAGTATGAGATCATTTTAGAACGATAATCTGTCTTTCACAGCACCGACAGGATCCTTTCCCTAATGCAGTATTACATTATTTTAGAATGATGATCTGTTGCTCACAGCACCGACAGGAACCTCTCTCTACTCCAGTATGAGATGATTTTAGAACGATAATCTGTCCCTCACAGCACCGACAGGAACCTCTCTCTACTGCAGTATGAAATTAATTTATAACGATAATCTGTCCCTCACAGCACCGAAAGGAAGCTCTCCCTACACCAGTATGAGATGATTTTAGAATGCTAATCCGTTCCTCATAGCACCGCCAGGAAACTGTCCCTACTGCAGTATGAGATGATTTTAGAATGATAATCTGTCCCTCACAGCTCCAACAGGAACCTGTCCCTACTGCAGTATGAGATGATTTTAGAACGATAATCTGTCCTCACAGCACCGACAGGAACCTGTCCCTACACCAGAATGAGATGATTTTAGAACGATAATCTGTCCCTCATAGCACCGACAGGAACGTCTCCCTACTCCAGTATGAGATCATTTTAGAATGATAATCTGTCTTTCACAGCACCGACAGGATCCTTTCCCTAATGCAGTATTACATTATTTTAGAATGATGATCTGTCGCTCACAGCACCGACAGGAACCTCTCTCTACTCCAGTATGAGATGATTTTAGAACGATAATCTGTCCTCACAGCACCGACAGGAACCTCTCTCTACTCCAGTATGAGATGATTTTAGAACGATAATCTGTCCGCACAGCACCGACAGGAACCTTTCCCTACTGCAGTATGAGATGATTTTAGAATGATAATCTGTCGCTCACAGCACCGACAGGAACCCCTCTCTACTCCATTATGAGATGATTTTAGAATGATAATCTGTCCCTCACAGCACCGACAGGAACCTCTCCCTACACCAGTATGAGATGATTTTAGAACGCTAATCTGTTCCTCACAGCACCGCCAGGAAACTGTCCCTACTGCAGTATGAGATGATTTTAGAATGATAATCTGTCCCTCACAGCTCCGACAGGAACCTGTCCCTACTGCAGTATGAGATCATTTTAGAACGATAATCTGTCCTCACAGCACCGACAGGAACGTCTCCTTACTCTAGTATGAGATAATTTTAGAACGATAATCTGTCTTTCACAGCACCAACAGGAACCTTTCCCTACTCCAGTATGAGATTATTTTAGAACGATAACCTGTCCCTCACTGCCCTGACAGGAACCTCTCCTTACTCCAGTATGAGATGATTTTAGAACGATTATCTGTCCCTCACAGCACCGACAGGAACCTCTCCATACTCCAGTATGAGATGATTTTAGAACGATAACCTGTCCCTCACTGCACCTACAGGAACCTGTCCTTACTGCAGTATGAGATGATTTTAGAACGATAATCTTTCCCTCACAACACCTACAAAAACCTGTTCCTACTGCAGTATAAGATGATTTTAGAACGATAATCTGTCCCTCACAGTACCGACAGGAACGTCTCCCTACTCCAGTATGAGATAATTTTAGAACGATAATCTGTCTTTCACAGCACCGACAGGATCCTTTCCCTAATGCAGTATTACATTATTTTAGAATGATGATCTGTCGCTCACAGCACCGACAGGAACCTCTCTCTACTCCAGTATGAGATGATTTTAGAACGATAATCTGTCCCTCACAGCACCGACATGAACCTCTCTCTACTGCAGTATGAAATGAATTCATAACGATAATCTGTCCCTCACAGCACCGAAAGGAAGCTCTCCCTACACCAGTATGAGATGATTTTAGAATGCTAATCCGTTCCTCACAGCACCGCCAGGAAACTGTCCCTACTGCAGTATGAGATGATTTTAGAATGATAATCTGTCCCTCACAGCTCCAACAGGAACGTCTCCCTGCTCCAGTATGAGATCATTTTAGAATGATAATCTGTCCTTCACAGCACCAACAGGAACCTGTCCCTAATGCAGTATGACATGATTTTAGTACGATAACCTGTCCCTCACTGCACCAACAGGAGCCTCTCCCTACTCCAGTATGAGATGATTTTAGAACGATAATCTGTCCCTCACAGCACTGACAGGAAACTGTCCCTACTGCAGTATGAGATGATTTTAGAATGATATTCTGTCCCTCAAAGCACCGACAGGAACCTGTACCTACTGCAGTATGAGATGATATTTGAACGATAATCTGTCGCTCACAGCACCGACAGGAACCTCTCTCTACTGCAGTATGAGATGATTTTAGAACGATAATCTGTCCCTCACAGCACCGACAGGAACCTCTCCCTACACCAGTATGAGATGATTTTAGAACGCTTATCTGTTCTTCTCAGCACCGACAGGAACCTGTCCCTACTGCAGTATGAGATGATTTTAGAACAATAATCAGTCCCTCACAGCACCGCCAGGAACGTCTCCCTACACCAGTATGAAATAATTTTAGAATGATAATCTGTCCTTCACAGCACCAACAGGAACCTGTCCCTAATGCAGTATGAGATGATTTTAGAACTATAACCTGTCCCTCACTGCCCCGACAGAAACCTCTCCCTACTCCAGTATGAGACGATTTTAGAACGATAATCTGTCCTTCACAGCACCGACAAGAACCTCTCCCTACAGCAGTATGAGATGATTTTAGAACGATAATCTGTCCCTCACAACACCGACAAGAACCTGTTCCTACTGCAGTATGAGATGATTTTAGAACAATAATATGTCCCTCACAGCAACGACAGGAAATTCTCTCCCTACTCCAGTATGACATTAATTTATAACGATAATCTGTCCCTCACAGCACCGAAAGGAAGCTCTCCCTACACCAGTATGAGATGATTTTAAAACGCTAAACTGTTCCACACAGCACCGCCAGGAAACTGTCCCTACTGCAGTATGAGATGATTTTAGAATGATAATCTGTCACTCACAGCACCGACAGGAACCTGTCCCTACACCAGAATGAGATGATTTTAGAACGATAATCTGTCCCTCATAGCACCGACAGGAACGTCTCCCTACTCCAGTATGAGATAATTTTAGAACGATAATCTGTCGCTCACAGCACCGACAGGATCCTTTCCCTAATGCAGTATTACATTATTTTAGAATGATGATCTGTCACTCACAGCACCGACAGGAACCTCTCTCTACTCCAGTATGAGATGATTTTATAACGATAATCTGTCCCTCACAGCACCGAAAGGAAGCTCTCCCTACACCAGTATGATATGATTTTAGAATGCTAATCCGTTCCTCACAGCACCGCCAGGAAACTGTCCCTACTGCAGTATGAGATGATTTTAGAATGATAATCTGTCCCTCACAGCTCCAACAGGAACCTGTCCCTACTGCAGTATGAGATGATTTTAGAACGATAATCTGTCCTCACAGCACCGACAGGAACCTTTCCCTACTGCAGTATGAGATGATTTTAGAATGATAATCTGTCGCTCACAGCACCGACAGGAACCCCTCTCTACTCCATTATGAGATGATTTTAGAACGATAATCTGTCCCTCACAGCACCGACAGGAACCTCTCCCTACACCAGTATGAGATGATTTTAGAACGCTAATCTGTTCCTCACAGCACCGCCAGGAAACTGTCCCTACTGCAGTATGAGATGATTTTAGAATGATAATCTGTCCCTCACAGCTCCGACAGGAACGTCTCCTTACTCTAGTATGAGATAATTTTAGAACGATAATCTGTCTCTCACAGCACCAACAGGAACCTTTCCCTACTCCAGTATGAGATGATTTTAGAACGATAACCTGTCCCTCACTGCACTGACAGGAACCTCTCCTTACTCCAGTATGAGATTATTTTAGAACGATTATCTGTCCCTCACAGCACCGACAGGAACCTCTCCCTACACAAGTATGAGAAGATTTTAGAACGATAATCTGTCCCTCACAGCACCGACAGGAACGTCTCCCTACTCCATTATGAGATGATTTTAGAACGATAACCTGTCCCTCACTGCACTGACAGGAACCTCTCCTTACTCAAGTAGGAGATGATTTTAGAACGAAAATCTGTCCCTCACAGCACCTACAGGAACGTGTCCTTACTGCAGTATGAGATGATTTTAGAACGATAATCTTTCCCTCACAACACCGACAAAAACCTGTTCCTACTGCAGTATAAGATAATTTTAGAACGATAATCTGTCCCTCACAGTACTGACAGGAACGTCTCCCTACTCCAGTATGAGATAATTTTAGAATGATAATCTGTCCTTCACAGCACCGACAGGAACCTCTCTCTACTCCAGTATGGGATGATTTTAGAACGCTTATCTGTATTTCACAGCACCAGCAGGAACCTGTTCCTACTACAGTATGAGATGATTTTAGAACGATAATCTGTCCCTCACAGCACCGACAGGAACGTGTCCCTACTCCAGTATGAGATGATTTTAGAACGATAACCTGTCCCTCTCTGCACTGACAGGAACCTCTCCCTACTCCAGTATGAGATGATTTTAGAACGATAATCTGTCCCTCACAGCACCAACAGGAACCTGTCCCTACTGCAGTATGAGATGATTTTAGAACGATAATCTTTCCCTCACAACACCGACAAAAACCTGTTCCTACTGCAGTATGGATGATTTTAGAACGATAATCTGTCCCTCACAGCACCGACAGGAACCTCTCCCTACTCCGGTATGAAATGAATTAATAACGATAATCTGTCCCTCACAGCACTGACAGTAAGCTCTCCCTACACCAGTAAGAGATGATTTAAGAACACTAATCTGTTCATCACAGCACCGCCAGGATACTGTCCCAACTGCAGTATGAGATGATTTTAGAATGATAATCTGTCCCTCACAGCACCGACAGGAACCTCTCCCTACTGCAGTATAAGATGACTTTAGAACGATAATCTGTCGCTCACAGCACCGACAGGAACCTCTCTCTACTCCAGTATGAAATGATTTTAGAACGATAATCTGTCCCTCACAGCACCGACAGGAACCTCTCCCTACACCAGTATGAGATGATTTTAGAATGCTAATCTGTCCTTCACAGCACCGACAGGAACCTGTCCCTACTGCAGTATGAGATGATTTTAGAACGATAATCTGTCCCTCACAGCACCGACAGGAATCTCTCCCTACACCAGTATGAGATGATTTTAGAACGCTAATCTGTCCTTCACAGCACTGACAGGAATCTCTCCCTACTCCAGTATGAGATGATTTTAGAACGATAATCTGTTCCTCACAGCACCGACAGGAACGTCTCACTACTCCAGTATGAGATGATTTTAGAACGATAACCTGTCCATCACTGCACTGACAGGAACCTCTCCCTACTCCAGTATGAGATGATTTTAGAATGATAATCTGTCCCTCACAGCACCGCCAGGAAACTGTCCCTACTGCAGTATGAGATGATTTTAGAACGATAATCTGTCCCTCACAGTACCGACAGGAACCCGTCCCTACTCCAGTATGAGATGCTTTTAGAACGATAATCTGTCCCACACAGCACCGACAGGAACCTCTCCCTACACCAGTATGAGATGATTTTAGAACGCTAAGCGCATGCGCGGACTCCGCCAAGATGGACGCTTGGCTTTAGAGCTCCGCTCCGCCGCCGCACTCTTCTCCCGCTGACAGCAGAACGGAGCCCCGCTGCGCACTGCAGCTACGCCTAACAGCCTGGGGAAGAAGCCGCGCTACACCCACTGATGTCCGCCGGGTCCGCGAGAAGAGACCTCACGCGTCTCCTAGGTGAGGCCTCGCTTCTGCCAGACCCCAGCAAGATGGCGGCCGCACCCTCCTCGCCATGCGGTCTGCCAGGAGAGGGAGGGGAAGCGATGGACACTATAGGCCATGAAGCCAGAACGGACAGCAGCATCAGGCACAACCTTACAGAAGGTATGAGACTGCAAACCTTACAGGGAGAGATCTCTCCAGCCCCCTCAGAATACCTTCTAAGGAACTCAGTGGGAATACACAACCTATCTCCCCAGAGTGATATACTTTCTACCCCGGACATCCACTCACAGAATTTACAATTAACCCCTTCATCGCCAGCAGAAATGTCTACCTTAATGTCTGCCTTCTCTGAGATGCTAGCAAAGGGTCTCGCTCAAAACGCAGCACAAATTACAGCTGCCATACAGGCAGACCTGCAACTCATAGGCACCAGGATAGAGATCATAGAAAAGAAATCTGATCAAGCCATTGCCAAGATAAATCAAAATTCAGACAGGATCCAAGATCTTCAAGATCAACTAGATACAGCTTTATCAAAGATTGACGACCTTGAAAATCGTTCAAGGCGTCTAAACTTTCGCATCAGAGGCCTACCAGAAACAGTCAAGGATATAAAGCTGGCGGTCACTTCCCTGATTAAAGACTTGATTCCAGAAGTGCCGGCACACCGCCTTGAGCTCGACAGGGCGCATAGAG
>BLSH010279152.1:164095-180878 GCA_018402905.1 Glandirana rugosa
GACCCCCCCCCCCCCCCCGGCACAATATTTAAAGGTATGTTTTATTTTTAATGTTTTAATTTAAGCATTAGTAAAATCACTGCTCTTGAAAAAACTATTGATTTTAAAACTTTTTTTGCATTAATACATGTCTACTAGGGCAGTACCTGGGTCCCCATACACTTTTTAGGGCAATAACTTGCATAAAAGCCTTTAAAATGAGCACTTTTGCTTTTTCATGTTCGAATCTCATTGATTTTAATGGCGTCCATGTGTTCGCACAGATTTTTAGCCTGTTCACAAGTTCTGGTGCAAACCAACTGGGAGGGGGGGTGTTTGGCCCATCCCTACTCAGGACCCTCCCAAGCATTGCAATCGCGATCAGTGGATCAAAATGTCAGACTCCTGCACACTCTCCCTCCAGCTTTCGTGCCCATATGGTTTGGAAGCTGGAGGAAGCAAGAATGAATTATGATCACGCTGGTCAGCATGGTGATGGTGGCTGCTATGGTTGGCTTGTAGTTTGTTCATTCAGAGATCTCTGTAAATGAATGATGCGGCTGTCTGGGCAGAGTGGAGAGAAACCCCTTCCTGCTGTCACAGGGAAGGGGGGTGAGTGAGTGCTACTGGAATATTTTACATGTTACACCCTTAATATGGGTGTAACGTAACATGTTCCAAAGGTGAACCTATACTTTAAGCAATTTGGTATCCTCATTTGTAAATTAAAAATCCAGTATACCTCCCTCCTGCACAGAAGCTGGAACACCACCCCACCTCTTCTAGGAGTCACTACTTTCTCTACTCCCTGTATTTAAATGACTGAAAAATCACCTCCATGGCACTGATTAAAATATTAAGCTCTGCTACTGTAATATAATGATGTTTCTCAGTGTCAAAGAGGTGATCATGCAACCAATCCCAGAGTATCTCTGTTGTCCTGCCCACATACTAAATTGAGCAAAGGTTACAAATTATAAGATACATCATGTATTTAGTATTACAATTTATAAGTTATGTAATACTAAATTCCTTTGCACTAAGAGTAGATTTAATAATTTTGTCTTTCAATATGTGTTCACAACAAAGACATTTATCAGGGCCACATTTATAGTCATCAAAAAAAGTGTAAAAATTCCGGGGGCGTGGCTTGGAGCGAGCGACGGCGGACGCACTTCTGGGATCTCCGGCTTACAGCGAGAGAATCCAGAGGAATCCGCTGCCTGAACGAGCCAGTGAGACCAAACAATTACACTAGGCGAACCATCTAAGCCCCCCGGTCACAACAGATTGGTACATTGATCGGCTCCCGGGGTTTCCCCAAACTTTGACTCCATAGACGGCGAGGCCACACTAGCGCATACCGTCTTAAACACCCCTGAACTACACACAGGGGACCCCCACAGAGACAATCACTTCTAGAGGTGCAATCCAGGCACAAAACTTTTATAGAACCCTGAAAATAGAGCCGCGATCACTTGAGGCCTAGCCTGGGCGCCATTTTGGGAGACCGCGGCCTAAATTTTCGGACTGGCGACACGCCAGCGGACTCTATATCCACGCCAGGCCGTAACAGACACTGAGAACTTACGGCCCTTGTCAAGCTAACACTTAAACAAAAATATGACTTAAGAAGGGGATGTAAGGTGGCCTGTCGGGTGGGCAGATGTCTCGGGGCTCTGCAATAATAACGAACAGTCATTACACATAAGCAATGGGCAGAATTACAAGAGGGACACCGTTGAACAAAAATAAGCGTACTTTGAGCCAGACAAGTAATTCACAAAGCAGACATATAGAAGAACTATTCAAGCCAAGACAATCTCACAGAAAAGTCCAAATAACAAAAATGGCAACACCTTTTGCAGAAGAAGATAGTAATGAGGGCTCAATAGCAGCATCCAATGAATGGGCAAACAACTCCCAGAGTGCTGATGCACCCCTCACACTAGCAGACATGAACGAAATAGCAGCTGATATTAAAAACTCTGTTACTTCAGCAATCACAGATCTCAAGGAGGAATTGAGAAATATGTCAGACCAACTGAAATCACAAGAAAGAGCAGGGAGAAAGAGAGACAAAGCAATACACAGACTTGAATCTATTTCAGAAACGCATTCCAGTCATCTTATTAACATAAACAGACATCTAGGGGACCTGGAAAATAGGGGGAGAAGATCCAACATAAGACTAAGGGTCATATCGGAGTCCATTACACAAGAACAAATAAAACCCCTCCTGGAAAAAATTTCTCGAAAGAAACATCGACACCCCTATTCACATGGAGAGAGCACACAGAGCCCTAAGACCTAAAGGACCAGAAAATGCTCCCCCAGAGACATTATTTGTTGCCTTTCTAGTTTCACTTTAAAAGAAGAAATCCTGGCCAAGGCAAGATTAAACGAATATGTCGAACTAAACCGAGACAATATAAAATTGTTCCAGGACCTGTCACCCATCACTCTAAATAATAGGAGAGCACTGCGCCCCTTGCTTGAAGTTTTGAAAAAAAAGAACTAACATATAAATGGAAATTTCCTTTCAACCTGCAAGTCTCCTACAATGGCAAACAACACCTTTTGAGATGTCCAAGTGATCTGGACGAGTTCTGTGGGAGTGTGGGCATCCCACAAATTGACCTACCAGAATGGTATAAAGATTTCAAATGACCAACACATACAGGTGATACCCAGATTACACCTATTACATCTCCAACGGGGACCCCGCACAAAAAAGGCAAACACCGCAAGTATTCAAACCATGCTCCTTACCCGAGCACTCTGGGTCCCAAACCACAAAGACCCAAAGACAACACTTGACATACAGGAATTGCTTCATGTATTTCCCTCTCTTTTTTCTTTATGCCCAGGTTTTTCCATGATCTGTCCAGTGACTGGGGCAAATGGAAATACAAACCTCACATTATATGTGGTGGATTCAAACTATAACTTGTTTAAATGTTCATTTTCTGTTATTTTGACATAGAAGTTAAACCTTTTTCTGCCTTTGAACTAAATAGTCCTACTACAAAGGTCTCAACGTGTGGGACCCCTTGATAAGACCTAAATCAGGTGTTTAATCTCCATTCACTCTTACCTTCTTATTGTTGACAGACTATTTGTTGAACACCTCTGAATGTTTTCCCGGTCTAAGCTGGGTACTGAATAACAGTTTTTCTGGTAAGTGGAGCATATATTTACGCAATTTGTCACAAGACTCTTCTATCACTGGAAATGGGACATTGGATAATGAGATCCAAATAGGTATTCAGACTCTTTATTTACATGACAATCCTTTCAATACTATAATTTGCTACCAACCAATTGCAGTTCCCTAGAAATGGAAACATCTCAAGTACTTAAATGGATATTTTGACAACTGAACTCAAAATTTTCAGCACAACGAATAGTAAATGTACAGATTTGTGACCTCCTGATAGACAAAACGAATCCTACATGTGCTGTCATGAGGTTATAAAATCATAACAGTGATAGACCTTCTAAACTTGGACTCCAATGGTACAGTTTTTGACCACTAGCTACCAAGGAAATAATTGTAAATGTTTGATTGCAATTTCTATGTCCACTAGCGGATTCTCTGGTGCAGCTCTATACCACAGCTGCTCTACAGAATACACTTTACTTTTAAAAGCAAACGAAAATTGTATGTGCTTATCCACCAGATGTTTGTTCATATAAATGGAGGCTGCCCTGTCGTGCAGAGACATATACATATATTGAGAAGGGGAGGAAGCTCCCCGTCTCACCCAGTTCTTTAGTTAATGTAAACCTTTGTCTCTGCCGGACAGGCCAGCCAGACACTTGACTGTTCAATTATTTTCTTTCTTTTATTGATCAACCTTATGCTTGATGACGCTAGATGTAGAACCTGGGTGTCACCCACCCGGATTGCCAGATTCATCCAAGAACCTAGACACATCTATTTCTTTAATAAGCAATAGATCTGTCGTTCACTACCTCCCACTACCCCCATAAAGAAAATCCTTATAGATAATAAGTTAAGTTCAAAAGGAAACATTGTTTATCTCAAGCATATAAGGTAAACTTAGTCATCTAATACTGAGAGTTTAGCTTTACCAGTATTAATTTGACATTTAATGTGCCTCTTACAGTGGTTTCTCCTGAAGAAACTCTTTTGCTAACTTATACTCCATCTCCCTCTCTATTTCCCTCTCTTTTCTGTTCTATTACTCCTTTCTTCTTATCTTCCCATACTTCCCACCCACAACCCTCCCCCGTCACTTAAAACAGTAGAAATCTAAGAAATCATCTCTCATAACACAAAGGGCCTAAATATCCCAGAGAAAAGGTCTGCTTTACTAGCCGAATTCACTAGAGCTAAGCCAAAAATAGCACTACTACAAGAAACCCATTTAAAAAAAAAACAAACCCAGAAACTCACCAATAAATACTTTACAAAAGCGTTCTAAGCTTAAAACCCCTTAGCAAAAACTAAAGGAGTTGCTATACTTATAAGCAAAAACTCTAACTTCTAAGTATTGGAACAACTAGCAGATGTAGAGGGTAGATACCTATTTTTGAAAGGACAACTCAACGGTCAAACTACGACAATAGCTAATGTATATCTCCCCAATAAATCACACTCTTCTTTCTGCCAAACATTAATAGATGATCTTAAAGGTTTTGCTGCAGGTATGGTAATATTGGGCGGTGACTTCAATATCCCCTTGAATCCATTACAAGATACGTCCAATGGCCAGACCTCTATTGCATACAAAATAATTAAAAAAATTAAAAAATTGCTTCAATCCCTTTCACTCATAGATACTTGGAGGTTACTAAACCCCACAGGCAAAGACTTCACATTTTTCTCCGTACCCCATGAAAAATACACCAGAATAGACTACATTTTTATGACACAAAGAGACCTTAACTTGCTAACAGAAGCTAAAATAGGGTTTCAAGCCATCTCGGACCACGCCCCAATAGCTATTACATTAAAGTTACAAAATCCGAACCCCAAACCTTGCTCTTGGAGATTAAACCCCTCATTATTACTTAAGCCAGAAGTCCTAGAAGATATTACATCAGCACTTAAAAACTATTTCACTTCCAATTGCAACGACAAAACAACACCCCTTATCATCTGGGAAGCCCATAAATGTGTGATCCGAGGTGAATTTATTAAATGGGGGGCAAGGTTTAAAAAAGAACACGATAAAAAAATTTCCCACCTTGTTTCCACAATTTCAAGATTGGAGTCTCTACATAAACAACCCCTCTCAATCTCCACGGCCTCGGAACTTCTGGAGGCAAGAAAAGAGTTGCCACTTATCATAGAAAATAGAACAAGACGACTCCTGTTCTTCAAGAAGAAATTATACTACGAACATGGAAACAAGAGTGGGAAATTTCTAGCCAGGGCTTTAAAAGATACAAAAATACTAGAAAACATACATTCAATTCGCTCGAACAAAGGTAAACTTCAACATAAAACTGAGGAAATTGCAACCCAATTCCATGAGTATTATTCAAAGCTATATAATCTACCCAGACCCCACAAACCGAGAAGCGTAGACCGTGACAAAGTATCATCTTAGAGTTTCTAAAAAAAAGTAAATTACCTGTACTACCAGAGAATGATATCAAAAATCTAGAAAAACCTATACAGGAATCCAAATTACTCCAAGCTATAAAAGAGCTCAAATCAGGAAAGAGCCCGGGACCAGACGGCTTAACAGCTCAATACTACAAACTTTTCTCTGACATAATTAAAATACCCTTACTTAAAAATCTAAACTCGCTACATGAAGCTCAAAACATCCCAGAGTCATTTTTACAAGCGCACATAACCGTCATACCAAAACCCAATAAAGATCCCAATGATTGCACTAACTATAGACCGATATCTCTTTTAAATATTGACATCAAACTTCTGGCAAAAATTTTAGCCCTACGGTTCAGACCTCTTCTATGCAAAATCATTGGCCCAGAGCAGGTGGGCTTCATGCCAGGCAGAGAGTCTAGAGACAACAGGCTAAAGGCACTTCATCTTATACATATTGCACACTCTAACGGATTAGAAGGCCTTCTCCTGTCCACAGACACGAAGAAGGCCTTCGACAGAGTCAGCTGGGATTATACGTTTGCAACATGCAATCATATAGGTTTACAAAATAAAATGATGTCATGGATTTCTGCCTTATACCAGTCACCTTCAGCTCGGATAAAAATTAATAGAACTCTATCAGATCCGATAAAAATTAAGAACGGTACAAGACAAGGGTGCCCACTTTCGCCCCTGAGGTTCATCATCTCCCTGGAACCCTTTATAAGACTAATTAATCAAAATAAATCTATACATGGTTTCACAGTACCAGACAGGGATTATAAAATAGCCGCCTACGCAGACGATATGCTCTTTTTCTTAACTCAACCTCATATATCAATCCCAAACCTAGTAGAGGAATTTATTAATTTAGATATATCTCAAACCTTAAAATCAACTACAGCAAATCAGATGCCTTGAACATCTCCCTACCCCAAAATAAACTAACCCTGACACAAGGCATCTGCCCTTTTAAATGGGAATCAACCAAACTCAAATACCTAGGGATCTGGCTCACTCCAAATTTAAAAGATATCTACCACCAAAACTATACACCTCAACTTATGAAAATTACCTCAGATCATAAAAAAATGGAACGAAGGACACTTTTCGTGGTTTGGTAGGGCAGCCATTATTAAAATGGTAATGCTACCCAGACTACTATACTGCATGAACGCCCTTCCAATAAACCTTCCTCACAGTTTTTTCAAAAAGCTACAGAACATACAAAGGAGATTTATTTGGGCTTTTAAAAAATCAAGAATCAAATTTTCCACTATGACTAGCTCCAAAGAATCTGGAGGAATGAACCTCCCTGATTTCAAAAGGTACCATTTAGCTACCCACTTAACTAGAATATCAGATTGGCACTGCCACGGCCTTAATAAAGATTGGATTACTCTGGAGGAGTACTCTTCTTCTTTACCCCTAAAATTCCTCCCATGGACCAACCCCCATAATCTAACAGCAAGAATTAAATCACACCCTTTAGTGGGCTATACCTTACGCATCTTCCATTCAATAGCTAAGAAATTTAAATTGGCTACAATCCCAGGCCCCCTGACAAGATTAGCGGACAACCCAGATTTTCAACCAGGATTAGGGAACAAGCTACTAAGGAATACTGTCTCCAACACACCGCTACTGGCCACCCAGTGTTTCCAAAATAATAAAATTATCACTAAAATGGCCATGCAAGAGATCTGTGATCAGGAAAACTTTCCCCATTGGCTGTATCTACAAATCTTCTACAATCTACAAATAGCTTTTTAAATGTACGCATGCATAAACAAGCTTACTCCCAAAAGCTAACTCAACTTGAACAGATCTGTTTTAATGGGGAGGAAATAAACAAATCCACCTCGCTAGCACATTCATGGCTACAAGCAGCGACCAACTAAAAAAATAATAACTTTAAAGAAAAATGGGAAAAAGCACTAAACACGGGTTTCTCAGACCGCCAATGGGAAAGGGCATGCACACTAGCACACAAATGTTCAATAAGCACTAGGCTGCAGGAGACTTCTTATAAAGTACTGACTCAATGGTATAACACCCCTGAGAAATTACACAACTGGGACCATCAAATACCTAATTTGTGTTGGAGATGTAAAAAAGAACCGGGATCTTTAATCCACATTTGGTGGCAATGTGCGCTAATCAGCAGTTTCTGGGATAAAGTAAAAGAACTCACTAAAAGAATCACAGATTCTGATATAGATATTGACGCATATGTCTCCTTAACATTTCCAAATACTCGATGAAGCAATACAAAAATTCACTAACAAGACATCTAATTAACACAGCGAAAATACTAATCCCTAAGGGGTGGAACACCATCTACCCCCCCCACTATAAAAGATTGGCTTACAGAAATTAATATGTACCATGCTATGGAAGAGACCAAAGCTATAGCATACAATAACTTAGCCCAACACCATAAGACCTGGAACCTTTGGACTGTTTTTAGGTATTCAAACCGGTATAAACAGATTGTGAATATTTGAAACAATTAGACCCTAGACAAATAAATTCTCTGGCTACCCATAGCTGTAGTAGTAACAACCTTCAGGCCTCCCTCCGCTCCCCCCCCCCCTTATCCCTCCCCATACCCTCCTTCTATTCCTTTTCTTCCCTCTCTCCTTTTTTATTTCACTTAAGACATGTCTAAACCTACTTTTGAATTCTAACTTGTTCACTTCTTATCTAATGATAATAATATGTTTGAATAGTACTTACACTAAAATGTTGTTACACTTGTTATCAATATACAATCTGATCAAACTTTATATTACTAAACAAAACTTTGTACCAGTTATCTGACTGTGTTCAGAAATACAAAGCATGTTTATGTACAATTTAAATTATAAATAAATGTATATTGTGAAAAAAAAATTCCTTTTGTTTATCTTCATTGTATCACAATAGCTAGGTGACAGATATTTTCCCAGGGTTGAACCATGTTTAGACACT
This sequence comes from Glandirana rugosa, assembly GCA_018402905.1. Taxonomy (NCBI): domain Eukaryota; kingdom Metazoa; phylum Chordata; class Amphibia; order Anura; family Ranidae; genus Glandirana; species Glandirana rugosa. Next base: position 172,638 of record BLSH010279152.1, read on the forward strand.
TCCTAAACATCACTTGCCAAAACCTCCGAATGAATGTCATCATCATACAATATGGGAAGATATCTCTCTATAATATTCCTTTTTAAACTCAAGGTTATACCCAGTGGGAAAAAAACAGCTTTAATTTATTTTAACCCAGACATGAATCAAAACTATTTATATGTGAAGCACAGCCAAAAGGAGCACAACCGATTACAGCACAGATGAAGATTTCTCTCTCCCACTCCCTATGTGAAAGGTCTTCTCCATAATGATACCCTGGCCCTGTGTGATGACTCATTGGCATGCATACCTTTCTGTGAGCGATGCCCTAAAGTTGAAGGCTGAGAGACGGGTATACAATCCAAAGTGTGCCAATCTATAAGTCGGGGGTCTTACTACATAATTCCTACTGATGATCCTGATGCCCTGTTGGTGTTGAACCCACTACACGTTTACCCAGAGTGTTCTGGTAAGAGTACCCTTATAAACCTTGGGTGGAGGTCCACACTGCCTGTTGGTGGATGTTACAATCATTTTTTTAAGTCCTGTCATGGATTGCACTATATGAACTTTATTCAAAACAAGAATATACCTAATTTTCTTTGGGACACTTTACTGCACATATTTGTGCACTTTAAATAATTTTGACATATAATTGTATGTTGGATAATAGGCATCTATTTTTAGCTCTGCACTACTTTTGTGAATTTTCAATTTTGGTTAAAAATTGCTGTGCTGGCTGATTGTTGCTCTTTTTTGTAAGTAGCTCAGTAACTTCACTTTGTCACTAAATATAAGGCTAGGTTCACATTGCTGCGGTGCAAATTTTCTGCGAATTGAATACGATTGCGATGCAAGTTTTTTCAGTTCAGACACAAGTGCGATTTCTACATGTGTTGGTGCGAATCTACTGTAAAGCTGTAGCTGGAGTTGGAGGGAGAAGCTATCGCAGTGATGTGAATGGGAGATTGCGTTTTCAATACCTGTTCTATTGTAGTCTATGGTGCTGTATTCGCAACGCACTGCATCGCACACGGATCAAACTCGCACAGGACCCTTTTTCTTCACGGATTCGATTCGCAACGCATCAGTGTGAACTGCACTGGTAGAACACTATGTTATTGGAGATGACTTGCGAATTTAATCTATCGCAACGCAATCTATTTGCAGTACAGTTCGCAGCAGTGGGAACCTAGCCTAACATCATCAATATAGTCCTTTAGTCTTGCTTCACACTGTCACAACTTGTATATGAGACCCTAAGTCACGTGACATGTGAAATTGCATTTTAGTCAATGAGAGCTGTCCTAATTAGGACTAATGAAGTCAATCTGACTTTAAAAAAATTTCCTGTACTTCAAGGCGACTTTTATCCGACTTGTACCCATAAACTTTAATGGAAGTCACCTACAAGTGGGATCCTCATCTTAATTGATGTGATTTGGATCCAGCATTACAGGATGATTACCCAGATATTCCCTGAAAGTTGCTTCAAAGTCACTTTAAAGTCACATCAAGTAGTACTCAAGTCACCAGCAAAGTTGCCCCGTAAGTTGCGCGACTTTTAGGTCGTGACAGTGTGAACTGAGCCATAGTGATATTATTGTGTCAATTTAAATGTGAATTCTTGATTTTTTTTTGTTTGTTTGTCTTTTTTATTATTTTATGTTTTAATTATGGTAACAACATGTTTTAATTATGGTTAACAACATGCAGCTGCTGGATTTTAATTTTGGTTAACAACATGCAGCTGCTGGATTTAGCATTGTAACCAATTAGGTAAGTTTAAATGATTGGAGAGCAGCATGTTTGGTATGCTATGATTAAGCGCTGTTTAATGTGTAATGTGTTGAAAGTCTCTTTCCTCCCTGTTGTATCGCTTTGTTTGTATGGATACCTTTTAATAAAGAAGTGGTTTTATTGGAGTGCGGTCATCTGTCTGTCCTCTCTACATTCTATGCCTATGTTGTTCCAATTTACATTCTAGGTCATACAACACGCACCATTCAACTACACTACCCTAGTTCTGAATTTGTGTTGTTCGTTATTCTGGTGAATTTGAAGCATACTTATCTGCATACATACAGTATATGAAATTGAAGCACTTCTTAAAGTGTGAAACACAGAAAACAATGAAACAGCTGAATAATGTTTTCTCTTTAAAAGCTAAATTGACCATATCCTTGGGAGTATTCCAGCCAGACTTCCCTGGTAAAAGAAAAGGTCTACATGTATGGAGTTTACATTAAAGAATATTTTTACAAACGTTTCGGTGTATTTTAAACTACTAGGTAAACTTGTCTGCATGGGCCAATTTATTGAAAAGGTGAACTTAGCTGTTAGGGCTCTTTCACACATGCAGACCGTTCAGGTCTGCCTGTCAGTTTTTCAGGCGGACCTGAATGGACGCTCCATGTACCTCTATGGAGTGACGGATGTCAGCGGCGACGCTAAATCCAGATGGATAGAAACCCTATTTTCCATCCGTCTGGTGGATCAGATGAAAACGGACAGGTGGATACACTTTCATCTGATCCCCCATAGAGAAGTTCTGACAGGTCCATCTCTGCAAAGTGAGCAGAGACGGACCTGTCATCCGCTGGCTCAGAGAGGATCAACGGATAGATCCCTGCTGAGCAAGCGGAGTCCGTGAAAATGGACATTCAAATGTGAAAGAGCCCTTAAGCTCACACCTTCTAATGCTTCCCCCCCCCGCCGATGCATGTTGCCTGCAGTTAGGATTTTTATCATAGAGGATAAATGTTTAAATCTATGTCAGGTGATACCAGATCTTGTCCAGTTGATTATGTCACCCCCTCCTTTATGTGACAGCCTTTGGGTCTAGTGATTGACCAACGAGGCCAGAGCACTGCATCATGGGATAGGGAATACATGCTCCCCCATATACAGAAAAACCCGGTATTTTGTGAGGAGTCCAATAAAGAGAAGAGAAGGGGCTTTAAAAGTGAGAATAATTAGGTCAAGGTATACTAGTTTAACCTCCCTGGCAGTAATCCTGAGTGTGCCTCGGGGTGGAATTTCAGTACCATTAGTGGTAACCCTGAGCCACACTCGGGATTGCATCGCTGGATCCAAGGCAGCGTTACTTACCTTGTCCCCTGGATCCAGCGATGTCCCCCCGCTGTGTCTGCGGGCTGTGTCCTCCGCCCGATGCCTCTGTGTGCCGGGCTCCGTTCCCTGCGAGCGTTGCACGGGGCGGAGACCGGTGGCAAATTCAAAAAGTGAAAAACACAGCATACATACAGTACACTGTAATCTGTAAGATTACATTACTGTATGAAATAATTTCCCTGCATGCACTTTTATATTATATATGTCATTCTTTCTGCCTGGAAACTTGAGAATGTCCATGGCAACCAAAAGTGTCCCTTTACTTCAAAAGTGGTTTTTGATCAGCTAGAAAACAACGATAGTAAATAAGAATGATTTGCAGAATTGAGTGATACTGATTTTTTGGGGGAATTTATCATCAGACACTGAAAGTGACGACAGCGACAATTCTGCACCTGAGCAAATTTCAGTGTTTTTGATTTGATTACATTATTGAATACATTTTATTACTATTACGTTATTATTTTTGATAATTATTTTTAGTTATTTATTATATTATAATTTATGATTTCATGTTTCAAACTTTATCATACCCGGGATGTCTACTAGACTCTGGTTTGGACAGATTTAAGTGAGTTATTCCTAAGAATTACAGGCCTACTATATAAAATGCCAAATTTCCATGCAAAATAATGGTACTGCTTTCAGCACCAAAAATCTGAAATAATCATACCATCAGGGAGGTTAAGACACTTTTGGGTAAAAAAAAAAATAGATGGCAAATGCTAAATACTATATGTTTAACCTTCTCCCGACCGAATAATGTATATATGTAACAAAAAGAACCTTTTTGGGGTGGTGTAGAGCCCCCCACCCCAAAGTACCCATACTCCTCATGTTGAGGGCATGTAGCGTGGTACATTTCAGGAGGGAGGAGGCGCTCGCCCATCGCCCCATCCTAGCCGGCCAGGTTGCATGCTCGGATAAGGGTCTGGTTTGGTTTTTAGGGGGAACCCCATGTCAATTTTTTTTAAAACTTTGGTGTGGGGTTCCCATTAAGGGCCTGGTTTGGACTGGGGGGGGGACCTTATGCAAAATTTTTTAGTGCTTACTTTCTATATTGCCGGGAGGCAGCAAAACATTACAGCCGCGAGTGGTTTTAAATGATAATTTTTCCTTTACAAATGTAATTTTGCTCTGGCACTGTTCTAAACATCACAGGGGTGCACCCTTTTACAGGCAGACTAAGAGGACCCCCCAGGCACATTATTTAAAGGAATATTTCATTTTTATTGTTTCACTTTAAGCCTTATTAAAATCACTGCTCCTGAAAAATTGATTGATTTAAAAACTTTTTTTGCATTGATACCTGTCCCCTAGGGCAGTACCCAGGTCCCCATACACTTTTTAGGGCAATAACTTGCATATAAGCCTTTAAAATTAGCACCTTTGATTTTTCATGTTCGGGTCCCATAGCCTTTAACGGTGTTCGAATGTTCACACAAATTTTTTGCCCGTTCATATGTTCTGGTGTGAACCGAACAGGGGGGTGTTCGGCCCGTCCCTAATTACTAGTATGACAATAATGCATTTGAAATGAAAAATCCCAAAGTAAGCAATATTTCACTGTTAAAAATGTAGTTTTAAAACGTTTAAATAAGTTCTTCTGTTTTTCATTTCTTTTTTACTGAGCTAGTGAATCAAAATAAAGAAATAAAAAATCCTTGGTACAGAATGATCTTGGCACTGTTATTGGCATATTGTCGGATAGATAGTTTTAGACAATATAAATGCGTTATTGTTCCTTAGAAGTCATTGAAGTACTGTCCTAATGCTTAGTGTCTAAATAAATGAGCATTTTCCAATATACGCAAGGAGAGGTGCATCTGGCAATTTGGTGAACACAATGGATCTATATTATCTCAGCTATGTAGTGGAATGAAATTTTTCAAAGTACAAAAATGAAGTGCTTGTACCATTTTTCAAAACTCCACTGTATTCTTACAGGATAAGTTCACCTTTTCAAAAAATATTTTTTTGCAGGTAAACAGGATCACCAGATCGTGGGTGCTATGCAGGGCTGTAGCAGACTCTGTGTGTAAGCTATGTGCTCGTACCTGGTACAAGCATTCAGTTACACACTGGCAGGAACTTTCAACAAACTACCACAGCGTTCAACAGTGCAGAGATGCATTGAGAACTACAACCCAAACGGGTGGGCGGAGCCCGCATAACAGCATATTTTTTGAATTGTGGCAGCAGACACAAGGAGAAGATCCCCGGTCTGCTGTCACAGTATGGATTGGAGGGGGGTGCGGGGGCAGCTGTAGCTGCAGCACTAATATGTTACATGTTACACCCTGAATATGGGCGTAACTTGTAACATATTAGAAAAGGTAAACTTATGTTTTAATTGCCTATGTCTTGTTTTTTACTTGTCTCTATATTATAAATAGTATTTATCTAGTGCATGATAAATGAATTATAATAAGGGGAGGTGCTAGGGGGTTGCTTGGATGTGCTGAAGCACCCCCAAAAATTCCTCCAGCGCCCCCAAATCTCCCTCATAAATGCACCTGCCTGCACCATGCACATTGCTTTGAAAACTGCATCAATACACCCTGGATGGAAATTTACAAAGCAATGTGAGTGGGCAGGGACTTATTGTGCAGGGGTAGAGCAGCTCCAAGCCATATCACAATTGTCTTCTTTTAGTTCTGGCTGCATAGGTGCTCTCAGGGCCGTCACGCCAGCAGATTGATATTGGCTGAGCTGAGCCACAGTTATGGGCATGGACTGCAAAGAAGCAGAGGAGCTTGCTCGCAGTGTTATCATTGAGGAGCTATGAAGTTGACTGTCACCAGAGGGAATGAGAAACAAAATTCACTGACCACCAATATACAGGGGAGCTGACCACCAGTATACAGTGGGACTGACCACCAGTATACAATGGACTGACTACCAATATAGCGGGAACTGACCACTAGTATACAGAGAGACTGGTTACCAGTATACAGGGGACTGACTACCAGTAAACAAGGGGGCTGACCACCAGTATACAGGAGGACTGACCACAAGTATACAGGGAGACTGACCATCAGTATTCCGGGGGACTGTATACAGGAGACAGACCATCAGTATATGGGGGAACTGACCACCACTTTCCAGGGGATCTGACTGTCAGTATGCAGGAGAATTGACTACCAATATATAGGGGATTTACCACCTGTATACAGGAGAACTGACCACTAATATATAGGGGAACTGACCATAAGTACACAGGGGAACTGACCACTAGTATACAGGGGCATTGTCCACCAGTATACAGGAGAACTAACCACCAGAATACAGAGGACTGACCCATCAGTAGACAGGGAAATTTGCCACCAGTATTTAGGAGAACTGTCCACCAGTATGCAAAGGGACTGACTAGCAGTTTACAGGGGTACTGACTAATAGTATACAGGGTAATTTAAAGCCACTATGCAGGGGAACTGATCACCAGTATACAGAAGAACTGACCACCAGTTTGTAGGGGAACTGACTACCAGTATACAAGGGAACTGACAAACAGTATACAGTGGACTGACCAGCAGTATACAGGGGACTGACCAACAATATGCAGGTGAATAGACAATCAGTATGCATGGGGAATGGCCAGTATGCATGTGAACTGATCTCCAGCATGCAGGAGAACTGACCACTAGTATGCAGAGGGACTGACCAACTGTATACAGGGCAACTGACCACCAGTATAGAGGAGATCTGACCACCAGTGTACAATGGAACTGGCCACCAATGTGCATGTGAACTGACCACCAGTATAAATTGGCACATTTACCCCAAGTATGCAGGGACACTTAACACCATTATGCAGGTCCATTAACGCCCATTATGCATGGGCACTCACTATCAGTACTGTATACAGGGCCACTGGCTACCAGTGTAGAGGGTGCATACTGACCACCATTGCACAGGGAGCACATTATCCCCTATTGTGCAGATGCACCCTGACCACCAAAGTTAGAGGACAAGCTGTGTATTGACCACCAATGTAAGAGGACACACTAGGAAACTAATGTTGTAAAAAGGGATGGGCGAATGGTTCACCGAACAACCAAATTATCAGGGTGTCTGACCGTTTGTTTGGCCAGCCAAACGACCACAATGCACTGTGATGCTGCACAGTGCATTGAAAGCCCTGATTGGCTGAAGCAATGAAAGCTTTGCCCAATCAGGGCACAGAGCATTGCTAGAGCCATAATTGGACAATGTCATGATGACTCTATCCAATCATAGCTCATTGCTCTCCACACCATAAACCACACTATAAAAGTATTCTTTCAATACTTTTAGTGTGATATCAGCATGGAGAGAGATAGAATAGGGCTCTTTTCTGTGCAACTAAATGGTTAGTGTGCGATAGTGTGCTATTGTGATTCTATTGTCAGCGTAGAATATTAGTTTAGTGTGAGTCTAGGGATAGTTCAGTCAGTGTGAGTGTAGTCAGGGCCGGCCCTACCATGGGACCGAGTGGGACCATGGATCCCAGGCAGCACTTCAAGAGGAGCGGCACTTTGCCGCCCATTTGCACAAGACCTACTACTTTCCTCTTTATTTTACTGCGAGGGAGGGGGGCGGCGGACCCGCTGCTGCCATCTATGGCACTGCAGAGCGCTCGCTGCCATGCCCGCCCATCTTTCCGCGGCTCCCCCCCATTGCTGTTGACAAGTGTCACGGACCAGATGGTCAGGACAGGACAAAGTCAGCTGACCGTCTGGAGCCAACAGCGTGAAGGGGGAGGGGCTGCTGGTTGCACGGAGAAACCCATGCTGGAGCAGGGATCGCTGGAGGCACTGACACTCAGAGCAAGTAAGTGTCAGCGCCACTGAACCCATCTCCCCCTGCCTGTACCTACCTTCCCCCACTACCCCTGCCTGTATCCACCTCCCCCCACTACCCCATGTCTGTATCTACCTCCCCCACTACCCCCTGCCTGTATCCACCTCTCCCACTTCCCCCTGCCTGTATCCACCTCCCCCCACTACCCCCTGCCTGTATCTACCTCCCCCCACTACCCCCTGCCTGTATCCACCTCCCCCCACTACCCCCTGCCTGTATTCACCTCCCCCCCACTACCCCCTGCCTGTATCCACCTCCTCCCACTACCCCCTGCCTGTATCTACC
>BLSH010279152.1:186990-207561 GCA_018402905.1 Glandirana rugosa
TAATTTGAACGTAAGGCGTGTTTTATCTCTACTGTGTGGGAGTGATGTTATCATTTACTTAGAGATTATGGACGCGGATCACATTTAGTAACTTAGTATTAGGAAGTCATAACAAGTATGTTACTATAACGGTCGACGATGGAATTTATTATATTATGGTTGTATTTTGTATTCGGTTTGATAAGTCTTGTATGACTTAGTCGTAATTGTATACACCATCGCGAGTACTGATTTATTTAGTCAGGCATTTTTTGTCAGGAAGAGTATTAGTCGGGTTACCTACGGAAAGCCTATTGTATACGAGAGTGACAGGCATATATTATTGGTAAGAGTCCAGCCACGGGTGAAGGGAATCACTGTTTTGTTTCCATTGCACGAGGTGGATTTCTGATTATACTCTGCAAATTAATGGATTATCCGAAAGGCATCCATTGGGCTGATTATGAGAAGGACTGTTTTTTACGGACTGATTTATTTAGTCATGAGCGCTACCACATATGTTAATGCTGATTCAGTATGTTCTGAATAGTTTGGCTTATGTTTTATGTTGGTATTATATTATTTAAGGTAGCAGCTGGCAATATCATTGTATGAACAATACTGAAGGATTATGATTCAATGATTTACACTAGGCGCAGGTATTAGAGATTCATTTACTATTGTAGTGAGGGTGTGTCATCTCTATTTTGTGCGGAATGCAAGTTTAATGTTGTACATTTCATTGCGTTATTGCAAGTTTCACATCAAATATATTTCTGTGCATTACTGCAAGTTTAACACCGTATCATTTATTGCATTACTGCAAGTTTAACGCCACATATTTCTGTGCATTACTGCAAGTTTAACGATGTATATTTCAGTGCATTATGCAAGTTTAACACCATATATTTCTGTGCGTTACTGCACGTTTAATGCAATATAATTCATTGTATTACTGCAAGTTTAACGCAACATATTACTGAGCTTTACTGCAAGTTTAATGCCATATATTTCTGTGCGTTACTGCAAGTTTAATACCATATATTTCTGGCAATTACTGAAAGTTTAATGTTGTATATGTCATTGCATTACTGCAAGTTTAACGCCATAAAATTTAATTGCATTACTGCAAGTTTAACGCCATATATTTCTGTGTGTTACTGCAAGTTTAACACAGTATAATTCAGTGCATTACTGCAAGTTTAACGCCACATATTTCTGTGCATTACTACAAGTTTAACGCCGTATATTTCTGTGTGTTACTGCAAGTTTAATGCCATATATTTCTGTGCATTACTGCAAGTTTAATGCCGTATATTTCAGTGCACTACTACAAGTTTAACGCCATATATTTCTGTGTGTCACTGCAAGTTTAACGCTGTATATTCCATTGTGTTACTGCAAGTTAACCTTGTATATTTCATTGTGTTAAGGCAAGTTTAATGCCATATATTTCTGAGCATTATTGCAAGTTTAATGCCATATAATTCTGACAATTACTACAAGTTTAACACTGTATAATTCATTACATTACTGCAAGTTTAATACCACTTATTTCTGTGCATTACTGCAAGTTTAAAGCCATATATTTCAGTATGTTACTGCAATTTTAATGCCATATATTTCTGTGCCGTACAGCGAGTTTATTGCCAAATGTTTTGGTTTGTTACCACACGTTTAACACCCTATATTTTATTGCATTATTGCAAGTTTAATGCCATATATTTCTGTGCATTACTGCAAGTTTAACATCATATATTTCTGTGCGTAACTGCAACTTTAACGCTGTATATTTCATTGTGTTACTGGAAGTTTAATGCTGTATATTTCATTGCGTTACTTCAAGTTTAACTCCATATATTTTGTTGCAATATTGTAAGTTTAATGCCATATATTTCTATGTGTTACTGTAAGTTTAATTCCATACATTTCTGTGCAATACTGCAAGTTTAATGCCATATATGTCATTGCGTTACTGCAAGTTTAACACCATATATTTCTGTGTGTTACTGCAAGTTTAACGCAGTATAATTCATTGTGTTACTGCAAGTTTAACGCAACATATTTATGTGCGTTACTGCAAGTTTAACCCTGTATATTTCTGTGCGTTACTGCAAGTTTAATGCCCTATTTTTCTGTGTGTTACTGCAAGTTTAACACCATATATTTCATTGTGTTACGGCAAGTTTAACTCCATATATTTCAGTGCATTACCCTCCGTTTAATGCAGTTTAGTTCAGTGCGTTACTGCAAGTTTAACGCCGTATATTTCAATGTGTTAGTGCACATTTATTGTAGTATATTTTTGTGCGTTGCTGCACGTGTGGATGTGCTATCCGGCCACAGCATGCAGAGGAGGTGGTGGAATGGCTTACTAAACTGTCCTCATCCTCCTCATCCTCTGTCACCCAAGCAAAGACTAGTGTGCATCCCCTGCAGCTTCCGGAGTGGCTAAACCTGCCTCCTTGTCCACAGCTATTCCTGCCAAAGCCCCAGTTTCAGTCATGGAGGAGTCAGCTGAGTTATTGGATCACAGCATCAGACACTTGATCCTTGATGATGCACAGCCATGATTTGAATCAAATGTTGGTTCTGAGGTTGAGGAAGGCAGGAACATGAGCCTACAGAGAAGGGGGAATACTGGTACACAAATTGGCATTCATGTTCCCCCAGCCGCATCGTATAGCCAAGTTGTCTCCAGTGGTAATGAGGATGGAGGAGATGATGATGATGAGGTCACTGACACAACTTGGGTGCCAGATAGAGCAGAGGAGGAAAGTGAGGGTGAGGCCCAACCCCAACTAGGCAGTCATCAATGAAGAGTAGAGTGCAGCCACCCTATTCCATCACATTGTGGAGCTGTTAATTCCCGGACCACTTCCCCCAGCTCAGCTGTCTGGGCCTTTTCTAGTAAATGTGCAGCTGATTGCACTGATGCAATTTGCAAACTTTGTCTCAAGCACATCAAGTGTGGCAAAAACACCAGCCAATTGAATACCAGATGCTTGACAAGGCATTTACCTCCCACTTGCCCATTGGCAAGAGCACCTAAAAGCCACACAAAAGGGGCACAAATCTGTCCCTCCTCCTTTCTCACCTCTGTCTGCCCCCGCTATACTTCATGACCTCTCTGCAGCCTCCACTGACAGGGATGATGGTATAGCACAGGGTGCCCCAGGTCCTTGCAGAACATCTGCCAGCAGCACACCACTAGCTGTAGACTATAGCCGCAAATTTCTCAGCCCCATCTGCTGCAGCAGAAAAAAAATACATTCACTGCCACCCACATGCCCAGCATCTAAATGCAAGCTTGTCAAAGCTGCTGACTCTACAACATCTGCCTTGCTATCTGGTGGATTATGCCCGCTTTTGTGAATTTGCAGAATGTGCTGTACCACAATGGTAGGTCATTCCAGCTCTCTGCCCTCACATGGAAGGCAAAGTTGTGGCATCATTGGGCAAGGCAGTCAGCCACAAAGTCCACGTTACTGCTGACACGTGGTCCAGCAAGCATGGGCACACATGATATATTTAGTTAACAGCACACTGGGCAACTCTGCTCGCAACTCAGAAGGATGCAAGATATGGCTCAGTGCTGCAGCTTGTTGTGCCCCCACGTCTCCATACAGCTAGTGATAATGCAATATTTTTCAGCTCTACCCCCTCCTCCTCCTCCATGCCCTCCTCTGCTGAACCACCTCAAGTACTCCCTAAGCATTAAAAGGGTTATTCAATAAGTCAGACTAAAAGGTGCTATGCAGTGATTCAGCTGGTGTGTCTAGGGACAGGAACCACATTGGAGGAGAGATCCTTGCAGCCCTGCAGGGACAGGCCCAGAGGTTGTTCATGCACGCCAGCTGGAGCCAGGAATGATGGTGTGTTATAATGGCACAAACCTCCTCTCTGCTCTTAGACAGGAAAAGTTGACACATGTGCCATGCCTCGCACATGTCCTCAATTTGGTGGTGCAGCATTTCCTAAATAGGTACCCAGGGTTGGATTTCTGCTAAAGCAGGCCAGTAGCCTGTCTGTAGCCATTTCAGGCAGTCATACACAGTCAGCGCTTAGTTGGCTGAAATTCAGTGGGAACTCCACCTGCCCGTAAACTGCCTGATTTGTGACATGCCCACCAGGTGGAACTCGACTTTGGTAATGCTGCACATGCAGCAGAGGGCCGTCAATTAGTACCTGTGTGAGTATGGCACAATGACAGGCTCAGGCCAGCTTTGATTTTTTTCCCCACGCCAATGGCTGTTCATAAAGGATGCGTGCACTGTACTGTCCCCATTTGAAGAGGCCACATGGATGGTGAGCTGTGACAATGCATGCATCAGTGACACAATACCTATTGTGTGTTCTGCTGGAGAAGACTCTGTGTGGCATTATGGACAGGGCACTCGAGGCAGAGCAGTGGGAGGTAGAGGAGGACTTCCTTTCCTCTCAAGGCCCACTTTATGCAGACACCATTGTTCCTATGCCACAGAACACACCAGAGGAGAGAGAGGAGGAGAGGAAGGAGGAGGAGGATTCTGGCAGTTTTGCAGGCATTGAAGCAAAGGAAGACATACGTCAAACAGTAAGAGATGTTTTTCCATCCCCAGAACCCTTGAGAGTAGTATGTGGCTGGGAGGAGGCAGTTTCAAATACTATAATCCCCAGTGACCCAGAGGAGTCTGCTTCATATGACAAATTTGTGGTGCGATGCTTTAAAGCCTGCGAAAGGACCCAAGAATACGTGGCATAAAGGAGAAGGATAACTATTGGTTGGCAACTAGAGTTGAGCGAACCCGGACTGTAAAGTTCGGGTCCGTACCGAACTTTGGGGTGTCCGGGACCCGGACCCAAACCCAGACTTTTCAAAAAAAAAGTCCGGGTGTGGGTCCGGGGTTCTGGTAATTTTAATGAAAGTTCTGAAAATTGCTGTAAAAAAGTCCAGGAAGGTTCTAGAGGTCTGCAAAAGGAAGGAAAATGGGGGTAAGGGTGGGACAAGTGCCCTACAAAGAAATGGGGACAGGGAAATAACTTTAAATATTTAAAAAAAATAAAAACATAAAAAAAAGCAAAAATGGAGGTGAATGTGGATCATCTTCAAACTGGGTCTGAAAAGTATTAATTAACGGTAGAGGCCATATAACTGTTCTAAAATCATCTTCAAACTGTGTCAAAAAAGTATAAATAAGCCGGGAGAACCCATATCACTGTTCTGCAAACATCTGGAAGCTGTGTGTGTCACTTTAAATAAAACCGGGAGAAACCATACTACTGTTCTGCAAACATCTGTTAAGTCTGTGTGTCACTTTAAATATAACCGGGACTAACTGAACATCAGTTCTGCAAACATCTGTAAAGTCTGTGTGTCACTTTAAATATAACCGGGACTAACTGAACATCTGTTCTGCAAACATCTGTAAAGTCTGTGTGTCACTTTAAATATAACCAGGAATAACTGAACATCTGTTCTGCAAACATCTGTAAAGTCTGTGTGTCACTTTAAATATAAGCGAGACTAACTGAACATCTGTTCTGCAAACATCTGTAAAATCTGTGTGTCACTTTAAATATAACCGGGAATAACTGAACATCTGTTCTGCAAACATCTGTAAAGTCTGTGTGTCACTTTAAATATAGCCGGGAATAACTGAACATCTGTTCTGCAAACATCTGTAACGTATGTGTGTCACTTTAAATATAGCCGGGAATAACTGAACATCTGTTCTGCAAACATCTGTAACGTCTGTATGTCACTTTAAATATAGCTGGGAATAACTGAACATCTGTTCTGCAAACATCTGGAATGTGTGTGTGAAACTACAGCATAGAGAAGAACAGGTATATGGTTTCGCTCTGCTATAGTTTCAAACACAGTTTGCAGATGTTTGCAGAACAGTGATATATCACTGTTCTGCAAACATCTGGAATGTGTGTGTGAAACTACAGCATAGAGAAGAACAGGTATATGGTTTCACTCTGCTATAGTTTCAAACACAGTTTGCAGATGTTTGCAGAACAGTGATATCATATCACTGTTCTGCAAACATCTGGAATGTGTGTGTGTGAAACTATAGCAGAGCGAAACCATATACCTGTTCTTCTCTATGCTGTAGTTTCGCACACACATTCCAGATGTTTGCAGAACAGATGTTCAGTTATTCCCAGTTTTTGTTAAAGTGACACACAGACTTTACAGATGTTTGCAGAACAGATGTTCAGTTATTCCCGGCTATATTTAAAGTGACACACAGACGTTACAGATGTTTGCAGAACAGATGTTCAGTTATTCCCGGCTATATTTAAAGTGACACGCAGACTTTACAGATGTTTGCAGAACTGATGTTCAGTTATTCCCGGCTATATTTAAAGTGACACGCAGACGTTACAGATGTTTGCAGAACAGATGTTCAGTTATTCCCGGCTATATTTAAAGTGACACACAGACTTTACAGATGTTTGCAGAACAGATGTTCAGTTATTCCCGGCTATATTTAAAGTGACACACAGACTTTACAGATGTTTGCAGAACAGTAGTATGGTTTCTCCCGGTTTTATTTAAAGTGACACACATATCTTCCAGATGTTTGCAGAACAGTGATATGGGTTCTCCCGGCTTATTTATACTTTTTTGACACAGTTTGAAGATGACTTTAGAACAGTTATATGGCTTCTACCATTAATTAATACTTTTCAGACCTAGTTTGAAGATGATCCACATTCACCTCCATTTTTGCTTTTTTTATGTTTTTATTTTTTAAAAAATATTTAAAGTTATTTCACTGTCCCCATTTCTTTGTAGGTCACTTGTCCCACCCTCCCTTACCCCCATTTCCTTCCTTTTGCAGACCTCTAGGACTTTCCAGGTCTATTTTACAACCATTTTTCTGCCTAAAAGTTCGGGTCCCCATTGACTTCAATGGGGTTCGGGGTCCGGGACAAAGTTCGGGTTCTGTCCAGACCCGAACCCGGACTTTGTCCCAAAGTTCGGCCGAACCAGCAGAACCCGGACTTCTAGAAGTTCGCTCAACTCTATTGGCAACCCTCCTTGACCACCGTTACAAGGGGAAAGTCTCAGAACTCGTCTCAGAACTCATCCCGTCCCCACAGAGAGTGCAGAAGATGAAATCTCTTGAGGGCAACTTAAAGAGGAGTTTATTGAATTATTTTCCAGACTCTGGTAGATTAAAGTATCATGGAAAACATAGTTTTGAGGCTTCTGTTGGTCAAGAGAGGAGTGGAGGAGAAGGCGGCCATCTCAGTGATGCATTTCACAATTTTTTTAGTCCTCACCACCCAGGACTGTCAAATTCCACATCCCATTGGCAGTGTCTGCATCACATGGTGGACGATTGTCTAGGGGGGAAAAAGAGATGTAGAGCTTTCCAGTGGACAATCCACTTGCTTACTGCATCATGAGAAAAGACCACTGGCCAGAACTTGCCCAGTATGCAATTGAACTGCTGGGCTGCCCTGCATCCAGCGTGATTTCCAAAAAACGGGCATTCAGTGCTGCTTGAGGTTTAGTTACTTATAATAGAACACGTTTGTCCACAGATTCCGTGAATCATCTGACATTTATCAAAATGAATCAGTCCTGGATTACCAGCAGCTATGAAGCCCCTGATGTCGATGTCACTGATTATGTGTTTTTGGGATGTGGAATCTCTGCAGGACTTCTAGGCTGCTTAGCGTTGTGGGTGCTGATTTCATCTGGAAGAATGTTTTTGATGTAGGTTTCATGAGTACAATTAAAACCCAAAGATCAATTTTTCCACACCTGTTTGACAGGTGCATACCATTTCAATTTTTGACAGCAAGGCCAATGCAAGGCCAATTCTTGCTTTCATCAAGAGTACCTCAAAGGGGTTATGGTGTGAAGGTGCCACCGACACCCAAAGTCAATTTTTCCGCACCTGTTTGACAGGTGCATATCATTGCAATTTTAGACAGCAAGGCCAATTCTAGCTTCCATCAAGAGTACCTTTATAGTGTTGCGGTGTGAGGGCACCACCAACGCCCAAAGACTAATTTTTCCACACCTGTTTTACAGGGGCATATCATTGCAATTTTTGACAGCAAGGCCAATTCTAGCTTTCATCAAGAGTAACTCAATAGGGTTACGCCACACATCCACATTACACCTTATACCTTGGAAAATCCTGTCTGCGGGTGCGACTTCCATGAGTGTTGATTTATAAATAGTTGCTATAAGATGTTTTTCAGTGGCGTTTGTTAGCAATCATACAGGCTGTAATAATCTGTGTGCTTTTAAATGCACTTTTCTGTTTGTTTATTTTTTTAACCCCTTCAGCCCCTGAAGGATTTACCCCCTTCCTGACCCGAGCACTTTCTGTAAATTTTATCAGGACTGGGATATTGCGGCGGACAGATCGGACACTTTTGACATTTTTTTGGGACCACTGACATTTATACAGCGATCAGATCTAAAAATAGCCACTGATTACTGTATTAATGTCACTTTCAGGGAAGGGGTTAACACTAAGATCAATGGGTTAAATATGTTCCCTTACTGTGTTCTAACTGTGTGGGGGTTGGGCTGGCAGGGGCATGAGAAATCTAACTGATCCCGATGACAAGGATCAGTAAATCTCTGTCATGCCGCCTGACAGAATGGGGAACTGCTGTGTTTACACCGTCCTTCCTTTGTAGTAGATGATCGCGGGTTGCCAGCAGACATCGAGTCCACCCGGCCCGCATGAATCGCTGTTTATATACGGTGATTCACGCTATGCTGTCACTCTGCAGCAGTAAATGTACTCAAGCCAGGGGGGGCGTGGCCTGACGCCGGAGAGAATGGACGCTTCTCTGCAGAGCTCCAGAAACACCACCGCTTAATCCACCGGCATCCACGAGATCCTGCAAGGGGTGAGATACACCAACACACCCCAGTACTCCCACACACTGTACCTGTCACCCGGGTCCACTATTGAGTGAAGGACAGCCCGCACTACGCTCCAAACAAGGCCCCTCCGGAGCTACAGGCGGCCGCCGCCATCTTAGCGGCCTAAGGCGCCCAAACTCCCACATCCTCCAGCCTTCCTACTCTCCATCCAGCCCTGAAGGCCCCCGGGTAGGTCCCCCACAACTGCCCTTGAACCCCACGACCTAACCAACACTTTTACGGCTCATTTCGGGGTTGAGGCCTAGTCCGCGCCGCCGAGCCGCGGCCTCAATTACGGACTGGCGGCCCGAGGCCTACCATCGACGAGCACACCGCGGCCCTAATTTGTCCGCATTTCACACAGAGACTTCCCTCCACTGCCCCACATCTGACAGAAAGGGCGAATTACAGCTACACTGGCCTCACCCAGGCATCAGGCTACAACTTAAGTGCCTTCTCTTTCCACCCTGGCATCCCTACCATCACAACCATAAAGGGAAACTGCAACGAATATTACCTACTCCATAGGATCTCCTGCACCGAATTCTTAAATACAAAAGGCAACTCACTCTACCAGAATGACTGCCTGAATCTCCAACCCTGCTCCACAACCCAGATCGCAGCAACCCGAAGCGACCCGAAACCCCTAATAATCGCACGCACAGCGATAGGGGGAAAAAATAGAGGACACAGGGTATGTCCAAAAAGAAAAACAAACCAGCCGCCCCACGCCGCCTAACCCACTACTACTCCACAGCAACGATCATGCAGAAAAACCAAGATAGCGCCCACATTGGGAGCTCCAAACAAAAATGTGTACCAGAACCTCCACCCCAAAACCCAGTTCCCCAACCACAGGAACCAAATAGTGCCACCACAGCAGACCCCAGGGAAAGCATGGACACTACACCTCCACCAAACTCCGCTCCTGTTGATCTACACTCAGACAGAGGCAAGAGACTGGCCACATCACCTGCAAACTCCCCACATAAGGAGCCCCAAGCTAAAAACAGCTATGGTCCGCCACCAATGACATGACACATAGTTCGAAACACCCCACTTCCCTGGCATCTATCCCAGTCACAGATAATCCTGTCTCGGAAGCAATGCTAAAATCTATGCTGCTCACCTTACAGAAAGATTTACACAAAGAATTACAAATCTCCATCTCCCAAATGAACGACAAGATAGGCTCCTTAGAGGAAAAAACAGACGCAATTGAGGATAACATGCAAGAGTATTCTAGGGCGCATAACAAACTACTTGATGCATATGAACACCAAGCAGAAGACATACACCATATCAAACTAAAGCTAGCAGATCTAGAGGACCGAGCAAGACAAAACAATATAAAATTCAGAGGTATCCCAGAGTCAGTAAAAACTCAGGAGATAACCCCCTACCTGCAACAGCTCTTTTTGAAACTGATACCACAATTAACCACCCAGGACATTTTAATTGATCGAGCTCATAGAATTGCCAAACCGGCCCACCTACCGGCCGAAACACCAAGAGATGTCCTTGCTCGGATCCATTTTTTCCACATAAAAGAGCAGATCCTCTCACGCCAGAACAACAAAATCACTTCCAACCCCATACACTAACGTAAAACTGTTCTCTGACCACCATGGCACTACGCAGAGCCTTCACACCTGTCACCTCGGTCCTGCAACAAAGCAACATCACTTATAAGTGGGGCTTCCCAACCAAGCTATTGGTCACGTACCAGCACCAAATGACTACTATCTTCTCACCCAAAGAGGGGTACAAGAAACTCACAAATTGGGGTCTGCTCCCCCTTCCACCCAATGACAAAGGACAAAGGAGGTACCCAGCCCTCCTGCTACACGGATCCGGTAGGGACAGTCTACAACTGCACTCCTTTCACCACCCCTAGGTTATAGTGTGCAGTGCACACCATTGTTCAAGATTTGTTCGAAGTATTACATATTTTTGTTCTTATCTGTACTATTGAATGTTCTGTATTCTTGACCTGACACTACTGTGGTAACTGTACTAGTTAGAACTAACTGTCTAGTGTAATTGTACCCCTGATATAGGCTGCAAGAAACTGAGAAGTGAAACCTCCCACTGGCATTGGGTCTCTCCTAACATCATCAACCGATATGCCCATCACACTCCCATAAATGCTAAAGGGCTAAACTCTCCCTTCAAACGTAATTTACTGTGGAAAGGGGCCCTTTATCATCACACAGATGTACTCTGCGTACAGGAGACTCATTTTTCCAATCTCAAACAACCTTCGTGCATACACAAAAAATACCCTCACTGCTTCTGTGCAAGCTCCCCTCAAAAAAAAAAGGGGTAATGATTGTCATAAGCTTGTCAGTAAATTTCACGCTGCACCACTGTTTGACGGACAAAGAGGGCAAATATCTCATCCTCTCTGCTACGATAGATAACCGCCCTCTCACGATTGTAAACATATACGCACCCAATGTGGGCCAGAAATTTTTTTTGCCAAAATAGCTCCGTTCAGATCCATGTCCTTACTGTTGGGCGGAGACTTCAACAAAATAGTTGACCCTCTGCTAGATACCACCAACCCCAACAAACGTAGACCCTCCACTCTATCGTCTCTTCTGCGCAGAGAAGACCTATATGATGCTTGGAGATGCCTACACGACACAGAGAGGGACTATACTTTCTACTCTTCTCCTCAACGTTCTTACTCTTGGATTGATCTCATAATCACAGACAAACACCTACTACAGTCCATTGAACAAGCACAAATTGGAACGATTACTTGGTCCTACCACGCCCCAGTGCTGATAAAATTATCTGACCTCACTAAATCCCCCAGACATACAATCTGGAGACTTAACACCTCCCTCCTCAACAACCCAACCTTTGAATCACAAATTCAATCCGAGATTGAGAGCTATTTCTTGAATAATGCAAATTCCATTCCTGACCACACCATGATTTGGAATGCCCACAAGGCTTGCTTACGAGGTCTTTTCATCAAAATAGGGGCACACGCCAAAAAAACATATTCATCCATCACAAATTCACTGCTCCACAAGATTCGCACCCTAGAATTAACAAACAAACAAAACCCGATACCAAAACAGCCGACGAACTCAAAACACTGAAATATGAGCTCAGTGAACATCTCCGCTCTAAGTTTGAACTATACATCAAACGTCTCAAATTGACTTCCTACTCCTCGGCCAACAAGCCAGGAGCACATCTAGCCAAAATGCTCAAATGACAACTCTCCAATAGAAAAATCCCCTTCCTTACAACCCCCCAAGGCAAACGAATAAGCAACCCGCTAGACATTGCCAATGAATTCAGCAAATTTTATGCAAATTTATACAACCTAAACAAATCAGACCCCATGACACCCCCAAGACCAGAGGATATTGATGACTTCTTATCCACAATCAATCTCCCCAAGGTCTCCCCTGACCAACTAGCAACCCTAACGGAAGCCTTTACCAACCGGCAAATACTAAAAGTTATCAGACAGCTCCCCCTTCACAAAGCACCTGGCCCAGACGGCCTCCCAAGCGAATATTACAAAAAATATGCCACGACCCTAACCCCCCACCTATGTGACTCCTTCAACCAGCTAACAACCACAGGGAATATCCCCAACGAATCCTTAGAGGCACTAATAGTCACCATACCCAAACCCGGGAAAGCACCAGATAGCCCAGCCAACTACCGACCCATTTCACTGCTCAACACCGACATAAAACTGTACGCCAAACTACTGGCACAACGTCTCTCTTCCGTCATCCCCCAAATTATCCACCCAGATCAGGTGGGCTTCGTGCCAGGCAGACAGGCAGCAGACGGAACACGACGCTTTGTGGACCTTATGCAATGGGTGGAGGATACTCGAACGCCTTCTCTCTTCCTATCACTGGATGCAGAGAAGGCGTTCGATAGGGTCCACTGGCCATACATGGAAGCAACACTCCTTAAATTTGGAATAACAGAAACATTTTTAACAGCCATACTAGCCCTCTACACAAAACCTAGTGCGTGAGTGTGGACCTTGGGTGTAGCATCCGACCCCTTTTTAATAACTAACGGCACAAGGCAGGGCTGCCCACTTTCCCCCCTAATATTCGCACTAGTCATGGAACCACTAGCACAAACTATCAGATCCACTCCCACAATTACTGGAATTATGGTTGGAAAAGTAGAACACAAAATCGGCCTATATGCCGACGATGTCATTATTGCCATGACCAACCCAATAACATCTCTCCCCACAGTCCAACAACTATTAGACTCCTTTAGTGCAATCTCCAGGTACAAAGTAAATCATAATAAATCCTTGATGCTGAACCTAGGCCTGGACCCGCAAACTACCAAACAGATCTCTACCACCTCCTTGTTTGCCTGGGCCCCCAACACATCCATCCCATACCTGGGGATCTGGCTGACATTCCCCAGTCAAGCTCTATTAAAAACAAATTATGATGTGGGTAGGCTTTTGCGGCAAGCCAAAGAAATAAACCATATCACCCCCTCCTGGGCGGGTAGAATCGCACTAGCTAAAATGTATCTGCTCCCACATATATTATACTTATTTCGCACACTCCCACTCCCCTTCCTACAAACAAGATTGAGCAAACTACAGAAAATCATCAACGACTTTATTTGGCAACAGAAGAGACCCAGAATACACAGATCAATACTCCTAACACCTGCACAAAAAGGTGGCCTCGGAGCACCCAATATTCATGCATATTACCAAGCAACAATCTTGGACCAATTGAAAACCTGGTGGCTAACAGACAACCTCTCCAACTGGAAACAAATAGAGGCCACCGCACTATCACAAAACCCACAACTGGTCCTAGCTGCCACTCTTATCAACCCCAAACCTGCGCATCACTCACTAGGAACTATAAACACCTCCCTAAGAGTACTGGCAGCAATCATACAAAGTAACAAAGGGCTCTCCAGAGATACCCTGGCACTCATTCCCACGGAAGCAATACAACACCTGTCACCAGACCTGCCTCTCACAGAGTGGCTCAATGCAGGCATCTCAAACCTGGGTCTCCTCCTACTGCCCTCAGGAATACAATCCTTCTCTGAGATAAAAAAGAATTATGACATACCCCAGAAATCATTCTTTCTCTATCTTCGAATCAGATCCATACTATCTAAAATAAAATGGTCACCAACGGACTCCACAACCCCCAAAATCTTAAGCTTCTACAATTCCAAACTTACTTCATCAAAAGGAATATCCTATATGTATAAACTGCTCACCTCCCCAACCCTGAACATGCTCTCTCCCTCTATCAACCACTGGACCACCCTCACAAACAACCCTCCATCACCTGAACAATGGCAAAAAGCCCTTAACACCCCACTGCGCTTATCACGCTGTATCATGCACTGGGAATCAATGCAGAAGCTGTTTCATAGGTGGTACTAGACACCGACCAGACTGGCAACAATATACCCCGCCACTTCACCCAAATGCTGGAGAGGCTGCGATCTCAACGGAACTATGAAACACATATGGTGGGATTGCCCACACATTGGACCCTTCTGGCAAAACATTGCAAACCTGATCGCCACCTTATGTGACCTCCCCAGGCCCAAGGAACCACTGGACTTACTGTTAGGCCTCTCAATTTCCTCATGGCCCAGCCACACACAAACCCTGGCAACCCACATTCTGATTGCAGCAAGACTAGCATTAGCAAGAAAATGGAAATCACCCCAACCCCCGCAACTACAAGAAGTCATACTCATACTAAACTCACATTACCAAATGGAATACGCATTTGCTAAAGCTAACATGTCTACACAATTCTTTCACAAATTATGTTATACAATATATATCAGCGCCTACCTATGTGCAAATAAACATACTTGTAAATAACAGTGCATAAACAAATAGTATATATATATATCTCTGTTCTGGTTATTAATCAGAAGGGGGGCTGCTGTAACTCAGGTCGTAGACCTGCTTAACACTAGACATAAAAATATCGGCGCCAACCCCCAAACACAGAGTCCAAACAACTGAAAAGTCCAAAAAAGTCCATAAAGTGCAAACAGTTCATATAGTGCAAAAAGTGCTGCAAATAAAGTGCTCCAAATAAAGTGCTTCTTCAGTGCTCAAATAAACATCCAGGTGAAATGGTGAGGCGTGACTGGTGACCCCCTATATTGCCCGCACTCACCAGATGCTATGGACCCACTGCTTTTCAGTCAGTGGATCAAACAGGCTGAAGGGGGTAAACTCCAATCCAACCGGGACCACAAAATAGGAAATCCAAAGCTCCAAGGCATTCAAAAGAAATAAAAAGATTCCATAGTGCAGACTGCTGACCAGCAATTTTATTGCGCAAATTAAAAGCTACTTACAAAATCGGTCAACACGTTTCGCTCGTCATAGGAGCCTCATCACGGACCATTGATGAGGCTCCTATGATGAGTGAAACGCGTTGACGTCACTTCCGGGTCTGTCGCGGTCACTGACGTCACTTCCGGTAGCGTGGTTGCAAGCTGGAACGCACGCCACACAACCCACGGAATGAGTACGCTTTGATCTGATGCTTATTTTAAAGACCGATTTTGTAAGTAGCTTTTAATTTGCGCAATAAAATTGCTGGTCAGCAGTCTGCACTATGGAATCTTTTTATTTATTTTGAGTGCCTTGGAGCTTTGGATTTCCTATTTTGTGGTCCCGGTTGGATTGGAGTTTACCCCCTTCAGCCTGTTTGATCCACTGACTGAAAAGCAGTGGGTCCATAGCATCTGGTGAGTGCGGGCAATATAGGGGGTCACCAGTCACGCCTCACCATTTCACCTGGATGTTTATTTGAGCACTGAAGAAGCACTTTATTTGGAGCACTTTATTTGCAGCACTTTTTGCACTATATGAACTTTTTGCACTTTATGAACTTTTTTGGACTTTTCAGTTGTTTGGACTCTGTGTTTGGGGGTTGGCGCTGATATTTTTATGTCTAATTCTTTCACAAAGCCTGGGAAAAATGGTCTTCAGACCAAAGAAGCAACCTTGCACTACAATAAGCGGAGCCAAAATGGGCACAAGATACCCCACAGCCCAAAGGAACCTCACCAAACTGCTCACCACCCCAACCTATAACCCTACACACCAACCCTCCAACAGCAGCCAACTAACCACACCTATCGACTTCTACCAACATTTTCTTAGACCACAAGTGTCAGAGACCTATACCAAACTTCAGAGACTTTCTCTACCAAAGTTACCAATAATACCCATAGAAGGTTTACTCGCATGAAAACGCCGGGGATGCGCCTCCCCCCGCCACAGCTTGCTCCCTACTGGGGTGACGGGGGGAGTGACGCAACTCCACGCACTATACTTTTCTCTGTACTCATGTTTGTACAGAACATCTCAATGTACTATTCACTTATGTTCCTCTTGTAACAACAATTTACCGACTTACATGCTTAAATTGTGACACAATAACTGTTGTTAACCTTTTCAAGAAAAAACCTAATAAAGACTAAAGTTTAAAAAAAAAAAAATGTACTCAAGCCAGTTGGCAAGCAGTTAATAAGCATAATAAAATGTAACTTTTTAATGAAATATTTTTGTATGTGCCTATAAAGTCCATATTTCTTCCCAAAAATAGCGTTCAAGGGTTATGGTTTAAGCATCAATAAATCACTACTCATTTAAAAGTTACATTTTTTACAAACTTTTTTTCATTGATATATGTCTCCCATGCCAGTACCCAGACCCCCATAACCATTTTATGCCAAATTATTTGCATATAAGCCTTCAAAATGTGCACTTTTGATTTTTACAGTTTGGGCCCCATAGACTTAATGGGGTTTGTTATTCGGTTCCGAACTTTTACGATGTTCAAAAGTTCTGGTGTGAACCGAACAAGGGGTCGTTCGGCCCATCCCTAGTTATAAATAACACTGACCCCCACTTTCTATACGCTATATAGTGCTGACCTCTTCAATCTGTATGCTATGTTGTATGTCGCACAATGAAGGGGGCACACTGACTGCTATACTGTTGGAGTTTTTTTTATTGTACAGTGCTGGGGATTAATTACTGTGCAATGCTGGAGGTTAATTTCTGTGCTGTGCTGTGCTGTGCTCTGGTTTTATTATTGGGCCATGCTGTTTTTTTTTACTCTGTTTTGCTAGGGATTTATTATGGTGTTGTGCTTGGAGTTTATTATTGTTTTGTACTATAGGATTATTACTGTGTTTTGCCTGGGGGGTTATTAATGTGTCATGCTGGGGGTTCATTCTTATGTTGACCCTTTATTCTGTTCTTTATTTATTCTATGGCAATATAACAATAGGGTTGATATAATAAAAAAAGTTTAAGCTGTTCACTTAAAGCAGAACATAATGTCATTTATTTTGCCTTCCTTCCTTCTCCCCTTGTCCTTTCACATTCTTTGACAGTGAATATCTTTCAGGCCTCATGCACACAGGACATTAAAAAAAGTTATAAAAACGCCAGTAGCATTTTTGAGCGTTTTTGCATTAGCGTTTTTGAGTGGTTTTGTTCTTCAGTGGGATCAAAAACATTAAAAACCGCTGGTGAGCAGCGTTTTTGAGCATTTATTGGCATTTTTTGCCATTTTTGAGTGTTTTTGGGCATTTGTGTTTTTTACAGCTGAAAAACTCCTCTCAGAACCCACAGACAAAAAAAACCCCAGCCAAAAACAGTTGATAACAGCCTATGTGTGCATGGACATATATGATAACATGTTGGAGAGTTTATTGACTGTAGGAAAAAAATGTCTGAAGCCAAAAACAGCTGCTGTAAAAACGTCCAAAAACGTCCTGTGTGCATGAGGCCTAAGAGGCACTTAGACAGCAATAAGGACCTGAAAGAAGTTTTATCTCTTCATGACGCTGCCAAACACTAGGCGCAAAAGATTAGGCAGAAGATTTACTTAAAGAAAAGCTCCAGCATTTTGTGTGTAAATGAATCACAGCCCCACTGTCAGTTTGTGTGTAACTTACCTTGTTTAACTGTATACAGTAGGTTTCTGTGTCTGTGATGTCCTTCCTCTTCCTGGCTGCATTTAAAGTTCTCTGATTTCCTGTTTTCTTCCTTTTCCCATCCTGATACTACATATCCCATGATCCTTTGAGCCTTTGTAGCTTCAGGGTGGGCTATGGAAGTCACTTGTACCAGTTTTGGGAGTTGCTGTTGATGGGTCTTAGGCTAACTGTGGGTGTTTCTGGGCCTTCATATGGGTAGTGAAAGGTATAAATATGTCATACCTTTTCCTGTGTCATACCTGTCTTGCAGCATGCCAAACAATCATGGCTTCCAGCAAGACTACAGAGGAAGGGTTATGGGAGGTTTGTATGAAGGTGGTTCCTTCATATGTAAATGAATCACTTTGCAGAGAGCAGGGATATGGGGGGGGGGGGCAGGATCTGAGGGGTGGATCTCTTCCTGTTCACACTGGTGGGCATATTTAACTGGGTAGGCTTGAATTCTAATTGTGATCCATTCAATCCTGCCCAGCAGCAGCATAGCTGGCTGTGTGTGAAGGGGCTTTCCTTATCCTGTTATCTGTGAGGCGGAACTTGGGAGGTTTGGAATCTTCCTGTATATGTGACTGGGTGGGATTGTATGGTAACTAGGATATGTTCAATCCCACCCACCATCAGAGCTGTGAAGGAAGTTACATAATTTTCAGAGTCTGAAAGACTTCGAAGGGGAGTGTTAAAGACTCTACCTGCTGAAGGAAGCTGCTGTGGAAGGGTCAGAGTCTATCAGCAGGATATGCAGAGTGTCACATTATACAAAGCCACAACTAAACCCAGAATATCAAGGGATCAGCAGACAACAGAGCAACATGATACACAGGTATGATCTATGCTGGGATTGATCATTCCATTCAGTTCTAGTGAAAAGAAAGTTTGAATTCAGCTTCAATGTAATCTGCAGTGTTAGAAACTGGTGGGCTTCTAAACTGATTGTATTTCTATTAATGCACATTTTCTGCTTGCTTCCCAATGATATGTCTTAAGATATGTTGTACATATTCACTTAAATGCCCTTTAGTGATTGTGTACTGTCCCAGTGGAATGTTTGTAGAACATATTATAGCATATCCCATGAGGACATGCTGCATCCACAAAAACACAAACACAGCATCTGAACACTTTTAACACTACACAGATTATCTTAATGAATAACACCTAACTAGCATTCTTAGAAAAAGCACTGCTCAACCCTATCTAGTCTATGTGGTTAAAATGTGTAAGATGACCTTGTATAATGAGTAGAGTTGAGCGAACCCAAACTTTTGGGTGTCCGGGACCGGGACTTTTCAAAAAAAGTCCGGGTTCAGGTCCGGGGTTCTGGTAATTTAACCACTTGCCGACTGTCAACTGCAGGTTGACAGCGACAAGATGGCTCTCCTGGGCAAACCGCCGTCACCTGATGGCGGCTGCCAAATCGCTCACTGTGTCCGGGGAGGGCCAGGGAGCGGGTGCGGCGGACTCGATCTCCGCCAGCTACTCGCGATGCCCCCCCCGGAGTGAAAGAACGGAGGTCCGTGTAAGTAAACACGGACCTCCGTTCTGTTAGAGGGGGAAGGGAGTGATCACAGCCTTCCTCTACATGGAAGCTGTGATCACTCCCCTCCCCCTGCCAGTCAAACACTAAGACAGTTAGAACACGCTCAGGGAACATAATTAACTCTTAGAGCGCCCCCTGCAGGTTAACCCCTTCACTGCCAATGGCATTTACACAGTAATCAGTGCATTTTTATAGCACTGATCGCTGTATAAATGCCAATGGTCCCAAAAAAGTGTCAAAATGTTCCGACATGCCCGTTGCATTATCGCAGTACCGCTAAAATTCGCAGATCGCCGCCATTACTAGTAAAAAATAAAAAAAAAATAAAAACCCCAGAAATGAATTCTCATCATCCGTAAATGCGGCAACTTTTGCGCAAACCAATCAATAAACGCTGATTGCGTTTTTTTTTATCACAAATATGAGGAAGAATATAAATCAGCCAAAACCAATGAAAAAACATTTTTTTTATATATTTTTTTGAATTTGTATTTTAGCAAAAAGTAAGAAATTTGGGTTTTTTTGCAAAATTGTCGCTCTTCTTTTGTTTATAGCGGCGATCAGAAATGACACAGCGGTGATCAAATACCACCAAAAGAAAGCTCTATTTGTGGGGAAAAATGGACGCAAATTTGATTTGGGTACAATGTCGCACGACCTCGCAATTGTCAGTTAAAGCGACGCAGCGCTGAATCGCAAAAAGGCTCTGGTCAGGAAGGATGCAAATCCTTCCGGGGCTGAAGTGGTTAATAAAAGTTTTGAAAATTGCTGTAAAAAAGTCCTGGAAAGTCCTAGAGGTCTGCAAAAGAAAGGAAAATGGGGGTAAGGGTCAGACAAGTGCCCTACAAAGAAATGGGGATAGGGAAATAACTTAAAATAATAATAAAAAAAATCACATGAAAAAAAATCAAAAATGGAGGTGGATGTGGACTATCTTCAAACTGTGTGAGAAAAGTATAAATTAGCGGGGAAAAGTCATATCACTGTTCTAAGAACAGTGATATGGCTTCTCCCGGCTAATTTATACTTTTCTCACACAGTTTGAAGATGATTGTAGATTCTACAATCATCTTCAAACTGTGTGTGAAAAGTATACATTAGATGGGAGAAGCCATATCACTGTTCTACA
>BLSH010279152.1:225197-245071 GCA_018402905.1 Glandirana rugosa
TTAGTATGTCCATACGTGTAATTGTCATAATCGTTTCGGATTTGGGACGACGGGGAGTTGTAACTATAAAATTGGCGAATTGTTGGCAGGGTATCTGTTAACTGCAGATGTCCCGCCAACTAATTAAGACCCTCCTGCAGATAACTGCAGGAGGGTCTTAGCGCGAAGGGCGCGCGGGGGACCCCGCGCGTGTGCCCTTGTAGACACTGGCAGCCCAGGTCCCCTGGGCTGACTAGTGCCTAGCCCCACTTACCGGCGACACGCGTCGGAAAGTGGTGCACTAGCGCGGCAGTTTACTACCGCACTAGTGTACATTTGTTCGGCCGCCTTCGCGGCCGAACAGAGAGGAGACTTCCGCCGGCTTGTTTACATGTGATCACGCCATCATTTGACGGCGCGATCACGTGGTGAAAGGCTGCGCACAGCGGCCATTCACCCCGATCCGTGATCAGTCGGGTCCCCTGGACCCGACGGTCACAGATGTTCCCGTGTGCGCGCCCCAGGGGGCGCGCGGGAAGCGCGATTCTGGGAGGACGTCAATAGACGTCCTCCCAGAATTAATCAACCGCCCTGTAGACGTCAATTGTCTATGGGACGGTTGTTAAGCGGTTAAAATATCAATGTTGAGGGGCAGCAGGGTTTAGGCTTTGCTAATACTGTTAATGTGCATACCTGTATGATTCACTTGAAAATATTCATGAACATATTTGTAGATATTGTTTTTGTAACCAATTGATAAGCCCTTGACTGGTGTTAATAATAAACTGTACTTATCTCAGACAATTCTGTACTGTATACATAAAAAAAAGACTTACTCATAACTAGGAAATGTAAACATACACTAACTAAAGGGACCATACAGAGATTGTCACACAGTTTTGTTTTCTTTTAATTTTTCACCACATTTGTTACCAAAGTAAATTACCCTCACCCTTGCTCGCCATTGCATGATACACTGTTTCTCCCTATTGGTATACAATATGTAGGAGATCTCAGAAGGTACAAGTAAAATCATATTTGTGTCTTTCTTTCCACTAAGACTGCCAATGACATCTTGTGTACACACCTATAATAATTGGTAACACACATCCTTTTCTCCCTTTATCATCAGTCAGCTAATCCTATTGGGGCAATCGATCTAAAAATAAATATATTGTAGAGCTAGTAAATGGGAAGGGGCAAAGCTATGTCACAGAACTGTGTAAGTATAATGTGGGAGATGGTCCTTGCTACTAGCAAGGCCAGGGACTACCTGGGCCAAACAACTGTAAACACAATTCTTACAACAGAATAAATTGAGGTCCTGGCCCTTTCCGAAAGACTTAAGGCATGACCATATGTAAATATGGTAAAAACAGTTTAAGATGAAGTAGGACCGAGCTAAGGGGAAATAGTCACAGAGTTGTAAGCCTAAATTTACACATAAACTGTACAGGGGGTTGATTACAATCATGATTACAAGTGATATGTTACAAATATAACAAATGTCTTTCCAATCACATAGGAATGTTTTTGGTCTCAGTACAAAAACTACTGATTACCAAGAGAGTTAGTAATCACATGCTGCAACTAGTGATTGTATTAATTTCAACCTATATTTTTATTCGTCTGAGTGGGGAACTACATTCCTATGTTTTCTGCATTAAGCATACTATTTATCAACCTTGAATAGTACCTTGAATAGTTTTGCTGGAGCCTAGCTCTCTCTTTCAGTATTAAACCTAAAGAAAACTACTGTACAAGGACATTTGTGCACAAGCCCTATCATTTCAGAAATTATCTATCGTCTATTTAACCACTTGATTCCCCTGTGCCATTTTAAAAGAGTGCAGGGATGGTAGAAATTTGTCCCAGAGCTGCCCAAGTGCCATTTGATAAATGTCTCGGTGGTTTCTGCCGGATTAAACAGCTATAGTGCTGAAAATCAGCTGTCTGCTGTAGCAGTCAGAATCTAGCAGTAACCCCAGGAGCTGCCTGCAGTGAGCTGCATCCAATGTGTTGGTGGCTGCTGCTTACAGTACCCTAGTAATGTTGATCTTCCAGTGCTGCAGAGGTATCTAGGAGCAAAGGACCAAAAAGACTGAGGATTTCTACTTTAACCACTTCCCTAATGAGCCATAATAAAATGATGTTGACAGGGACACTCCGTCGATCCAGGCGGATGTCATATGACGTCCGCTGCTTCTCATCGTTACTGCGGGCCCCTGCAGCACGGCGATTGGGATATAGCCCTTCACCGATCAAGGTAAAGAGCCAATGAAATTGGCTCTTTACCATGTGACCGGCTGTGACCAATCACAGCCGGTCACATGATGTAAACAAACTGCGGTAATGAGCTGTTACCGGGTTCTCCCTTTCACACACCGATCGTGTGTGATAAGGAGATTGCGGTAACAGCTTGTTACTGCTTAGTGTACACACCAAGCACACCGATTCCCCCCAGTAATAAAGAGGACCTGTCACCACCCCATCAAAGTACCTGTCACAGCGCATCAGAGTACCTGTCACCTGCCCATCAAAGTACCAGAATACCTGTCACCTGCCCATCAAAGTACCCGAGTACCTGTCACCTGCCCATCAAAGTACCCAAGTACCTGTCACCTGCCCATCAAAGTACCCAAGTACCTGTTACCAACCCATCAGAGTACCCGAGTACCAGTCACCAACCCATCAGAGTACCCGAGTACCTGTCACCAGCCCAGCAGAGTACAGAGTACCTTTTACCAACCCATCAAAGTACACGAGTACCCGTCAACAACCCATCAAAGTACCTGAGTACCTGTCACCAACACATCAGAGTATCCGAGTACCTGTCACCAGCCCATCAGAGTACCCAAGTACCTGTCACCAACCCATCAAAGTACCCGAGTACCTGTCACCAACCCATCAAAGTACCAGAGTACCTGTCACCAGCTCATCAGAGT
This sequence comes from Glandirana rugosa, assembly GCA_018402905.1. Classification (NCBI taxonomy): domain Eukaryota; kingdom Metazoa; phylum Chordata; class Amphibia; order Anura; family Ranidae; genus Glandirana; species Glandirana rugosa. The sequence goes on from BLSH010279152.1 coordinate 228,122, forward strand.
ATCTGTCAACTGCCCATCAGAGCACCTGAGTACCTGTCACCAACTCATTAAAGTACACGAGTACCTGTCACCAGCCCATCAGAGTACCCAAGTGTCTGTTACCATCCCATCTGAGTACCTGTCACCAACCCACCAGAGTACCCAGGTACCTGTCACCAACCCATCAAAGTACCCGAGTACCTGTCACCAGTCCATCAGATTACCTGAGTACATGTTACCAGCCCATCAGAGTACCCGAGTACCTGTCACCAGCCCATCAGAGTACCCGAATACCTGTCACCTGCCCATCAGATTACCCGAGTACCTGTCACCAACCCATCTGAGTAACCAAGTACCTATCTGCAATCCATCAGAGTACCCAAGTACCTTTCACCAGTCCATCAGATTACCCGAGTACCTGTCTATAGACCATCAGAGTACCCGAGTACCTATCTGCAGCCCATCAGAATACCTGAGTACCTATCTGCAGCCCATATGAGTACCCGAGTACCTATCTGCAACCCATGCCTTGGGTGTTTGCTTTCCAAAATGGGGTCATTTTGTGGGTAATTCCACTGTCCTGGTGCTCCAGGGCCTTCAAAAGTGTGATAGGTATGAATGAAATTTTATGTTTAATTTATGCTCCTAGAATGCCTGACGATGCTCTTTGCATGTTGGGCCTCTGTATGTGGTCAGGCTGTGTAAAGGTCCCACACATGTGGTACTGCCACAATACGGGATGAGTAGCAGAATATATTTTGGGGGCTTATTTTTGCTATACACATGCTATGTGTTCGAAATATCATATAGATTGGCCACTTTGTGAAAAAATAAATACGTTTTAATTTTCTTTACATGTTTTCCGAAGACTTGTGGAAAAAAAATGAACCGTACAACAGACTCATAATGCCTCATAGAATATAAGTTAGGGTGTTTGCTTTCCAAAATTGGGTCATTTTGAGGGTAATTATATTGTCCTGGTGTTGCAGGGCCTTCAAAAGTATAATAGGTTGTTAGGAAATTAGGTAATTTATGCCTGATGGTGCTCCCTGCATGTTGGACCTCTCTATGTGGCCAGGCTGTGAAAAAGTCACACACATGTGGTATCGCTATACTCGGGAGGAGTAGCAGAATGTATTTTGGGGTGTAACTGGGAGTATGCATATGCTGTGTGTGAGAAATAACTTGTTATTATGACACTTTTGTGTAAAAAAAAAAAAAAATCTTAAATTTCCCAAGAATTGTGGGAAAAAATACAACTTCAGAAAACTCGCCATGACTCTTACCAAATATCTTGGACTGTCTACTTTTCAAAAAGGGGTAATTTGGGGGGGTTGTACTTTCCTGACATTTCAGGGCCTCAAGAAATGAGATAGGCCATCAGTACATCAGGCGTGATCAATGTTCAATGATTGGCACCCTAGTTTGTGGACTCTATAACTTTCACACAGACCAAATAATAAACACTTATTAATGTAATTAATTAAATAAAGCAGTATTAACTTTGGCCCAAATTATGAACAAAATTTTATCATAGAAACTAAAAAAAAAGTGTTTTTTTTTCAAAATTTTCGCACTTTTTTCACTTATGTCGCAAAAAATAAAAATCCCAGTGGTGATAAAGTACCACCAAAAGAAAGCTCTATTTGTGTGAAAAAAATTATAAAATTGTGTTTGGGTAAAGTGTTGCATGACTGAGTAGTGAGTGTGCTGAAAGCTGAAAAATTGGTCTGGGCAGGAAGGGGGTATAAATGTCCTGTCTTTAACCACTTACCAACTGGAAGGTTTTGCAGCTTTAGGACCAGAGCACTTTTTGCGATTCGGCGCTGCGTTGCTTTAACTGACAATTGCGCGGTCGTGCAACGTTGCACTCAAACAAAATTTGCGTCCTTTTTTTCCCACAAATAGAGCTTTCTTTTGGTGGTATTTGATCGCCTCTGCGTCATTTCTTATCGCCGCTATAAACAAAAGAAGAGCAACCATTTTGCAAAAAAACCCAAATTTCTTACTTTTTGCTAAAATTCAAATCCTAAAAAAAAATATAAAAAAACATTTTTTTTCACCGTTTTTGGCCGATTTATATAATTCCTCATATTTGCGATAAAAAAAATTGCAATTGGCTTTTATTGATTGGTTTGCGCAAAAGTGGTCGTGTTTATGGATGGTGAGAATTCATTTCTGGGGTTTTTATTTTTTTTTTATTTTTTACTAGTAATGGCGGCGATCTGCGATTTTTAGTGGTAATGCGATATTGGGGCGGACATGTCGGACATTTTTGACACTTTTTTGGGACCAATGACATTTATTCAGTGATCAGAAATTTAAATGTCCACTGATTACTGTATAAATGTCATTGGCAGTGAAGGGGTTAACCTGGGGGGGAGAGCTAGGGGTTAACTGTGTTCCCTGGGTGTGTTCTTACTGTGGGGGGGTTGGGCTAACATGGGCATGATAGATCTAACTGATCCCAGTGACAGGGATCAGTAGATCTCTCATACCCCACTGACAGAGCGGGGGAATCGCCGTGTTTACATTGGCGGTTCCCCGTTCTTCCCCTGTAGCCGCTCATCGTGGCTCGCCGGCGGACATCGGGTCCGCCCGAGCCACGGGCACACTCCCCAGGAGTGCGGCGGTTGAAAGGCGCGCGCGCCCCCTGGTGGCTGATTGCAGATAGCCGCTTATTTACGGCGGTTCGCGCAGGGCTCCCCGACTGCCGCCGTAAAAACACGGCACGCAGTCGGGAACCGGTTAAGTGGTTAAACAGCAGCCATCAGCACAGAATACACTGCTGGTAAGTAGTGTTCATTTCAATGGCTGTGTCCGTGACAGTCACTCATCAAAGGTGTAGACTATATCCACCCTTTCCACCCCATGTTGCATTCATAACACCAGTATTATACTGTAGGTTCCCACAATGCAATGCATTCCTTGACTGGGAGAGGCGGACCTTTCATTCACCCACTTGTCCTCCAATTTGCAAATGCTTTTCTATCCAAATTCATTACTATAAATGTTCCTAATTGTAACCTATGCTGCTTTGAAAATCCAACACTAACTGAAGTTGATTAATTATGGTCAATGTTCTTAATGGTAACCTATGCTGCATCCAAAATCCACCTCTAACTGAAGTTGATTCATTACTATGGTAACCTATACAGCTTTCAACATCTTTAGCTCTGTCCATATCACTGTGATGTTTATTTTGCTCTCTTATTGTCTCACCTAAATTACAAGCTGATCTTAATCTTTACAACTCTGCCCTCCTGCTCTCTTGTAGTCTGATTTTTGTGTGAGAAGTTTGCTCTGCTAGCCATGTGAGTCTTCTGCACTCCTAATTGATTAATTGACAAGTAATACTCCCTACTCAACTCAGTATAATTTTAGACTCCTCTTATCCGCCCCACAGCTTATATATTTTACCCTCACTCCTGTCTTCTCCTTATTACTGCACTCACCAACTCCTACTAATTCTAAATCCACATGCAAACAGTACCTCCAGCACACCAGGACATGTCCTTCCATGAGACTTCAACCAGCCTTTTATACAGAATGGTTGTTTAATATCTCTGTTTTCATCAATAGATGACTACACCCAGTCTTTATACTTGTCTTTAAGGTCCATACCTGGAATTGGCTCATATACACCATGCCATTGGAGGTGGGGACCTCTTCTATGCCTGCAGACCTTGGGATGCTATATCCCTTTAATTGGTCAGTACCATATAGAAGCATACTTTATTAAATATTTGAAATATGATGCACAAAAAATATGCTATTCATCTTATATGTAACTTATATAATTGTGTTTATATGTTCAGCTTTCATCTGCATGCCCTCTCTGTACTGATGAAGCAACCTTACTGTTAAACACATTGACAAACACCTGGATTTGGAGAAGCCTGTTTGTATTATACATACTGTATTACCATTGTGTATGTGTAATAGGTCCAGGCTAGTAGTGTAATGATCTAGTAGCAGGTATATGCATTTTTCATGCATTCTTTTATCTGTGGTCAGATTTTTTTTATGTTTTTATGTGTTGTTTATATTTTAACCTCTTCATGCCTGCGTTATAGATGAAAGATGACTACAGCACGGACCTGAATTGCCGGGAGGGTGTCCATGTACGCAGTTCTGCCCCTTTACCATGTGATCAGCTGTCAGCCAATGACAGCTGATCACGTGATGTAAACAGATCGGTGATCAGTGTCTTTTTTTCCCTCACGCTGTAAGCGTGAGGGGAAAAAGAAGCCGATCACTGGAGTTTGTCAGAGTGACATAGGTCCCTCGCACAGAAAGCCATGGATGGCTCATCTGTGCCCACCAGTGCCCCCTGCCAGTGCCACCTATCATTACCCATGAGTGCCACCTGCCAGTGCCCACCAGTGCCATCTACCAGTGGCCACAGTGCCACCTACCAGTGCCAACAGTGCCACCTACCTTTGCCCACCAGTGCCACCTACCTTTGCCCACCAGTGCTGCCAATCAATGCCAATCAGTGCCACATCATCAGTGCCACCGATCAGTGCTGCCTATCCATGTCACCTACCAGTGCCCATCAGTGCCACCCATCAGTGTCCATCAGTGTCATCTATCAGTGCTGCTTTTCAGTGCCACCTATCAGTGCCCTTCAGTTCCACCGATAAGTGCCCTTCAGTGCTGCCCATCAGTGCCAACCATCAGTGCCAACCATTAGTGCCACCTCATCAGTGCTTATCAGTGCTGCCAATCATTGCCCATCAGTGCAGCCTGTCAGTGCCCATTAGTGCAGCCTATCAGTGCCCATCAGTGCAGACTATCAGTGCCTATCAATGCAGCCTCATCAGTGAACATCAGTGAAGAAAAAAATACCTGTTTTCAAAATTTTATAAAAAACTATTAAACAATTTTTCTTTTCCAAAATTTTTGGTCTTTTTTGTTTTTTCTAGCAAAAGATAAAAACCCTAGTAGTGATTAAATACCACCAAAAGAAAGCTCTATTTGTGGGGGAAAAAATGATAAAAATGTCATATGGGTACAGTGTTGCATGACCAAGTAATTGTTATTCAAAATGTGACAGCGCTGAAAGCTGAAAATTGGTCTGGGCAGGAGGGGGGTTTAAGTGCCCGGTAAGCAAGTGGTTTATCAGATTGTAATAAACATTTACATTTTATTTATGGTGGTCTCGTGATATGCCAATAAAGTCCGTCTTTAGGGGCCCGCTGGAGTTTATATTCATGTCCGATGTGAGGGTGTATCCTCGCGCTACTATGGTCGCACACTGGGGATGGACCTAGGTTGCTGCTGTACCTAATATCTGACAATATATAAGACAATCTAGAGGTGAAAAATGGTACTGCGCAGCCTGTTTCAGTGTGTAAGTAAGAGAACCTTGCCCCTAGTGGTTCTAGGGTGTATTGCCACACTATTTCCCTGTTAATAGTATAATCATAATGTAGTAGGTGAAACAACGGAGTGCATAATGAACCTTGCTGTCTTGCTTGGGCAATACTAGACAGGTATATACATACTAGTGATGATAAAACAAAGATTTGATAAATATAATAATGGCGTGATAAAAAATGGTAAATTGCAAATCCAATAAAATCGGAATATCTGTGGTATTGTAATATGGTTAATCAATAAATGCAAAATAGTAACAAGTGCATAAAAATTAATATCAAGTGGAAAATCAAGTAAAATAGTCCTTTTAAAATAGGGTGGTTAAAGTGACAAATAAGTGACTTGTGCTCCAAAGTTCATAAATGATTCGTGCTCCAAAACTGGTGTGGGAAGCCTCTTTGTGCAGGGGGGTGGTTAATCACCCCAAAAAGGATTCCATTCCTAAGGTGCTTCAGCTGGATCTGTGCTCTCAGAACTCTCACCTGAGCAGGTAAGGACCTGTGCGCATCAAGGTTTCTTTGCGGGAGATGTTCCTCCAATTTAGGGTGCCTTTTTTTCTCCAATCTCGATCCTTCCGTGTGGTCACACCGTACGACCTACCGGTCGTTGGACTCCTTAAATGTGATCCTTACTCCAAAAATCAGGCATGCGGAAAGAGACAAACGAATTCCATAGTGTAGTATATAAAAACTTGTTTATTTTATCCAAAAAACGTTTTTCCAGGAACAAAAAGTAAAATTTCTTTAAAACAATACAGCGGCGTCAAGGCGCCTCTCACAATGTATCCAGCACTTAGGTAACAGCCTACGCGTTGCGTCACATCACATGATTTCACCTACTACATTATGATTATACTATTAACAGGGAAATAGTGTGGCAATACACCCTAGAACCACTAGGGGCAAGGTTCTCTTACTTACACACTGAAACAGGCTGCGCAGTACCATTTTTAACCCCTATATTCATGTCCGGATCTCGTATTTTCCTTTTCCGTTCTAAGAATCTTTAGGATGTGGCATTTTGAAGGTTTTCATTAATCTTATTGGAGCTTAAAAAATCCAGTTCTTTTGGCAGAAAAAATGCTAATATATTTGTGTTCAGGAGCATTTAGTGTTTTTTTCTGCCAAAAAACTGCTTTGCGATGCAGAAGAGGGTTTTCTCTGCCTCTAAACACTGAGCTTAAAATATGCCTATAGACGTCCTATAGAAATGGACACAAAGGATAACATTATAAATGCCGTATCCAGCCCAGGACCTGGCATCCTTTACAAAGCTTGGACATGGACTGGGTAAATTAGGATTAATTTAGGGAACAATAACATACAGTTCAGACTAAAATGATTCCTCACTAAGGTTTCCCAGATTTCTAATCTTTACATCTACTCAAGAAGGGAAGATGGGGTTAATGGCATATGTGCTTTTATAGTCCACTACATGAGAAATAGTGATGGGTCCTTATGCTACATCTGATAGACTCCACCTGTCATTTAAGGGGAGATGGATAACTGTCTATGGCTACCTCAACTCACAATCAGCCCTTAGCAGTAAAGTAGAGAGAGGGTAGAAAACACAGATGCATCAGTACAATCACATTTGGTTCACAGAAACAGGGGCAAGCATAGTAAAATAAAGCAGCATTCCTTGTAAACTGTCCATCTCAGATGTTTAGAAGGCGATGACAGAAGAATGTCTTTCTCCCCTGTCATATTCTAGGTGCAATACACGCACATGAATTCAATTTTCCCATTAGGTGCCTTGTGGGAGAAAGAAGAGTCCATGGGTATGAAATGATCAAGATGTCCATGAAACAAAAGGGGACAGAGATTTATCAACAACAAAGGAACATTTTGACTTCCAGAAATATTTTATCTTCTTCATATAGTAATCATAAAGTGTAACACACATCTGGCAATTATAAAAATTTCCACTTCCATATCTGCAGTGATGAAGTTTTCTCTACATGGTGCAACTGACAGGAGAGAAAAAATACATAGTTATTAGGCTCCCATTTCCTCTGAGCTCCACTGCAGCTGAGTGAGATTCTGTATTCCCATTTATTTTATATACAGTTGAGCACAGCCATTTTTAAAAAAAATCGATAAAGTTATTTGCTTTTAAATTAAAGGATTTCCTTTCTTTGTTATTTTGTAATATATTATTGTTTTGTGCAAGCAACAAAAGCCTATTAATATCAGTTTGAAATCTGTTATATCGAGTTATGAAGGACTTTGAAAGTCATTGGAGTGCTTGAAATTGCAAGGTCTGGGCTGTCATTTTGACAGCTGAGTCTTAGTTTGTTATACAGAAGTGCTGACAACACTGCTGTGTAAACAAACCTGTGGATTGTTTAAATGTATACAAAAGAATTAATAGCAGCTTTTGTATACATGAAGCCTGAATTGCAAGCTTAGCTTATATAGGATCCACTGCTAGTAAAAAAAATAACAGGATAAGAGGAAGATAAAATAGCAAAGCCAGCCCTTCACTTTCCCCAACAGAATTTTCTTCTGCCACTAGATGTCCTTAAAATGATGGCCAACTTCATTCAACCAACTTCCCCTGAATCCAGGAAGTCTTGGGCCCAACCCAGACTGTGTCTGCACAGTGACAAGCTCCTCACTCTGATTTCTGTTCATATCACCATGTTTCTTGTCAGTATATGAATAGATTTGCTCCTTGTACTGTTTCTTCTTCCCACATTTCAGTCCTTATGCACAGGGACTGAACATGCCTGATAGTGATGAGCCAACTGATCAACATTCTATTCACTGCAAGTTTATTGAACCTATTGGGAAGTTTTCAAACACTGAAAATGCCGCCAAATCCCATTACAGTCTATGGGAACCAAATTTTGTTATTTTTTTCTACCCTTGTTTAAAGTTACTGTGCATTTTTTTTAACCACTTCAGCCCCGGAAGAATTTCCCATGTTAGGACCAGAGCACTTTTTGGCTTTAACTGACAATTGCGAGGTTGTGCAACGTTGTACCCCAGCTAAACTTGCGTACTTTTTTTCCCCACAAATAGAGCTTTCTTTTGGTGGTATTTGATCACCTCTGCGTCATTTCTGACCACCGCTATAAACAAAAAAAGAGCGACAATTTTGCAAAAAAAAAACAATATTTCTTACTTTTTGCTAAAATACAAATCCCCCCAAAAAATATAAAAAAACTAATTTATTTATCGGTTTTGACCAATTTATATTCTTCCTCATATTTTTGGTAAAAAAATTGCATCAGCGTTTATTGATTGTCTTGCGCAAAAGTTGCCACGTTTACAAACCATGAGAATTCATTTCTGGCGTTTTCACAATTTTTTTTTTACTGCTAATGGCGGCGATCTGTGATTTTTATCGGGACTTTGATATTGGGGCGACATGTCGGACATTTTTGACACTTTTTTGGGACCAATGGCATTTATACAGCGATTAGAAATTTAAATATCCACTATAAAAATGACATTGGCAGTGAAGGGGTTAACCTGCAGGCGTGTTCTAACTGTGAGGGGGCTGGGCTACCATGGGCATAAGAGATCTAACTGATCCCAGTGACTGGGATCAGTAGACCTTTTAACCAGTTCCCATCCAGGCCATTTCTGGCACTCCTCTCCTACATGTACAAATCATCATTTTTTTGCTAGAAAATTACTCATAACCCCCAAACATTATATATGGTTTTTTAGTAAAGATTCTAGGGAATAAAATGGTGGTATTTGCGCAGCGATTTTGCGAACGCATTTTTTGGAAAAAAAACAGTTTCATGAATTAAAAAAAACAAAACAGTAAAGTTAGCCCAATTTTTTTTCATAATGTGAAAGATGATGTTACGCTGAGTAAATAAATACCCAACATGTCACATTTTAAAATTGCGCAAACTCGTGGAATGGCGCCGAACTTTGGTACTTAAAAATCTCCATAGGCGTTGCTTTAAACATTTTTACAGGTTAGGTGTTTTGAGTTACAGAGGAGGTCTTGGACTAGAATTATTGCTCTCACTCTAACGCACGCAGCGATCCCTCACATGTGTGGTTTGGACGCCGTTTACATATGCGCGCGTGACTTACGTATGCATTCGCTTCTGTGCGCGAGCTTGCGGGGACGGGGCACTTTACATTTTTTTTTATCTCTTATTTTACTTTTATGTTTTTATTTTTACACTTTCACTTTAATTTTTTTTTTTGATCACTTTTATTCCCATTACAAGGAATGTAAACATCCCTTGTAACCTTGTAATAGGAAAAGTGTGTGACAGGTACTTTTTATGGAGAGATGCAGGGGGTCTTGGGCTAGAATTATTGCTCTCACTCTAACGCACACGGTGATACCTCACATGTGTGGTTTGGACGCCGTTTACATATGCGTGAGCGACTTACATATGCGTTCGCTCCTGTGCGTGAGCTTGCGGGGACGGGGCACTTTACATTTTTTTTTTTTTTAATTTCTTATTTTAGTTTTATTTTTTTATTTTTACACTTTCACTTTAAGTTTTTTTTGATCACTTTTATTCAATGCAAAAAAATAAAATATTCATCATGGAAAGGGTCTATTAATATGACTTAAAGGGAAACATTAACCCCTTCCCACCAACTGTACACATTTATGCGTTTATACCTCACGGAAGCAGTATCAGTGTCATATTATTGAAATATTGTTTCTGGGCCCCACTACGGGTACAAACAACAAATGGCATACACATGTGTGGTATTGCTGCAATTATATCAGGAGCAGGAGAATTTATTTGGGGTTGTTTTTTTTGGTGGTAGGTTATGGTAACAATAAGAAAAATACAGTTATATTTACAAATATACTGTATATATATATATATATATATATATATATATATATATATATATACAGGATGGGCCATTTATATGGATACACCTTAATAAAATGGGAATGGTTGGTGATATTAACTTCCTGTTTGTGGCACATTAGTATATGTGAGGGGGGAAACTTTTCAAGATGGGTGGTGACCATGGCAGCCATTTTGAAGTCAGCCATTTTGAATCCAACTTTTGTTTTTTCAATAGGAAGAGGGTCATGTGACACATTAAACTTATTGGGAATTTCACAAGAAAAACAATGGTGTGCTTGGTTTTAAGGTAACTTTATTCTTTCATGAGTTATTTACAAGCTTCTGACCACTTATAAAATGTGTTCAATGTGCTGCCCATTGTGTTGGATTGTCAATGCAACCCTCTTCTCCTACTCTTCACACACTGATAGCAACACCGCAGGAGAAATGCTAGCACAGGCTTCCAGTATCCGTAGTTTCAGGTGCTGCACATCTCGCATCTTCACAGCATAGACAATTGCCTTCAGATGACCCCAAAGATAAAAGTCTAAGGGGGTCAGATCGGGAGACCTTGGGGGCCATTCAACTGGCCCACGACGACCAATCCACTTTCCAGGAAACTGTTCATCTAGGAATGCTTGGACCTGACACCCATAATGTGGTGCACCTGTGCTAGCATTTCTCCTGCGGTGTTGCTATCAGTGTGTGAAGAGTGGGAAAAGAGGTTGCATTGACAATCCAACACAATGGGCAGCACATTGAACACATTTTATAAGTGGTCAGAAACTTGTAAATAACTCATGAAAGAATAAAGTTACGTTAAAACCAAGCACACAATTTTCTTGTGAAATTCCCAATAAGTTTGATGTGTCACATGACCCTCTTCCCATTGAAAAAACAAAAGTTGGATTCAAAATGGCTGACTTCAAAATGGCCGCCATGGTCACCACCCATCTTGAAAAGTTTCCCCCCTCACATATACTAATGTGCCACAAACAGGAAGTTAATATCACCAACCATTCCCATTTTATTAAGGTGTATCCATATAAATGGCCCACCCTGTATATTATCTCACATTTTTGTAAATATTTTATTATATCATTTCATGTGACAACACTGAAGAAATTACACTTTGCTACAATGTAAAGTTGTGACAGCCTGCATAACAGTGTAAATTTGCTGTCTCCTCAAAATAACTCAACACACAGCCATTAATGGCTAAATGAAAATGGGCCAAATTGGGCCCAATTAGCCATTTTCCCTCCCCCGGTGTCATGTGACTCATTAGTGTTACAAGGTCTCATGTGTGAATGGGAAGCAGGTTTGTTAAATTTGGTGTTATCACTCTCACTCTCTCAAATTGGTCACTGGAAGTTCAAAATGGCACTTCATGGCAAAGAACTCTCTGAGGATCTGAACAAAATAATTGTTGCTCTACATAAAGATGGCCTAGGCTATAAGAAGATTGTCAAGACCCTGAAACTGAGCTGCAGCACAGTGGCCAAGACCATACAGCGGTTTAACAGGACAGGTTCCACTCAGAAAAGATCTCGCCATAGTCGACCAAAGAAGTTGAGTGCACGTGCTCAGCGTCATATCCAGAGGTTGTCTTTGGGAAATAGACGTATGAGTGCTGCCAGCATTGCTGCAGAGGTTGAAGGGGTGGGGGGTCAGTCTGTCAGTGCTCAGACCACACGCTACACACTGCATTAAATTGGCCTGCATGGCTGTCGTCCCAGAAGGAAGCCTCTTCTAAAGATGATGCACAAGAAAACCCACAAACAGTTTGCTGAAGACAAGCAGACTAAGGACATGGATTACTGGAACCACGTCCTGTGGTCTAATGAGACCAAGATAAACGTTTTTGGTTCAGATGGTGTCAAGCGTGTGTGGCAGCAACCAGGTGAGGAGTACAAAGACAAGTGTGTCTTGCCCATAGGCAAGCATGGTGATGGGAGTGTCATGGTCTGGGGATGCATGAGTGCTGCCGCCACTGGGGAGCTACAGTTCATTGAGGGAACCATGAATGCCAACATGTACTGTGACATGCTGATCCCCTCCCTTCGGAGACTCGGCCGCAGGGCAGTATTCCAACATGATAACGACCCCAAACACACCTCCAAGATGACCACTGCCTTGCTAAAGAAGCATAGGATAAAGGTGATGGACTGGCCAAGCATGTCTCCAGAAAAACTGATAGAAATTTTAAATCCTTTTTATACCTCCATTTGACATATGGCTCCCTGTGGTTTATGTATCCCTCACACACTCCGGTTGGATGTCATCTCCATGGATAGCGGTGGACCTACGTATGTCACTCCTCCAATATCCCGATCGGGTTGTACTTGAGGTCACTCGGACAATACTCAGTGTCTTGGGCTGGTTTTGAACTGAGCCGGAATTTCACTCCCTCTCCTCCTTCCCTTGCAGTTCTCTGGGACACATCACAGGTCCCAGAAGACTACGGGAGACACTGAGTATTGTCCGAGTGACCTCAAGTACAACCCGATCGGGATATTGGAGGAGTGACATACGTAGGTCCACCGCTATCCATGGAGATGACATCCAACCGGAGTGTGTGACGCGTTCGGGTGGAGAATTCTTGGAGGACCCAGGACCACACAAGAGCGTACCATATATGTGGGCTTGCATATATCTGAAATCTGGTAAGCCTTTGATTCACTAGGGCGGGAACCTGGATTCACCACAATAATGAACTGTCACTTCTCTGCTTAAGAAGAAATTGTCACTTATTATCTGCGGAACTTTTTTCAGTACAAACTATCTTCGTTCTACTCAACTAGTTGCGTGCATGTTTCAAGAAATAATACAAGAGCACCAATATTCTACAACTTGTCTTTTTTCAATACAGGGCTATTTATCATCACTTATGATTATCCCTCTATCAGTATTAGCTGGTTTATGGCTTTATTGTTCTTAGTATATGCAACCATTTACAGCAATTTATACCGTGATTCATTTTACTGTGTGATTTATCAAGTACCATTCAACTTTCTGATTAGCGCCAACCCTTAATACGTACATTTATCACGACTAGTTTGGTCATTGTTTGGCAGCTTTCAATAGATATACTCAGGCTTAGCGCAGTATTTCACCTATTTTTTTCTTTCTGTCACATAGAGAGAACCCTGGACGAACTCCTGCTCACCCCCATGAATGATACCACAGCAAGCCCCGCTATGTCAGCCATCTTAGCCCAAACACTTCCAGCTGCCCCTATGGACTTTTCCATTATGATGAACACCTACTCCAAGATGCTATCAAGGGGGTTAGCACAAACAGCCTCCCAGATTACCATGACAATTCAGGCATACCTACATAATTTAGGTGCCATAATTGAGGGCATTGAAATAAAGTGGAACTGACAGTATCCAGAATCAAAACACAGACCGGATACAGAAACTACAGGACCAACTTGGCTCGGCTATATCCAAAATAGACTATTTGCAAAATCGCTCTAGGCGATACAACTTCCATATCAAAGGACTCCCAGGATCATCAAAGGGGTCCAGTCGATGGTCCACACCTTTATAAAGGATCTTATTCCTGATTTACCAGAGGACCACCTAGAGCTGGCCATGCCCCCCACAGAGCTCTCCAACCACCCCAGTCAGATGGCTTGCCCAGATACATAGTGGTTAAGCCATACTTTTATAAAGTGAAAGAGGAAGTCATGTGCATTTCAAGATCTGCTGACCAACTGACCATCCAAGGCCACCCAGTCCAAATATTTGCTGGCTTGTCTCCTTATAGCATCCAGAAGAGAAAAGCCCTCAAACCACTTCTCCAGATCCTCACCCAGAAGTCAATCAAATATTGATGGTCTTTCCCTTTCCTTCACATTCAAGAATAGAACACATGGATTCTCGCCATTTCAAGATGGTCTATTGCTACAATTGGGCTTGATAACCCTTGATTCCCAATCATCCTCACACCAAAAGAATGTCGGTCCCACCAAACACCCTTCACCATCAAGTCCAATTCATCCAGTTTGGCAGAAACAGCAGAAGAAGAGATCCAAAGATTCTCACCCCTTTTGACCCCCAGTGGGGTAGAGGGGATTTTTTTTTCTAACACTTTTCCACTTTTTGATTCCGTGTTTGGGAATCACAACACTCTAACTAACTGAACATTTGATCCTCAGTGGATCACTACTCTTTTGTGGGCCTAAAAGTTTTGGGGCTATTTTTCCATCAGTTTCCCAATTTCTGTTCTGAGACCCAGGGTCGTGCTTTTCAAGAAGGTTTTAGCTCATTGGGCTTTTGTTTGTTAACTAGGTTAAGCTCACATCGGGGAGACCTGGAGGTGACTTTTCCTCAGGGTATCGCCCGGATACGACACATTGTTCGATTTTTGCTAAGGGTGATTGAATATTAGGTCTCAGGAGCCTTTATTTACTGCCTCAGTCTCAACAGGTGGGGTCTCGGTCTGGGTGCCCGGGGGGATGGAGGGGAAGCTCCCACTGGGTCGTCCTTCACCTTCCCCCGGGCTCCCAGGGGTGGATGCTTGGGAGGGGGGAATCGGGAGGGAAGGGACCTGATGTTTCACAACTCATGCGGGGGGTTTCCCCAGTTAATTGATGTTGTTCTCCTCTTTGTTTGTTTTTTACAAACAAGCTAAAATGGGTGCTGGTAGGGCTGAAGTGGTAATAATGCTCCTCCCTCTGCCTCTGTGATGGAAATGCTCTCTCTCATGGAGGCAGATGTATGTCTGCTGTTGAGGCAGCTTTTCACAATTTTGTGTGTTTTGAGGGTGGGCAGGTTTGCTCTCAACCTCTGGGACCTGGGGAGATTCATGGTAGGTCTTCTCCATGCACTCCACAGGCCCCCTCTTTTTCTGGACTCTCCCATTTCCTTCTTTTCTTCTCATCTCTTATTCTCCTTCAGGCACCAGAGAAAACGGGATATCCTGATGCATGGGGGTGTAAATAGAATCCCAACTGATATCCAACAAATCAAGGTGGAGTGTGTCGGAAGGTAGGTTCCTGCCTGGGTGCGAATGTGAAACCCTTTCTGGTCCATGGCTGCGAGTTGCAAAATCTCCCATTCTATTCGCATAGCTTGCCACAATGTCCAGGGTTTAAATTCCCCTGTAAAAAGATGCAAATATTTGCAACATTCACACTCTCAGCAAATAGAGGTGCTTGTTCTCCAAAAGACCCACTTCCCTAAGCAATTTAACCCCAAATTCATTCAACCTAAATTTCCTCAATTTTACCTGGCCAATGCAGAAGACAAAACCAAAGGGGTAGGAATCGTCATCTCTAAAACCAATACCTTCTCTCCTTTTCAGGAAATCAGGGACCCTGAGGGAAGATACATACTTCTATCAGGCTCCTTAGAAGGGGCCCAATACACTTTTATTTCCTATTACGCTCTTAACAGAGGCCAAGCACAATTCTTCGCCTCCATGTTGGATACCCTCTCCTTCAACTTGGTGGGCACAGTAATCATGGGGGGGGCTCAAATGTGGCACTGGATCAAATGCTAGATACGTCAGGATGAAGAAGTTCCCGCCTTCTACACCCAGACAAAGTTTGAAAATAGCTAAGCTTATTCACTCCCAAGGGCTGGTGGACATTTAGAGGGAATTTAATCCGACTTCTAAGGACTAGAATAGACCACATCTTTATTGCTGCTTCTGCCATCCCATTGGTCACAAAGTCGTTTATTAGGTATTTACAATTGTCAGACCCCTCAATGGTTTTCATGCCCCTTTCAAAAGCTCAAGGCCATAACGGCATTTTCGTTGGCGCCTAAATGAATCCCTGTTGAGTGATCTTGTCCAATGCACAATTTTGGAAAAAGAAATAGGCAAATACTTTCAGGTTAATGATAATGGTGAATTCCCCTCTTGCAACTCTTTGGAGTTAAAGCAGTTATTAGGGGAAAAATTATTCAAATTACCACCAATCTCAAACATGAATGGAAGGCTGATATCACCAAGCTAAAATGGGAATTCCACAAATTACCTAAAGAATATAAAGGTAACCCCTCTCCCACATCTCATGTCCTACTGGAGTCAAGTCGCTTAGCCCTTTATCTGACCCTAACCACTCAGGCTGAAAAAAGCCTTCGATGGTCTGGAGCGTGCTTCTACCTCCATAAAGACAAAATAGGTCCTAGGTTAGCTGCCAAGCTGACGCCCCACCCTCACTCGTTTTCCTTCCCAAAACTACGTGACTCTAAGGGATCACTCACACAGAATCCACAAATGATTATGGCAATGTTTCATGAATTCTACTCCAAGCTATACAGGGCAGATGTGGAAATCAGACCTCATCTCATCTCCAAGTTTCTAGATGGCATCCCACTTTCAAAATTGCAAAAGGATCATAGTGAGGGTATTTTTTCGCACCTGTTGAATAGCTGCAGGGCAGCCAATCAACAAGCATTTCACTTGTTTGCCCTTAGAAGCCATCACAGCCATGCCTACTAATGGCATGGCTGTGACTGGCCAGTGCATCATGTGACCCAGCCTCTATATAACCTGGAGTCTCATAGTGCTGCATGTCACATCATCTCATACTAGTGTAGGGAGAGGATGCTGCTGCTGCTGTGAGGGACAGATTAGCTTTAGAAAATCATCTCATACTAGTGTAGGGAGAGGAAGCTGCTGCTGCTGTGAGGGAAAGATTAGCTTTAGAAAATCTGTTAAAAACAGCAATTTATTGGTGGGTGGGTGCTAGAGGAGATTTTTGTTTGCTAGAGTACATTTTGTTTGCTAAGCAATGTGCCTCATATAAAACCTAAGCAATTTTTCTGTTTGTTAGGTGG